>NW_004624753.1:11571907-11595383 GCF_000247695.1 Heterocephalus glaber | reverse complement strand
CTCCCTCTCCCTCTCCCTCTCGCTCTCGCTCTCCCTCTCCCTCTCGCTCTCCCTCTCTCTCCCTCATGGCTTGTGTTCTGGGCTTCTGTATAAAATGCTGTTTGAAGAATGGAGTCCATTGCTAAAAGTATTTGAAAACCACTGGTTTATCAGACAGAGTTGAGAGCAGGGCAAGAATAGGCATGCAGAACAGAATTGACCGCCAGAGGGCAGTCTAGGGACACTGGAGGCCTAGGCTCCCGCGACAACAGGAATTTTCCTCTTTCCAGATAGGTATTACAAAGGGCTAACTCAGACTGCCTGCCTCCATCATTTTTTCTTATGCTTTATTATTAAGTATTGATCCTCATAGCTTATTGCGACTATTAGAATTCAACTACAGTGAGAAAAGACACCAGAGCATTTTTCCACTGCCGTTGCTGCTACTCATTTTTCTTCTTGACGTACACTGGTCAACTGTCAATTTATTTGTATTTTTTTGTCTGTTCTTTTTGCTGTTTTCATCCAAATTATCATTATGGAGAAAGATAGGTAAACACCTCTGCACCTGTATGTTGCTCGTTCCAAATCGTTCACCAGATCCCTTATGCTTGCCCAAGCCCATTTCCTTCTGCAACCCATACTAGATAATTAACCACCCCGAGGTCATCTAATAATGGGGAATACAAATCTATCTCTCAGCTGTTCTAACATGACATCCAAATACTCACAGGAAAGCCAAGGTTTTTTAGACTTCCTATAAATCCAGGCAACTTTTTTTTCTTGGATATTCTTCATGATCTTGGACACCAGAATTCAACTGGAATGATTTCTGCATAAGTGAATAAAATTCTGTGATGAGAACATTAAACTCCCAGTCCCTGACCCACCCTGTGTCACAAGGCTTCTGGTGGAACAAACATTCTTGATCTAGCTACTGACAGGAGTACAATGCTTTCACCTTTCCCGTGGCTCTCAAAATCTCCATTAGTCATTTCCTCTCTGAGACTATTTGCTGAAATTCTCCATAGTCTCAAAGTGTTGTCTATTCTTGCTGCTTAATAGGCTATCTTATGATCTGGTTTTCTTTTCAAAAGCTTTTTATGTTCTCTCTTCTCAAAACCATTTCCACTTTGCCAAACGATACTATTTTGAATAACAGTAAGTGCATGCTAGAAGTAAATTATTATTCTAAAACTGGCTTCATCAAAGTAGGAGCAGATAAAAAATGTAAAAGGCCTAATTCAAAGGACCTGAGCCAAGGCAGAAAGACAAAAATCAGCTGAACTTCTAGACTGTTATTCTCAAAGAAGACCACCTGTTTTGGAATCACTTGGATGGCTAGTTAGAAATGCAAAGTTCTGGGCTCAATATTCAACTTTCTAACTGAGAATTTCTGAGAGTAGGACTAGACTTGTGCATTTGATCACCCTCCCAAGGGCTCTGCCTAAGGGTTGGGGCCAGACCTGCTGAACCTACTTGTGTAGCCTTCTTACTCACTGGAAACTTCTCACCATGGAGGTCAAAAACCAGACTTTGAACCCTTGAACTTAGGTCAGTGGTGATCCATGACCACAGATTACATCCTAGCTGCTCAGAAATCCTACTCAAAGACCACCGGGGACTAGGCAAGAGGATATGGATGATACATGAGCTCAAAACCATCTCCACTGTTGAAAAGGCCATGCCAGGAACATTCCTTCCTGAGCATAGGGCAATGACATCGTGAGAGAACACTATGTAAATAGATCTGCACGTCAACATGGGCATGTGGACAGGGAGCCCGCAGAGCACTTCCCTCCCTTCTTACAGATTTCTACAAAATTATCTTCCCCATAGATGCATCCATGTTACCCACTGTCACTCTCAATCTTTTCTCACATCACTGCTGTTTAAATTCACATATTATTAATGCATACAGTAGATGTATACCTATAGAATTTTATGAAAAGGTATTTTTGATATTTAGAATGTTGGACCATTGTTTGCTTTGAATTTCTTTTCTTTCTTCTTTTAAAAATAAATTATATTACTTCCATTTGCTTGAAATGTCAGAGGCTCTTGAGTAAAAACATAATTCAATGAGTATCCATTCTAACTTCTCCTATCACAGTTGAGGAAACCAAGTTCTTCCCAGCTGTAAAAATCTATGACTCTAAATGTCCTTGAACTTCCTTTACAAATTTTACTTTTGGAGTCCAAGTTTCTTTTGAAGAACTTGTGACTCCTTCTTTATTTAGTTATCCATTGGTTTTAAGGAATCTTTTACAAACCTTGGAGGAGGTCTTTGAAAATAATGAATTTGAGACAAAGGTTGAGAAGTGCTTAATGTTTGCAATTTTTCCTCTTGGAGTTTTGGAATATTAATCTATAAATACTCACTTGGTATTTATGTTTTCCAAAGAGAATTTGCCCACCAAAAAAATGGCCTCTTTCTTTCCTAAAAGATCATTGACTTGATTCATTTTCGGTAGAAGAGCTTAGTATTTCCTTATGCACTATTCCTATTCTGCATGTGACAGTGACTTACTTCTTTCTACCTGATCAAGTCTGGCTTTTAAATTAGCATTCCCCCCTTCAGCTTAGAGTCACCTTTTGTAGTAACTATAATCAAAGCTCAATAATTCCGAAGCCTGTGAATCAGATAAAGCAAGAGAGATGAGGTAGACGAAAGGAAGAAAAGTGTGATTTGGTGTTTAATGACATAAACTGTCCTTCTCTGGCACCTCTACTGTTATTACAATGTAGTCTTCTTGAACTTTTCAACTGCAACTCTACACACTTCAGTCAATTAAATAAACAGTACTTAACAATTCACCTCTACACAGAACACCCATAGATGCAAAATAAATAAGCAAGAGAGCCCTTGAGAGGCTCCCTCTCCAGTGAGAAAGAGACACGAGTAGATAATACAACGGGTAGAGTACTAGTACAGGATTATGGAAAGAGGAGTTTATGAATGTTTTTCCTCAAATAATGTCCAGATTGTTTTTTTCAAGTAATAAGTAACATAAAGAAGGGGCAGACCAACAGCTTTTAGATGCTACCGGACCAAAAATTGACTGCAGAAGCTGATTGGCTAAATATCAGTTCTACAAGATGGTGTGTGACAGAGGACATCTGAGTAGGGTTGGTATCTGGTGAAGGAGAGATAATGGAAGTTGAAATGCATGAAAAGATAAAAGAAAATGAACTGAAAGCTAATGGAGGGATTTCCATCTTCTGTAAGAAGGATTCGTATTTCAAAAGTAAATAGTGTATGTTGTTTTCTTCTATTCCTCGGGATATTGAATCAAGTGTTTTACCATATTAGCCTTTGTCACTGAGAATTTAGAATCTTGAAACAATGAGTGCTGATTTTTAAAAAATAGATTTAGCCATTCAAGGACCATGGCAAATCAGTAGAAGTGGCCATTCTAATACATAATCTCATACATTTTAATTGAGTGACTAAAGGGTCTTTTACAGTCAAGCACATTGAGAAATCCTAGAGCAGTTGTTTGGCAAGGCCTGGAGACATTTCCCATTGCCATGAGTGGGCTGGATGGGGAGAGGGTGCTGCTGGTATCCAGTGGGTGGAGGCCAGGGATGCTGCTAAACATCCTATCAAGATAACGAGAAGAGCCCTGCTCCAGAGCCTCATCACTGTCCTTGGTATTGGTATAGCTACAGAATCTTCAAGTTTATAAAGCACATAAGATTTATCACCAGCATATAACCTGCAACACATGCAGAAAGACAAAGACAGGCTGCCTGGGAAGGTTGTCTGCGTAATCTCCTCACAGGTAGGGGGAGAAGACCCTTGGCCAGTTGGACTGTGTCAGTACCTCATCCCAGGAGCAAGGCTGCATGCCTCTCAGCTGAAGGACTTAAAATGAGATCATCTGAATCCCTTTTTTTTTTTTTGTACCAGGGATCGAGCTCGGGTCCTTGAGCTTGTGCAGCAGGCAGAGAACACACTGAGCTAAATCCCAGGCCCTGAATCCCTTTTCAATTGAGCTCTGTGTTCTCCAGAGAAACATTCTGATTAAGAGCTTGCTTCTTACATAACTTAGCAGCAGTGAAATGCTGAATTTGCCTCCTGCCTTCTGGAGTAAACTTTTGTCTTCATTTCTAGCCAACCACATTGTAGTCTTCCTTTTGGTTGAGAAAATACTCCATGGTTTCTTAACAAGCTTACTACATACCACTAAACAAAACTCCTGGGCTGCCACTTGATTTCTCTTTTCCAAGAGTCTGTTTCTGATTCATCACTGGGAGTCAATAAGAGCTGTGGAAAGAAAAAGATTCCGATCAAGTGCAAAGCATCACATTTTCCTGAAACTCACAGAAGTTGCATAATGAGGCCTCACCTTCCATGTTTTTCTCAACCTGCCTTTATCCAGAAGTTCCAAAGGGAAAGCAGCCCCCAAAGACTCCCACCTTTCTTCTATGGGCTCATCTTCAGAGATCAAATAAGCAGTGAGCCTTTGAACTACAACTGAAGCTCCTTGTGTGCATTTTCATTTATCTCGAAGTCAAGATTCGCACAGAGTTTGGGCATCAATGTAAAGATCAAAACCTATGATTAATATCTAAATTGCTGATGAGATATTTTTCTGAGGCCGATCACTGCTGAGCAATGACATGATGTTAAATGCTGGAACAGCAAGATTTACTTTCCAAAGGACTGTGCTTACAGAACCAGAGAGGGCGGCAGGAAGGGAGAGAGGGTGGAGGAGTATAAGCAGCTGAATGATAAGCAAAGAAGGCTTTTGTTCTTTTCGCACCTTGGAATCAAAGGCATTTCTGCTCAGTTCCCACACCTGAGATGTTTGTCACTAAGCCACTCCCTTCTCTCTGCAGTGGGTGGAGACAGTCATTTTGCTGCTCTGAAATTTAAACCTATTCTTTCCCACACGTATCCGCGCTTCTCTCACTTCACCTTTTCCAGAAACACCTACTCTCATGTAGGATTTGCAGATTGCAAGTTGAGAACCCCACAAGGCAGAGAGCACAGATTAAACTGGGAAGGAAATCTCTTTCCAAGGAAACTGTAAGAGCTTTGAAATGCAAAGTCTGTTTTTGCAATTTTTGCACATTTCTGATTTTCACTAGCATGAAGGCCAATCAAAGCAAAGTGCATTATGATAAATGCTGTCAACCCATTGAGTATATGGATCCATGGAAGCTGCCAATTTGACCTTGTTTCAGTAAAATGCTTACCTGAAATTCACCTCACAATATTTCAGTTCCTAAATCACACGACAAGTTGTGTTTGGTGAATATTTTTTCCTGAGTTCTAAAAAGTAGAAAGCTGATATTTAACTTTGTCGTTTGTTTGGTTTAAATTTTTGTTTCTATCACAGCTATTTTAGCAGTGCTAATTCCAAAGTAAAGAATGATGCAAAAAGTTCTTGCTCATTTTGGAAGTGTTAGACAAAAAATTTTTGTCTCCGTTCTCCAGGAAATGATGTCATCAGGTTGAAACAAACAGCGCTTTGCACAGAGCTGCTGGGTAGAGACACATGCTGCTGTGAAGACTTGGAACTCACCAGGTTGGTGACAGGAGAGGTGTAAGTCAACTGGTAAATGATAGGAAGGAGGAAAGGTTAAGACATGTAGGGGATGGATGAGTTATTGGATGATTACCTAATTCATTCTTTTAACCTCAACCAGTTAGTTCTGTTGACAAATTGGCCCTGATCAATACCTTTCTATTATGTTTTCAAATATTTTCAGAGAGGAAGATTTGTTTTCCAGATCTAATAAAATGAGTAGAAGTGGGCTCTAGTTAGGACTAAAGACAATCTGGTTTCATGTGAGTAGGCAAATCCTGGATTCCTTTGGGTAGATCACAGGCAAGAATAGGTAAACAGACAAACCCCTAGAGAAATGGTACTGAATTATAAGCAAACATAAATGTAATTCCAAAGTTTCAAAGAACAAATCTTTGAAAAAAGAACTTTAAAAGGGAGAGAAAAAAATTATAGGTGCCATTTATTAATGTCATTAAAGAAGTAACTATGGCAACTATGAAAGAGGAGCAGGAATTTGCAGAAAAAATTACTAAGATGAAGACTGAGATAAAAGGAAGCAACCTTAAAATGGAAAAAAAGGAAGAAACCTTCTAATGCAAAACCAAAATTAATATATGAACTAAAAGCACTAATCAATAGAACTGACGATGCATAAATGATTTGGTCCCATGAAGTACCAAGTTTAACGAGAGTTTCAAACACTGAGAGTGAAGAGAATTGATGATTGACATAGAAGGCCAAAAAAGCCATAAAATTATAGATGTCCCAGTAAAAGATATGTGACTAACAGGAGTAGCACACAAAATAAAGATTTAATAAAATAAGATAAATATCAAGAAAGGTCAAAATAGAGAAGCATATAAACGATATAATAGAAGAAACAGCAAGTAAATTAGTTAAGACAATAATAAAAGTAGTAGGAAAAATTCCTTTCTAAAAGGCAAATATCCAGGATAAACATAAAACTACTTAGACACAGGGCTCCTAATATAGAAGTCAAAATGACAAAGTAATATTAAATATAAAATATAAATGAATAAATAGTAGTGGTAGGCAAATGTTAAGCATAAAAAGATTAGGCTTATGGTATTTATGACCAGACAAAATAAAATAATAATTATAATGAGATTTGGAATTTTTTCCTAAGTTGATAAAAGTTATAATCAATGTAAAAGTAGGACATTTATGAGCTCAAAACTATGGTGTCAAAATACAGAAAGCAAATTTTTATACCATTAGGGAATTATTAACAAAACCCAAATAGGCATTTCTACCCATGCCATTCCTAGGAAATAATCATCTACTGACTTCTATATTTTAGAGCAGTGTCCCCACCCGTGAGCACTCTCAGGTCCTAGGATTTGACTCTCATGAGTCTTCCACGGGGTGTGAGGCTGCTGTAAGCTCCTGACTGACCACCTTCAGCCTTAAGCAGCATTTTGGGGAGGGGAAGGATTCCCCAGGGAACAACCAGAAGAGTGGCATTTGACAACATGCTTCACAGATCCAGTGAAAGCAACAGCAGGATTTGACTTTCTTTTCTTCACTTCAGGACATAGGGAATGGTTTAAAAACAATGCTCTATCACTTTGACATCTGATTCAAAAAGCATGTGAAGAGAGATCTGCTGTTGCCTGTCACAGACAGAAGTCTATGGAGCTGCCAAGAAGTACACGCAGGTAGTGGCCAAGGAATAAGCCTGCAGCTCAAACTGAGGCTGAAAGTTAGGGAAGTGAGTTTACCATGCTAGTGCACCGGCCCACGTCTCTGTTATAGGTTCTTATACTTCCTTGCCTTTGCTGTTGATGTGACTTTCAAGCCAGCAGCCAGCAGCAGAATGATTGTTCTAACATAGGCCCAAATAACAAAACAGAGCTTCATCATTATTTTTAAGCACTGATATTAAAACTTTAATTATATATAAACTAATTTTCCCTATCACAATCTACTTCAAGAATGCACTTGTCAGGAAAATACCAGGGGAGGCTGTTAGCTTTATTAAATATAATTTTAACTGTGCAACATGTTGCTTGATTATTCTTTAAAATTTAAATTTATTATTATTTATTTGTGTGACCAAGTTTAATGGCACTTGTAATGTTAAAGTATTTGAGGAAATTGCTCTTGAAAAGTATTGCTTAGAATTGTACATACATGCAAGTAAAAAATGAAAACTAAGATCAACCTATTAAATGTATTTTGGTTATATTTTAAGTTTTGAAGTGTTATGTCAAATCAACATTTATGTTATTTTAGACTTTTGGTATTGTATTTTGTTGGTTATCAAAAGAAAAATCTAATTTTTACCAATCAATGTATATATTTTATATATAAATATAGTTGCATATGTATGTAGAAATGCACTTCAAAACCCTCAAGCTTGCCCCAGTCTAGAAAGGTTTTAAAGCACTGACCTAAGCATAATCCACAGTGATCAATATCTAAAATCACATACAAGGTATGATCAGAAAATATGATATGTTTAAATTTTTAAAAAATTATTACAGTAAGAGACACATTGTCATTAACATCCCTCAAAACACCCTCCAATCACATTAAACACACCCCATCCCTTTGCCACTTTCTGGAGCACTTCTGGAAGTCCTTTTTCATGAGTGTCTTTAGTTGCACTTTCCCGGCTGCCTCAATGATCTGAACTGATCTAACATATTTACCTTTCATTGTCATTTTGAACTTGTGGAAGAGCCAGAAGTCACACGGTGCCAGATCTTATAAATAATGTGGATGAGGACCCACTGTAATGTTTTTACAAACCTACCTTTCCATTGGCTGGCACTTGGCAGCAGCATTCACCATATTTTTTATCACACTTTCTAATGACACTCACTAAAGAGGACTTCTAGAATGGCCCCAGAAAGTGACAAGAATGAAGGGATGCACGTTCAAAGCACGAGAGTATGTTTTGGGGAGGATAGCTGACAATAGTTTTTGATCATTTGTTATTAACCTGGTTATTGATAATTCTACTTCCACCTCTATGAGAGCAAATATCTGCCATTGATGAGACCTTTCGGGTATGATTTATTGCTGTAAGTAGAGGTCCTACAATAGTATCACACATGTATTAAGTGAAAAGCTCTTTTCGATTTCTTTACTAGAGTCCTTACATGTAGTAAATTTTTCTCTTATATTTCTCATTACTGATTCTATTCTAATCATCCACTAATCTTCCTTGAGAACAAACAGTCCATTATTCTCTTTCCTCTATGATTAAAATCTCACTTTATTCAGTTGACTATCTAGAGTCAAACCAGTTCTCAGCATTATATCACTGATGCATTTTGTTGCATTCTCAATTTTGAACTAAATTCCTCAACAGCATACACTTTAGTTCTGCCATTCTATTTGGCAGCCTTGTATCATCTAAGCCTCCTTCATTTGCTCTTATCCTGAGCTTATCCTATATCTGAACTCATTGTCTCTTATGGCTACTTGTTTTTTTCTATCCTACTTGACAGGTAGTGTGACTTCTTTCTGAAGTGACTAAGAATGTATCACTTGAAATCAATATTTCCAACATGGCATGTGTTGCTGTTTATATCTAGATGTCCCCTCAAAGCCTCATGAACTCATAGGTGGGGTTTTGGGGTAATTGTCTCATGAGAGTGTGGTACTCATTAGTGGATTTATCCACCATATAGCTAAATATGATGTTGGGAGGGCGTGGGTCACTGTGGACGTGGCCTACAAGGGTATCTTCCTCTCTCCTCCTTTGATCCCTCTCTCTGTCTGCTTCCTGCCACCATCTATGAACTGTTTCTCCATAGCCAGGCCCTTCTGCCATGCCACCTTACCTGGGAGCCAGCCGACTATGGAATGAAACCTCTACAAACTGAGCCAAAATAAACCTTTCCTTCCTTAAACTGTGGATGTTGGGTATTTTGTCTCAGCAACAAGAAAGTAACTAAGACAGCATGTTTAATAATATCATGGGATTTTAAAATCAGATACACTTTTTTCTTGTCTTTTTATCAAAGATCTATACGAACAACTCCAAGCAATTCAAAATTTATGTTAAAATTTTGGTAACAGAACAACCTTCAGTTGCTACATAACAGTAACTTGTGCCTTACTAACCCTCCCATAGATAAGAAAACTACTGAAGGCACTATAGGTACAAAATCAGATGGAAACTGGAGAAAGGTGAACCATGAAAGAAGAGCATTGAACTGGGTGAGATGTGTATTTTTATCACCTGAGGGGACTCTCCAGTGTACAAAGTGAAGGGACTTGGACCTAGAGCATAAATCCTTAGGTGTGCTGGAGGTGCAGGGTTCAGGAATGCCAGAACAACTGGAAACTATGAAGATAATTCCAGACAGATGGGAACCACACAAGCACAGACCCCAAAATCTAAACATAAGCCTGCTTTGATTCTTTGGTTAAATCTTTATTTGTGCATTTGAAAGGAATACTCCAAGGAGTTCTCTAAAATCCCAAGTAAGAAGACTTATAAACAAAAGACAGCAAAATTTGAAAGACTTTAGTTCTTGCCAACTTTAGGAGAAGGAGAGTTTGGATGCGTTTTCAGTCGAGATTATTGCTATTGCAAACAAAGGGCAGAAGATTCAAGGGGATTGAACACAGGCACCCAGCAATCATCTGCTCATCCCCAAAGAAAAACCAGGCAACATGTATTCAGTTGTACTTTGATGTAAATGATGAGAGGAACTAGCAACTAATGGGAAAAATGGAAGCCTTATAAGATTCAGAGAGACCTGGAACCGCAGCATGGTACTGGGAAAAAGTATCCCAGCACCGGGTGCCCCAGTGCTCCCCTAGGAAAAGGCAGCGTCTCCCCTCCTCCTGGGGAGAGGGAAAAGGAATGTCCTCGCGACTCATCCAGCCAGATATGGCAACCTTAGCCATGGGAAACTTTCACAACCAGGACAGGCTCGCAGCCTAAGCAGATAAGGGACCTGAAATCTGCACAGATGCCTGGCTTTAGAAAGGGAATTCACTTCATCCCCCCAGAAAGCCCTTGGGGTGCTGCGCCTCAGGAGCCATCTTAAGAAGAGACCTCTTGAATGAATTGAGATTGTTTTAGGAATCAGAAAACCCTTCACTTTCCCAACTCTGGGACCCCACAGCCTTTCCACTATACTGGATTGGTAGGTGGCTGCCGCATAAGCGAAACTTGGCTCAGTAGAGTGACTCTGACTCAAACCTGCTGAATGGGCTGCCCTGCAGGGCGTGAGTATTGTGACATAAGGAGGGGCTGGACAGCACTGCCCATGAGAAGTGGGGAACTGGGAGCCTCCCTGCAAGACAGAGGCATGGCCAGTTGTGTGCAGATTCACCCTGGTGCCAGGACTGGATAGTTATCCAGGTGGCTCCTGCTGTCACTAACTACTGGGAGAGTTTTCTGTATTCCCACTGCTGCCGACCCATGCTGGGGCAGTCTTGAGCAGTGCATGGTTTCCACTGTCTCCCCGCCCCCAGGGCTCACTGTGACAGCTTGTGTTCGGGTGTCTCCTCAAAGCCTCATGCTTTTTCTAGGTAGCTAACCTAGAGTGTGTGATTGATTCATGGTAGGGCTAGGCCCCAAGGACACTCGGATTAAGGACATAAAATACCTGCCCTGAGTACTCTGAATAAGATTAAAAGTGCAGAAACGCCCAGTGAAGGCCCCTTGTTACCTTTGCTGCCTTGTGTGCGCCATGTTTCTCTGTTTGCCCTCCCTGCCTTGGAGGCAGCCGATTATGGATTGAAGCCTCCACAAACTGTAAGCAATTAAACCCTTTCCTCTTTAACTTGGGGTATTTTCTCTCAGCAAAGAGAGAAAGGTAAATAACGCACTACCAGTCTAGGGAGGGCCAGAGAGAAGCTTTGCCTGGCTACAGCCACTTTCCGCTCTTGTCCACTCCCACCACCAGCACTTCAGGGAGAGGAATTTCGCTCAGCTCTGGCTGTGCTCCATGCCTCCTTGCTCCCTGGTAGCTGGGAGCCTCCACTGCCCCCCTGTCCTCAGGCACTTGTGGCTCCAGGAACAGGATGTCCTGCTCCAGGGTGGGCAGGGCCACAGCACCGGCAGAGGGCATGGCCACTATCGCTGCTGGAATTGCATCTTCAAAGTGCTAAAGAAAAAATCCTGTCAACCCAGAATTCTACAAAGAAAATGTTCTTCAAAAATGAGAGCATAATACTAAATATTTTATACATATAAAGAGGAGTACATTGCCGAAAGGCTTTAATTCCAAGATAGGCAGAAAAGAAGTTCTTGAGCCAAAGGGAAATGACAGCAGTAGCAAACTTGTCTACATGACGGAATGAAAAGTCCTGGAAATGGCAAACATGTGGATAAATAAATGATTGCATGAAACTCAGAACTGTTCTCATTGAAGTGCAAGGTTAAGAATATGAAGAGGCAAGTTACAGACTGGCAGTTCTGCATCAGAACCTGAACTAGGATTTTTTAAAAGCCATAAAGAAAAGCACTGTGACAAATGAAATTGAATGCAGTCAGTGGATTAGATTAGAATATTTTATCAATATTAAATATCCTCATTTTAATAATTGTGAGAAAATTGTGAAGATTCAGGGTTAAAGGGTCCAAAATCTCTGATTCTACTAAATCCTTCAGAAAAAAAGATATTTATGTACACACACACAGTTGTAATAAAACAAACAAGGCAAACATAATGATTGATGAATCTGAATAATATCCAGATCTTTGTATAATTCTTGCAAGTTTGAGTTTCAAATTACATCAAAATAATAAATTATCATAAAATAATAAAATAACATTGCCAAGTTAAATTAAAAATGAAAAGTATAACAAGTACAAAAAGGAGAAATGATGAAATTGAATTTGGACAATGGATACAACAAGTAAATGCTACAGTTGTCTCTGATGAAGAAAACAAAAATGTACATTTCACAAGTAATATTTTTAAAACTCCCATATTAAATGAAATCAAATGTAAAAATTGACATGGTGAATAAAATCTTGATGTTCTATACATTGAAAGAGTTAAGGAAAGGGGGAAAGAACATCTGGGGAGATCAACTAGAGCAAAGTTTGCATGCTGGGTGGGAACATGAATGTATTGATTTTTCATTTGCTGCCATCACAGATTGCTTCAAATTTAATGGCTTAAACAACATAAATTATAGTTCTTGAGGTCAACAGTCTACAGTAGGTCTCTCTGGGGAAAAAAATTAAGGAGTTAATAGCACTGCTTTCCCTCCCAGAATCTCTAGGGGAGAATCCATTTCCTTGCCCTTTCCAGGTTTCCAAAGGCTGCTTGGTTTCCTTGGCTTATGACCCCTTCATCCATCTTCAGAGCCAGAAGTGGTGGATCCTTCTCAAATTGCTTCACTACAGTGAAGCATCTGCTCTCTCTTGACCTCTACCGTGTCAAAGACCCTTGACACTGCATTCAGCCCACATGGATAATCTGATTTAATCTCCCTAGTCTCAAATTAACTGATTAAGAGCCTTAATTCCATCTACAACTTTCGTTCCCCTTTGCCATGTAACCTCACTTATTCATAGGATCCAGAGATTACAGTGAGTTTAAAGTACATGAAGAAAGCAAGTAGGGCCAGAGTCCAGAGAATATGGGGAAAGGATGACAAAAGGCCATGCTAAGGAGCCAAACCCTGCGATTATATTACTACCTACAAAATGTCGTCAATCGTTAGTTACAAAAAGAGATCAGTTTCCACTATCCCAAGCCTACTTTCCATCCTGTCTCCCACTAAGTACCTCAGAAGAGGATATCTTATCTAAAAATTAATTGAAAATTTCAAATCTCAGCTGAATGGTTGGATATGGAAAAGAGCATCTATCTGTAGGAATGAAGGCTGGAAATAACTAAAGTAGGAGGATTTTTTTCCTCCTTAAAGAGATGGAACAGAAAAGAGTTGAAAAGAGAAGGAAAGGTGGCAAGGAGGCAGAAAAGATGCCCAAGAAATACAAGAGATTTGCTACAAGATCTTTAAGAACAAAGATGTCTGGTAGTTCATGTCATGTTTTCCTCTCCTAAAATTTAAATTAGGCAAATTGTGCTGTGTATAAGAAGCCCTTTTGTGGACAGCTTTGTTGTAGAAATCAAAAATAGTGGCTGTGTGGGTTTCTGGGAGACATCAGAGTAAAAATAAAGGAAAACTATAGAATGGAAAATTGGGAGTAATAATTCAGTAGAAGCAAAAGTCCAAACCAGGACTTGCCATGAGACGGTACAAATTCTCTCTCAAAAACTCCCAGAAATCTTGGGAGGACACCTAAGGTAAACTTATCCAGCTCCTGAGAGCTGAAAATCCCTTGCTGACATCGGCCCTCTTTCACTAGAACTCTTTATATTTTTTAAATGATACCTGTCTTAAGCAGCATTTCAACTTTTCCAATTCCTTTTGCTGTTTCTTACCAGGATCATTTTCCATCATTTTAATCCACAAGGATTAAATCAAGCACATAGATGTGGGAAAGAAATAGGAGGGAAAGAGTGAACATGTTTGCAAGTAGAAATCAGAACTGAAATGGAACTGGAGCTTGGGTATCCTGAAACAGTTTCACAGGGATATGTGTGCAGAACATTGTGAAAGGTAACAGACATGGAGACTGGCTAACGACAGAGTTTTCAATTGCTTTTATAGTCATTGGTTGAATTTTCCATTCTGAAATGAATAATCGTGAAGTGTTCAATTGCTCTGTTTGGGACAGAAACATACAAACCAATCAGTAGCTTAGTTGCTTGAACTGTTAGCCAAACTGAAATCACTCTGGTGTCTGACACCTCGTTTTTCATGAAGTTTGGAAATGAGATGTAGTGAGAGAAGACTAGTCTCCAAGTTACAGGGAGTTCGCAGCTCTGGAGGGAGTGAGCAGAAGCCAGCAACCCCAGCCCAGAAAGGAAATGCTTCCCAACACCTCCATCTTTTAAAAGATAAGTTACATTTTCTGTTATTTAAATGAAAACAGCTTGACAAACTCCGCAGTGCCATGCACAACAGCTTCTTTTCCTACGTTATCTTCTCTGATTCCCAGGGTTTAAGGTCTCCCTTCCATCTGCAATGCTCTGTTTATCTTGAATCAGAGCAGTTACTCCCCTTAAGAATCATGCCAGGATGAAGCTCTCCAAGCGTTTCAGGGGCCTCCAACAAAGCAGTCAGAGGAATAGTTGAGACTTTGTACTTGGCTTCTCATTCAACAGAGAGCTTTTTACTAAACAACCACATGCCTCTCCCACACCCTAGAAGTTGAGATACTGCATAGAATGCAAGTGAATGCCTTCTTTTAAAGTTATGTAGAACCTGAGATGAATACTGTTACAACAGTGACCTGATACATCCAAAAATTATCCATATTTTTTAAAATATGGAGTGATCAATTTTGTTGCTTATAAAATCATTTTTGAAGATATGATTTATATATGCAGCTTTTACTATTCTCCATGTCACTGTTGTGTATAAAATTTCTGCAAGACAGAACATGTACAAAATGAGGATCTGCTTTGGACCATGTGACAAATAAATAGTTCTCTCTGAGATGTTTGTTTAGGCTAGCAAGTCTTTGGCAACCTTTGAGTTTTCATCTCTCACAAATCAACATATTTTCCACAAAATCAAATTTGTTCAAAAGCTGTTTTTTAATTTAAAAATCACTAGCCCCTCTAATCCTTGCTAAAATGCACTGTATTTGTTTTGTAAAATAAAAATCAGAATATAATAATACCCTTTAAGGTGGTCAATCTGTCCTCTGGTATGGAAGTCAGAAGTGAGGATCTATTTTTGTGTAACTTATGCTTTTTTATTTGTTTGTTCTGGGCAGTGCTGAAGACTGAATCCAGGACCGTCACACTGAGCCATATCTCCAACACATTTTTCATATATATATATATATATATATATATATATATATATATATGTTTATGGATTTTTTTAAAAACCCAGAGCTCAGAACAATCACATTATTGTCCAAAGTAAAATTACAAAAATGAATGATGGCATCAGTATTAAAGCCACAGCCAACTGACTCCAACATTTAGTTTCTTTCCAATAAGAAACAGAAATGTGACATGTGTATGGATTCATTGAGGAAAGGAAGGCAAAATATAAGAAAATGTTGAGTGCAGAGGTAGGGACAAGGCAACAGTGATAATGCAGTATTTCTAAAAGAGAGGAAAAATAGGGATTTCTGAGCCCAGAAGCCAAAGAAAATGTCAAGTGGAATTTCAAGGGACCATAGGAAAAATGATATGAATTCATTCATTTGAAGTCTAAGGGTCACCTCAAAACGTTGCTCTAGTTCTCAGTAATTCCTGTTTTGTAGGTTTCTGAGTCCCCACCTCATCCTTTCTTCCATAACTTCATCCTGGTTCTCTCTATTGACCTCTTACTTCACCATTTAAATATATTTACCTCTACTTCAACAATGACAAACATCTTTCCCTTTGTCCGCCCTTTCTCTTCAGCTCTACTTCCTGTCTGCTTCTTCTCAAGAAAACTTCCTGAATTCACTGTTTTCATTTCCATACATCTCATTCACTCCTCAGTCTGGTTTTCTGCTCCACCAAAATCACTGCCAATAACGTATCTTAACCAAGTGGACATCTTCAGACCTCAACCTTACTTAATATTTCCACAGAATTGGACATTTGTATCATGCTTTGATTTCTTCACTGACAGTCTCTCTGATTTTCTTCCCAATTCTACTCATATTTCATTTGCCGCCATCTCCTACCCAAACTTCAGGTACTGTGATCCACAGAACTCTGCCATGGACCAATGTGCTTCCTACTGTACCACTGCGTAAGGGAATCATCAACCATAGCCATGGATTAAATTATCAATTATTTGGAGTCATCTCAGTCTAGTTCTCCCTCAAGAGTTCACAGCCTTATTTCAAACTTTCTACTAAACATGTACTCTTATCTCATGGAAACTTTAAACTTAGCACCTCTAAACCAGAATCTATTATATTATTCCCCAAAGTAGATATTTATAGAGAGTTCCAAATCAGCAAATACTCCACTCAGGTTTCATCTAAGCAAAGCAAACCACTTGGAACTCAACTCCTGATTGATTCTTTCCTTCATCCGTACTCCACTGTCATCTACTCAACTGCCAAACTATCTTTACTTCCTACCTATTATTTGCATCAAACTACCTTCTTCCATTTTTGCTTCCACTAATTTAGTCAAGCCAATGACATTTTTCTCCCTCACAATACCAACCATCCTCCCCTGGCCACTGTGTTTCCAGCCTTGTACCGTTTAACTGATTCTTCATACTGTTCTCAAAGTCTATCATGTCATTCTTTCTTTAAAAATATTTCAATGGATTAATAAGTGAATTTCAGGGTTTAAAATAGTGTTACAAAACTGTGATCTGAGCTGTCCCTGTCTCCAACTCCATCTCTTGACACACTATCCTTCCACTCCATGCTCTAGCAATAGAAACTTCCAGGAATGCTTTCACTACATTTCCCTTCCTGATCCTCTGGTAGGGTGCTGTTTGTCCTTCAGACCCAGCCCCAGGGCCTTTCTGCAAAGAGGGCCTCCCAGCTCAAAGGTTATGTTAGGTTCATGCCTGCATTGTGCCCAGCATTTTCTTTAAAATATTCATCATACATTATGGTCATTCATCATTGTATATCTCCCCCACTGGACTATGAGTTGTATGAACACAGGGCTTGTACGTGTTGTATCTGACACATATTGGCTCCCAGTAAATATTTGCTGAATAAATGAGCCTAACCTCAAAAGACAATTACATAAAACCAGAAAGTCATCAGGAAGTCTAACATATATCTATGTCTATGTCTATGTCTATATCTATCTATCTATCTATCTATCTATCTATCTATCTATATATATAGAAAGGGAAACAGAGAGAATCCTGAAGTATCTGGAGAAATCTGCTTATCATTATCTCCTAGATCTACTAAGAAATAAACACATGCTAGTGTTCTCTTATCCAATTTATTATGAATATTATTGAATTTCAAATAAATTTAATGGAAATAATAAAATAAAAAGGTTAGCCCAATGGACTTTTATCTGGATAATAATATTTTGGAAAATTTTTATCATTATACATATGCACACATGTACGTATCATAAATATATACAATAAATGTATATGTGTATGTGTATATCATCTGTATATATATATATATATGTGTGTATGTGTTGTGTGCATACACACACATATAACTGTGAGTCCATGCTCTTTGAAAAAAGAACAATAGGAGAGTCAAAACAATAGGATCAAAAGTTTCTATGACATAGGTATTATCTTTTATGGCCAATTTTATAAGGTCACAGGAATGTCAAATGAGAATCAGAGAACTGCCTGGTAAGCCCTCTTCACTAGCTTTCTCTTACTTGCCTGATTGACAAAGGTATTAGGGTTACTTCCCCGATCCTTGTGTCATTCTAAAGTAATGACATCCATCATATTCTTTGAAAATGTGTATTTTCCAAGAA
Source organism: Heterocephalus glaber (assembly GCF_000247695.1). The sequence continues at coordinate 11,577,430 of NW_004624753.1, read as the reverse complement.
CCAAAGACTCTTTTCACCAGAAATATGCCTCTGCATTTCCAGCCTCAAGCAGGTCAAATACATTACCACTCAGCTCTACTAATGTTTGCAGAAATCCAAATAAAAGGTAACATTCCAGGTATTCCAGAAAAGAAAACAAACTACCATTTATGTGATGAAATCATAGGATGGCTCAAGAAAAAAGGGAAGATATAATTAGTCAGCCAGACAGAATGTAGAATCTGCAGGAACTGGTAAGAAGTTCACTAAAATTACAGCATGTTTACTCAAGAGACGTGCAGAGAGTCAGATGCACAAAGACAGAGGGCCACCGCTCTGAGAACAACTGTGTTTGTTCTCACACTCAGGATCCCTAATTTAGAATGCTGTGATGAACTTCAATTGTCACACAGACTCTCAGAGACACTGTGCAGCACAATCCACACCAAATGAAAGCAGGATTTCAGTGCTCTATAAAAAGTTAGTTGATTTATCATAAGAATACATTGGGGATAGAATCCAGAAAGGCAGAAAGAATCAAGAGGAAATGGAGGAAATTATATATATGCATTTTTATAGCAAGAGGAAGGAGAGGATATTTAGGGCCTTTCGATAAACATCACTTCCAAGAGGCATGTGTCTATTTTTCTTGGAGGATACTATAAGAGTCAAAGGGGGAATATAGTACCAAAAGGAACACAGTCTTTAGACTCTGACCTATTCCCCAAACTGTCACACCATGGAGTTTTTAACAAGTTGTTTAGTGAAAAAGCATGGCCCAAAGGAGAGAGGAGACTCTAATTCTCTTGGTTACAAATTAAGAAAGTGCAATCCAGACAGGTCATGTCATGTCAGGATAAGTACCAGAGGTGGTGCCCTGCTAGGAACCAGGACACAAGAGAGGAGGGGCCCAGTTTGTGAGCAAAGTTTCATCTCAGTTTACAGCTGGCCCCTCTGGCTGCTATTACCACTTAAGCTCCATCTCCTGTCACATCAGCTGCAGCCTTAAATTTTCACAGGAGCTGGAGCCCTCCTGTGAGCTGCATATGAGAAGGATTGGGTTGCATGATTCTTATGAGAATCTAATAATAATTAACAAATAAAGTGCCCAATAAATAAATGTACTTGAATCATCCCAAAACTGCCACCACCCTTGGTCTGTGGAACAATTGTCTTCTACAAAATTGATTTCAGGTGCCAAAAAAAGTTAGTGACCACTGGGTTATGTGACACACAGGGTCACTTGTTCAGCAATTATTTACTGGATTATTTATTATGCACAAAAATTAATTATCCGCAGTCATTGCACCCAAATATCTTAAAGAAAGAAAAGATGGAAACCATAAAAAATATATAAATTGAAAAATAATAGTAATGATAATCCTTTTCAGTTACTCTGTGCAATAATGTGACAGATGCTATGTTATATAATGTATTTCTGTTACCTCATTTATTCTCCCAAACTTCTTACAAGTAGGTCTAATTGTGCATACATTGAAAAAAATGTAGTGACTAAGCTTAGGAATTAGATACATCGTGCATTAAATAAATAATTTCTAATTCTAGCTATTTGGAATAGACATATATGTGTGGATATGCTTATTAGGAAAACATGGTATGGAGGAAATAAAGGAAAGCAGTAGAATAAGAATAGAAATAAGTTTCTCTGAGATGTGGTACTTGAATAGCAACTCCAAGAAAGTGAAGAAACAACATACAAAGATACTCTGGGAAAGACATTTGAGGCACAAGAATATAACATGTAAAAACCTTGGGATAGGGATATAAGGGAGAAATTTTAGTGCTCTCTTCCTCATTTCTTAGTAAATAATAAGATAAGCCAGACTTGAATTCTTCCCCCAAGAAACTTATTTACTAGAAATGTAAAACAAGTGCACTAATACAAAAGAAAAGTGATAGAATGTAAGAGGGAGAAATAAAACTAAAGATCCAAAGAGGTAGTTACTTTACCTTGGCAGGGAGGAATTTAATATTGGAGAATATTGAAAATCTCCTAGAGTGGCTTTTCAAAATACCTGTAAGAATAGGAGGTAATATTTGGCCACTGGGGTAGGTTTTCAAGAATGAGGAACACTTTTTAGCATTTAGATACAAGTTTGCAGAAAAGGTAGAAAATGGATCTTTGGGAAGAGCATTTTCGAAAATGTAGTTCAGGTTAGCCAGAGTGCAGCAAGAATGACAGCAAAGGAAAAGAAAAACATTTGGAAACACAAAGTGAGAGCATATTCAGTCCAAGCTGAGACACTTGAAGGTAGGCATTGGTGAGCTGATGATTCAGTGAGTGTGGAGGTTGAGAGGGAAGGATGAATGGACATTTTGTACCTTGATGACAAAGAGAAAGGTTAACAGAAATAAGTAAGTCAGGAAGAGGAGTAGGCTGAAGACCTTGAAGACACTGTTTAGTATGTTAAATACGAGCTCCTGGAGGAGTCTTTTTGAGTATTAGCGTGAACCAGAATTTCAGGCAAGCTTGTGAAAACTGATTGCTGAGCTCCAGGTGCAGAGTTTTTGAATCATTAATGCACTAGATTTTTCATGCCCTATAAACTCCCAGGTAATTCTGATGCTGCTGGAGTAGAGACCACACTTTAAAAACCACTATTCTGAAAAAATACATAGATTGAAGCAGAGAGAAGGAAATGCAGGCCTAAATAAAGATCCTGCTGAGAGTGGCCAAGAAGTCAAAAGGAGCCTAGGAAAAAGTGACAACTTTTTGCAAAAGTCACTGTGGACACCTTTCTAGAAAACTACAATAACAATTCATTGCTTTCTCTCCTTTTCATTTTCACACACTTTTGCTCTCTAAATGCAGATAACAGAGTGACAGTCAGAATTAAGAACAGATATTTCCAGGCTCCGGCTGGAGGCCCACCATTCCATCCCTAAGTGCGGCAGATCCCTGGGAGCAGCTGTGTGGCCTGGACCAGCGTGGCTGCAGGCCCAAGCCAAAGCCCCACCCCCCAAATCCCCCCCCATGAAAGGGGCTGCATAGGCACATGGGCTTCAGCCAGAGGCTTGCCATACCATCGGCCACAACTAGAGACCCACCTGGAGAAGAGCTGTACAGGCACATAAGCAATACCCAGAGGCTCACCCAATACCATTGATAAGTGTGAGGAGAATCTAGCCAAAGAATGTGCAGACAACAGAAGCTGGGGTGCACAGCCCCCAACCAAAGGCCCTCCCAGACAATAGCTACATTGGGGCCCCAGTGAGAAGCATGCCTAGATACAATCTCCAGTGTGCTCAGGCTCCAGCCAGAACCCCACCCAGATAACAGGTCAGCTCAGGGATCTAGAAGGCCACACTCTGAACCCAGGAATTGGTGTATTAGTGAGCAGCAGAGTAAAGGCTGCTGGGTGGCTTGCTGAGAATTCAAGACCACTGGGTGAGTAAAAAGTCACCTCAACAAAGACACAGCAGGCTGCATCTGTTGAAATGAGAAGACACATAAATAAGTCCCAAAACCAGACTTCCAGATCACATAAGGGAACCCCAAAGGACAACAAGATGGAACAATCTGATACTCAACCACCTGGACTCCCTGAACTGGCACCTGGAAAGGGGACCTGGAAAAAATGAAATCAGAAATAATTTCTCAGATAACAGCAAAGATTGTGCACATAGTATAAGACATGATTACTAAATCTAGAATGGACACAGATAAAAAAACAGAGGAGCTGAGGAACATGATGGAATCCCAACATAGGAAACAAATGGAATCCACAAAACAGATGCAAACAGGTTTCCAGGAGATTAAAAACTCCATTGAAAGTTTACACAGCAGAATGAGCCAATGTGAGGATAGAATTACAGATATAGAAGATAGGATTGCAATTAGTGATCACAAAAGAAAAAATTTCTTAAAAATAGTAGGGGACCATGAGAAATCAATCCAGCAGCTGCTAGATGATGAAAAGAAGAATGACATCAGGGTGATTGGAGTCAAGGAAGAAACAGGAGAGAGTGCAGATGACATAAAAAAAAAACAAAAAAAAACTGTTCACAGAAGTAATGGCAGAAAACCTCCCAAATAGGGGAAAAGAACTTGACACAGAGATAAGTGAGGCATATAAGACTCTAACTAGCCATGATAAAAAAAATTTACACTTAGGCATATAATTGTTAAGATTCCAGAAACCTGCCAGAAGAACAAAATTCTACAAGCAGTTAGAGAAAAGAAACAAATCACATACAACAAAAGCCCATCAGATTCACAGCAGACTTCTCAACACAAACCCACAAGCCAAGAAGAGCATGGGGCAACATATTTCAAGCTCTAAAGGAAAACAACATCCAATCCAGATTGATGTATCCTGTAAAACTATCTTTCAAAATTGATGGAGAAATAATATACTTTCATGACAAAGAGCACCTTAGGAACTTCATGAATACCAAATCAGCACTCCAAAAAATTTTAAACAATATCTTAGGAAAAGACAATGAGGATCACAACCCCAGGAAGCCCTGCAGAATGAATCCATCAGTCATGACAAGAAATTAAACACAAACAGCAAGAATCCAACAAAAAGAAAAAGTCATGAGAAGGATAAGTCAATACATATCAATTATAACGATCAATGTTAATGATCTCAATTCACTAATTGAAAGAGACTGGTAGAATGGGTCAAGAAGCAAGATCCAACAATATGCTGCATACAATAAACACACTTAATTCAAAAAGACCTCATAGACTTAAAGTTAAAGGGTGGAAAACATACTCCATGTGACAGGAACCCCAAAAAAAGGCAGGAGCAGCTATCCTCTTTGCGGATCAAGTGGATTTCAAACCAACACTGATTAAGAGAGACAAAGAAAGACACTACATCTTTGTAAAGGGAACAATCCAAGAGGAAGAGGTGACAATCATTAATATATATGCCCCAAACACTAGTGCGCCCAACTATATAAAACAAATACTAACAGACATGAAAAATAATATAACCACTAATACAATAGTAGTGGGGGACCTTAATACCCCGCTCTCACAAATAGGTAGATCAATTAGACAAAAATTGCACAATGAAATACTAGATCTCAAACTCTTGAACAAATGAGCTTAACAGATGTTTACAGAGTGTTCCACCCCAGAGAATTAGAATACACACTCTTTTCAGCTGCATGTGGGTCATACTCCAAAATAGACCACATATTTGCTCATAGAACATGTTTAAGTAATTGCAAAGAAATTAAAATTATCCCCTGTATATTGTCAGACCATAGTACGATGACATTGGAGATCAATAGCAAAAGAAACCACAAGAATTTCATAAACGCATGGAAATTGAACAACACACTTCTGAATAACCAATGAGTCACAGAGGAAATTAAAGAAGAAATCAGACAGTTCCTTCAATTAAATGACAATGCCAATACAACATATCGGAATCTATGGGTCACAATGAAAGCATTCTCATGAGGGAAATTCGTAGCAGTGAATACGCAAATTAGGAAAACAGAACAAGCCCAATTAAACAACCTGATGCTGAACCTCAAGCTTCTAGAAAAAGAAGAGCAGGACAA
>NW_004624753.1:11524290-11569989 GCF_000247695.1 Heterocephalus glaber | reverse complement strand
AGGAAAAGATTTTATGAACAAAACCTCAGTTGCCCATGAACCAGCACAAACAATCAACAAGTGGGATCTCTTCTTATTAAAAAGCTTCTCCACAGCAAGAGAAACCACCAACAGTGTGAAGAGACAACCCACAATGTAGGAAAAAATTTTCACCTGCTGTTCCTCAGACAAAGGTCTGCTATCTAGAATCTATAAAGAACTTTAAAAAAATCACACCTCCCAAATTTAAAGACCCAATCTAAAACTGTGCATCTGAAATGCACAGACATTTCTCAGACAAAGAAGTAGAAATAGCAAATAAAATATGAAAAAATGTTCAACATCACTGGTTATTCGAGAAATGCAAATGAAAACAACACTGAGATTCCACCTTACCCCAGAAAGAATGGCTGCCATCATGAAATCAATCAATAACAAATGCTGGCGAGGCTGTGGGGAAAGAGGAACCCTACTCCACTGTTGGTGGGAGTATAGACTGGTGCAACCACTGTGGAAATCAGTATGGAGATACCTCAGAGAATGAGGACTGTAAGTCTCATTGGACCCAGCTATTCCCCTGCTGGGAATCTTCCCCAAAGAATTAAAAGAATCATACCACAGTGATATATGTGCACCCATGTTCATAGCAGTACAATTTGTGATAGCTAAAACTTGAAAACAGCCCAATTGCCCATCAACTGGAAACTGGATAAAGAGAATGTGTTTTTTTAATAAAATGGAGTATTACTCAGACATAAAGAATGAGAAACTAGAGATATTTTAGCTAAATGCATGTTCATTGAGGCAATAGTCTTAATTGAAATAAATAGGACACTCATGTAAATACTGAATAGTTTCTCTAGTGTGAGAAACTGATAGTGTAAATAAGGACTAAAAAGTATAATAGATAATGTGAAATAGGAAGAAAAGGGGTAAAGGGGACAGGGAAATGGGAGGAGTAGGGGAAAAGAAAGAAGGGAATGGAATTAATATGAGAAAAAGAAAAAATGGGAAAAAAGTCTTTGTAGATAGGGAGGGGTGGAGGGGATGAAGGGAGGGCAGGGAAATGGGGAAAAAATGAGAACCAAGATGGATTATGTAAAGGTGCAAATTTCCATGGATGAATGTCATTATATTGTATACCTTAAATGTATCAATATAATTAATTTTTAAAAAGAACAGATATTTCCAAATTATTTTTAAAATATTATGGAAAGCTCTATCCAATGGGAGCATAATGCAAGCCACATATGTACTTTTTATTTCCCTAGTATATTCATTTAAAATAGCAAAGAAAAGACAAAAATAAACATCAAATTTTATTGCAAAATGTAACAAATAGAAGACCTTATTATTAAGTGTTTTCTATTATGTGTTTTATACTTACAGCCCATCTCAATTTGTAGTGGCCATACTGTCAGTACTCAGTAGCCACTCATGGGATTTGACTATCATAATGGATAAGGTGGGCCAGAATTATATGACTGAAATGCCTAATGATAATAACAACTAGTTATTATATCTATAAATATATAGAGTTAAATATATCTATAACTTTGGTACATCCCAAGTAAAGGACCAAACCTAATTTAAGTGTTATTCGTTGTGATAGTTCATTTCTGCATATGTCTGGTATGGTGTGTCTGGACAAGACTGGTATTGGTATCAATGGACTGAGTAAGAAAGATCCACCTTCATCCTGATGGACATACGTCATCTAATTCATTGATGGCACCAGTAGAGCAAAACTGCAGAGCAAAAGTAAATTTGTGTGTACTGGAGCTGGGACATCTATCTTCTCCTGCCTTTGAACATTAGAGCTCCAGGTTCACCAGCCTTGGGCTCCAAAATTTGCATCAGCCTATGTCCAGCTCCTGAAGCTCTCATCCTGAGATGGGTCCATGCTACCAGCCTCTGTCATTCTCCAGCCTGCAGATGACACATCATGGGACTTATGACATATTATGGCTTACATCATTATGTAAGCCAATTTCTGTTTTAAAATTAGCTGTATTTATCTCTGCTATATTTATTTATATCTGTCCTGTTAATGCTGATTAAGACACTGATCACTGATTAATACACTGATCTTAACTTACTTACGCCAAGACAAAAACCAGCAAGAAGTACGTGATTATAGGGCCAAGGAGAAGAGTGAATAAAACTAAATTGACTTCTCTTTCTGTTAAGATGGAGCAATAGGAAGTAGATTTACCTTCTTGACTGAAAGACTGTAAAAGGAAAACACTGAAAAATATTTGAATCAATGTTTATTTACATATATAATTTGTATGGGAGAATAAACATGGGAACCATATGAATGCATTAGCTTATATTTGGGAGAGAGTTCCCAGGACATAGTACAGGGAAAAGGAGCCTAGATGAATGTTAGAAATCTCCATCAATTGAGAATATTGAGTTGAAAATCTGGAAAGGCCCAGGAAGGTAGAGATTTCAGGGCAGATCATGGGAGAAGACAATCGTTGTGTAAAAATAGAACACCAGAAATCCTAAAAGCATCCTGTCCTAATCTATAGCTGAGTGCTATACGGAAATGAACTGACACCAAAGAAAAAAGAAAACACAATAGGATCAGAGAAAACAATCTAGAACTCACACAGAGTTGGGAATGGTTTGTTTTAATTTCAGTAAGGAAAAAACTCATAATTCACAGGACATTGATCCGAAAATACAAAAGGGATTTCCTTATGATGGGATAAAATTAGCCCTAAACTAAGGCTGCTCTGATCCACCCAATAAAGCTGAAAAGTGTCCTCAAAAGAATAAAATTACTACCAAAAACTTTACCATTAACCCAGCAAAATTTCAAGAGTATTTATGGGAATCCAAAAATATCTAGCAGCCATCAAAGTAAAGCTCACAAGGCATCCAATAAAAAATTATCAGACACATTCAAAATGATCATATACTCAAAACTGGTATATAGATTAAATGCAACTGCAATAAAAATATCAAGAGCATTACTCCCAGAACTGGAGAAAACTATCCTAAAATTAATAGGTAACCCAAAGAAACCCAAAATAGCAAAAGCAATCGTGGGCAACAAGAGAAAATCAGGAGGCATCACAACCCTGGATTTCAAGTTATGTTACAAAGCTACAATGTAAAAACAGAATAGTACTGGCATAAAAACAGAAATGCAGATCAATGGAACAGAACACAGGATGCAGAAACAACTCCAGGCAGATTCAGCTATCTGATCTCTGACAAAGGAGCCAAAAACATACACTGAAGGAAATATAGCCTCTTTGATAAATGGTACTGGGAAAACCCACATGCAGAAGACTGAATCTAGAACCACATCTCTCACCACGTACTAAACTAAAATCAAAATGGATCAAATACCTAAATATTAAAACAGAACCATTTGATCTACTGGAAGATAAAACAGGTGAAACTCTTGGAGACATAAGTGTAGTCAGGGACCTTCTGAACAGAATATCAACTTCACAAAAAAATTTTTTAAACTATCAACAAATGAGATCATATCAAATTTAAAAAGCTTCTGCACAGCAAAATAAACCACCAAGAGAATGAAGGAAAAAACCTACAGAGTGGAAAAAAATTGTCAGCTCCATTTTGGATAGAGTACTAACATCTAGAAAACATAAAGAACTAAAAAAAAATAGACCCCCTCAAATAAAAGACCCAAAGCTAAAGTGGGGAATTCAAATGAATAGACACTTCTTAGAAGAAGTACAAATAGGTAACAAATACTTGAAAAAATATTCAGCATCTCTGGTGATTTAGAGAAATGCCAATTAAAACAACACTGAGATTCCACTGTATTCAAAAAAAATAGTTACAAACAAGAAATCAAATAAAAAATGCTGACAAGGTTGCATGGAAAAAGAAACCCTTCAACACTGTTGGTGGGAATGTAAACTAGTACAACCACTGTGGAAATCAGTATGAAGAGTCCTCAAAAACTAAAAATAGAAATTCCATTTCACCCAGCTATTTCCTTTCTAGGTATCTCCCCCAAAGATTTAAAGTATCATATTACAGTGATATGTGTATATCCATGTTTATAGCAGCACGATTCATAATAGCTGAATCTTGGAAGTAGCCTGTATGTTCAGAAATGACTGAATAAAGAAAGTGTGGTATTTATGGAGTAGTACTCTGCCATAAATAAAGATAAATTTGAATCATTTTAAGAAAGTAGATCCACTTTGAACCATACTATTAAGTGAAATAATCAGACACACAAGCTTAAATATCACGTAGTTTCTCTTGTATGAGAAACCCAAAGTATGAGTAAATTAAAGAGCAAAATAAAACATAGATAATAAGAAACAGGAAGATAGAACTTTTATAAAAGGAAAAGGCACCATGAAATGGAAGGGGGAGAGAAAGGAGGTCAAGAAGAAAACAAAATGAAAATCAAAGCTATTTTTAATTTAATGATAAGGAAAAGACAACATACCACAGCCTGTATGCTTCACCTAAATAAGTAATTTGAAGGAAATTTAGAAGTTTAAATTGTTACCTATAAAACGACATATATACAAGAGAAAAGACTAATAATGATTGGCATAATTTATCAAATAAAATAAAAACAGAAAATTATTATTAGACAGACAAAGAAATGAAATATAATTCATAATGGAGAGGAAAAATCAATCAATGGGGGAGGCCCAGATATTATAAAAATAATAAAATTAGTAAATTAGGACATTAAAATAATTATTATAATTGAATTCTGTATTAGTTAATCCAAGTTGCTATAACCATAAATTTGTGGCTTAAACAAAAGAAATTCATTTCTTATAGTTCTTGAGACTAGGACATCTGAAATTACCAGAATGATTGAGTTGTGGAAAGGACCCTCTTTCTGGGTTGCAGATGACAATCTTCTCATTGTACATTCATAGTTAGAGAGGAAGGTAAGGAGGGCGGGCGGGAGGGATGCATATGAATGCATACACTTCAGTCTCTACAATTTAATAAGGGGGGCACTCCACCTTCATAATTTCATCCAAACCCAATTACTTACTAAATGCCTCAACTTCACATATCATTACACTGGGAATTAAGGTTTCAGTTTATGAGTTTTGGGTGGCCACAAACATTTAATCTATAAGATACTTTTTTTATTCAAAAAGTAAAAAATGAGCATATAGAGACAAATGAGGTATTTTTAAAGACCCAATTCAAACATCTGGAGATTAAAACTGTAATAGATTAGCAACAGATTATATATAAATTAGCAACAGATTATCATAAATTAGCAACAGATTAAAAAAGGTTAGTCAACATGAAGACATAGCAAAAGAACCTGTTCAAAAATGAAACAGAAAAGAAACTGAAGAAAACATTGAAGAGTATTAGTGAGCCATGGGACAAGTGCAAGTGGCTTAATATATGTATAATTGGAGTCTTCAAAGAAGAAGGAATAAGAAGCGAGTACATTTGAAGAAATGAGAGTTTGAAATAATTCACATTCAAATGAAACAATAAATGCATGTGTCCGGGAAGCTCAATGAAATCCAACCACACAGGTCAGGAAGAACATTACATCAGGTAATAGCATAATCATTTTGTCAATGTTTTAATCTACTCAGGCTGTCATAACAAATAACTGAGATAATAACTATTGAAATTTATTTTCTCACAGCTCTGGCATCTGGAAATCCAAGGTCAAGTTATGCTCAGGGTTAGTGCCTCCTGACAGCTCTCTTTTGGGGGTAACAATTTCTGACTTTCCTAGCATGGCCTATGTTGCCTGCATACAAAGAATTCCAGTGTCTTCTTGTCTTAAAAGGGCACTAGTCCTGTGAAAGTGTGGGTCAGGGATTCTACATGTGAATTTTGGGTAACACATTTAAGCATGTAACAGCTTAAAGAACAGCACTTATGAAAAATGCTTAAAGGCAATCTGAAAGGCTTCATATGGAAAAACAAAAACAATAGTAGCAAAATTTCTAATCAGAATTAATATAAGAAAGACTGTGGAGCAAATCTTTAAGGGAGTTAAAGAACAATTTCTCAAACTTTTAAGATGACCTTTTGCCATTTTTTCTTTGTTTTAAACAAAAGGTAGGCTGTAACAGAAATAGAGTAATACAGAAAAAGCTTAATTGGGAATTATGGCTTTTTGAAATAACAAAAATTATCCCTGGGGTTTTATTTTGTTTTCTGAGAGATTGTGTGAGTTGTTCCTTACTTTACTAATATGACCGCAGCTTAGTCATATGATTAAAAGAATATGCTTTTTCTCAAGTTTTATGGAAAAATCTAGAATGAAGTCATCTAGAAACTTCATTTTCTCTCTCCCATCTTGATTCTTGTTATAATTGAAGCAGATTTCTCTAATACAGACTCTACATAATACCCAAACTGCTGATTACAAAGAGAGTTAGATACTTGTCAGAAGTCTGACAACTTTTATTATGATAAAAGTGAGCTCTCATCACCTGCTTTGAATTAAACAACCACTGCAAATTTCTTTCCCAAAGGAAAACAGTCAACTACTTTATTTTCTTTAAGGTTGAATGATGCTGATGGACAAACAAGGCCTTTTTGACTTTCCATTCCCATTCTCAAAAGCAAAAACAAATCTTTTCCTGTGAACTCTGGTGCTACTTATCAAATTTTTCATGTTTTAACTTTCATATAATTGACATGGTGACTTTCAAAATACCTTAAGGAGAAATAAATTACTGGCTTCTCTCTCTCAAACCATATAATGGAATTATAAATTGTTAGATCTGGCAACGATCTGCATTTTAAAGATGAAGCTGAAGAAAGTGAAGTCAAATCTTTATATTTTTTAAGTTTTGATTTCATTTTTTTTATTTTTAAGACCAAATAAGTGTAACATACTAGTGGGTTTCATTTTGGCATATTCATACATGCATATAATATAGTTTTATCATTTCTCTTTATTATCCCTTTCCCCTTTCCTCTCCATTCCCCAATCTCTTTCTCTTCTCTAATACTTGTCCATGTTCATGTCATCTGCTTTTTAAAGATATTTTTTCTACCTTCTCCATAAGAGAGAAAACATGCAGCATTTCACTTTGTGGGTCTGGCTTATTTCACTTATGATAGTCTCTAGTTTCATCCATTTTCCTCAAATGATGTGATTTTGTTCTTCCTCATGGATGTATTTACATTTTCTTTACCCATTCATCTGTTGCTTGGCACCTTTTTCTGTGCATGTTATCTCCCACTGTCTGAGGTTAAACTGCCTGTGGTCTTCCATCTGCTGTAGGCTCAAGGAGGAAGACACAGTGGGTCCCCAAGATATGCAGGTGTTCTCCACCCTCAGTTAATTCTCCTCAAATGATGTGTTTCCAAACTCTTTTTCCTAACTCTAGGGTCTCTTGTTTCCCACCCTGTGAAAAGGAAGAAGAAATTTCCTTTATTCTGGTTTTTCTTTGTTCTACATAGTGATTTATACCATAGCTAAAGATTTTTGCTTCTTTAAATCCTCTCAAAAGTCTGGAGCTCGGATGTGCAACATGGTTTTACTGGGCTGAAATCAAGGCAGTAGCCAGGCTGCCTCCACAGTTCTGTGGTGGAGTACCCATTCCTGGCTTCTTCATCCATCCCCTTCTTCCAGGGGGCTCATTCTCTCTCTCTCTCTCTCTCTCTCTCTCTCTCTCTCTCTCTCTCTCTCTCTCTCTCTCTCCCTCTCTCTCCTTCTCCTCCTCCTCATCATCTTCATCACTCTTCATTCTGCCCTCTAACTATGCCTGATCATCCTATACCTCTTTAAGAAGACTACTTGATGGCATTTAGGTCCCACCTAGATAATGCAGGATAATCTCCTTGCAAGATCATTAATTTAAGCACCTCTATGAAATCTTTACCATGGAACATATCATCCACAGATTCCATACAGTCAAATAAGATCACTTCATGGGTCACCATTTAGTCAAAATTAGTTTCTTTTTTTTTCCAGTACAGGGGATCAAACTCAGGATCTTGTGCTTGCGAGGCAGGCAAGGTGCCACTGAGCTAAATCTCCTGAAACTCTAGTTTCTAATGTAATTAAATGGGGAAGAAAATCTTTTCAACAAATTGTACTGGAACAGCTATAGATCTTTGAAGAAAAAGATGAAGCATTACTTTCATTCCATACTATATCCAAAGATTAATTTGAAATGGATCATACACTTAATTATAAAATATAAAAATACAAAGCTTCTGATATCAGTGTTTTCTGAATGTGGTAGTTGTTGAAGAAGCTAGTATGTTATCTAATAGAAATATGGTAAAGTTGAACAGCCTAATTATCTTATTCATTCATTCAAACACTGAGTGGAAATTTTTAAATGATATTTTACACTTCTCCCTATTCTTATACTCATATACTCCACTTTATAAAATGTCTATAGACTAGAATAAGAAAGCTTTATAATAACTACATTTAAGTGGGGGTGTTAAGAAAAGTTAGTCCGGAAAAGAGCAAAATAAATGTGATACATGCTGGGAGTCTCAGTTCAGTCTGCTCAAAATTTGATTTTGCTATCTGCCAGCACAAAGAGCACAAAATAAAATAAAAACGTATTGTTACCCAAAATACTGTAGTTTCTCTGATACTGAGATGTCGGAAAAATTTCTCCCTGAGTCTTCATAAAGAGCAAAGTGAACCTTGGTGAACATTTCCTCAGTATTAGCCTTGCAGTTGATTTAATAAAGAGCTTTCAAGAGAACATTCCATTGTGCTCCTCAGTGCCAGCAAGTGAACTGAAGCCAAGGATAGCTCAGTGGAAAGCCAGTTCTTCAGAGATTGAAGAATTCAGTCAAGGTTCCATAGCTTTCTAACAATTGAGTTTGATTCAAGATGAATTGTATCAGGCGAAAGAAGATTGGCATTAGCTAAGTAATTTTGAGAGACTATGGGTTAAAAATGCACAAGAGATATCATTATAGTGGGAGTTTTACTTCTAAGTCATTGATGCATAATTATAAATTTCAGATAGTTATTGTTTCCTAAACTATTAGATCAATTTGGTTGGGATTAATCTCCCAAGCATGTTTTTTGTGAAGAATATCTTATTTGGGAGTATCTGTAGGAGCTAGTCATTTGTTTAATACATTTTGATTACAGTTGATACAAAGAAACTATACATCGAGTAGTGTCATAGCTTATGCAAAATAAAAGGCTGTGTGTTGTGAACCACAGGAGAGGATGAAGAGTGAGGAAGCCCAGCAGCAACCTTGGGTCCAGCCCTCACCTGGGAAAGTAGGAGGGCCACCTTTGCATAGGCTGAACATCAAAGGACATTGTGTTTTTCTCGTGCATGGGACAAAAGAATAGAATTTCCTCCTTGAAAACTTGTGACCAGGGATAAGTCTGTAAGAAGAAAAACTGATGTAGATTTTAGTCCAATGTTCGTAAATCTGAAGCATTTTTACTAATTGAAAAAATTGAAGAATAAGAGATGTTTATAGTACTGGGTTCAGAATAAGAAAAATCTTAGATCAGCATCCAAGAAACAACAACCCCCTTGCATTAAAAGGCTCAAAAAGAAAAAAAAAGAGAGAGAGAACATCTTCAAGACAAATACATTATGACAGAATAAGAAATTAATTCCTGTGAAAGGAAAAACAATTCTGAATATGCAAAGCAACCTCACAGATCCACAAACCTCCATGCCCTGAAGCTATTTGCTTAAAGAACAAAATGCTTTTCATGTCACTAAACCAGCTGTCGCTTGAAACAGGGATAAGCTTGCTGAGTCTGGGTTCCTGAGTACCTGCTGGGACGTCAGGCTTTATTCCCTCAAAGTCAGTCTCTGAGAGCAGAATCCTTCTGCTCCTCATTCCCATAGGCACACACATCCTACCAGGAGGGGAGAACACACATTAAAACAACTCATAGACATTTCTCACTGCTGCATGTGTTTCATCCAAGTCTTCCAAGAAAGATCAACAGTTTTAAAGCAGCAATTTTCAAAAAGGAGAAGTCATTCGTGAACTTCATTATTAGACATTCTGAGCTACTGTCCTGTTTAAGGAATATTATATGTCAGACTAATTCATTGTCTAGACTAGCATAGTATTGCTTTGAAATAGTTGAGAGAGAAGCTTATATGGCTAACCCAAAGAATTGCCAGCTGTTCGGATTTCAAGATACAAAGAAACTTCTTTCTACCCTACCTGTGTGGGTCATATCATTGTTGCTGTAACTATAGATATTTTCCCTCCAGTCGACCTGACCTGAAATATATAATAAGGAAGAGAAGACAAAATACGGTAAGTATGCACTATTTTCTTAGATTTTTCCAACTAAGAGTTGAAAGAGCAGATGCTTTTGGAAAAGGATTCCTAAGGGATGCTATGTAAGGTCTTGGGAAACAATTAAATGGATTAGAGTCAAAGAGAGGAGGGCCCAACGTCTAGCTAAGACAAGAGAGTTCACCAGACAATAAAGATTTTTAAGGACAGAGGATCATAGCTACAAGGTCAACTGCTGCAGGGAAGAGCACAGAAATAGACAATGCTCGGAGAGATGAGTCAAAACCAAAATATGGGGAAGGGGAAGGAGGTAGGTAGTTTCTAAATAGAGATCAGACTAAACATAGAAGAGTTGAGATAAGGACTAAAGATGCCCTGAATTTTAGGAGCACAGACCAGTGGGTTTCTTCCAATGTCACAATATCCAAAGAGAGCAGATAGGGATGGATAAGAATTACAGGGTAGTGAGAGTAATCGGTCCACATCCCAATAAAAAGGAACGTATTTCTGTAAGAGGAACCATGAGAATGTGAGTCCTGCACCAGGAACAGCCCCTATTTTTTATTATTTTTAGGTATCTTGCTTGCCATGATTGGCAATGTGGCTGAGTCAGAGGAGTGTCCCCACACACAACTCTAACCTTGTTGCCATCATGGAAATTGAAACACAGGAAAGTCTGAAAAAGTCCCCACTGCCTTTGGTAACTCCACTTTATCAAGCAGTGCATTAACCACATTTGCACTGCATCAGTCTTCTCAATTCATCCACGTTTTTTTGGTATAACTTTATTATCAAACACACTCGTACACAAAAATTAAAATTACTCAAAGGAAAACAATGCAAGGGGAAAAAACTATAATAATATTCAAATTTAGTAGAACTCAACCAAAGCAAAACTGAAAAGTACTTAAACATTTTTCTATATAATTAAAAAAAAATCTCAAGCATTAACAAGACATCAGAGGATGTGATTTGTTTTAGAAAGATTTTCAAAACTAATATTGAACAAATAGTGGTCTGAAAAAAAATTCTAATTAGCTAGTAGACTCCACATAGGCCAAATTTTTTAAAATTTAAATTTCAGTACAGTCATGTGACACGTGATGGAAATATAATCTGAGAAATATGTTATTAGGCAATTTCATCCGTGTGTATCACAAAGTACCACACAGAGTGCCAGCTTCTAAGTGAAAACTGAAAAGGTATACGTCAATCATCTGTGATGGCCCCTTGATATTATCCAAATAGTTAAACATGAGATACATGAGGCTACCACTGGCATAGCAGCACACTGTTTTACAGTAAATGCTTTTATATAAGTAGGATTATGCTCTAAAGGATGAAAAGCACAGCATGTTATGATAAGTACCTAAAACAGTAACAGTCATTTATCACACTATCGAGTACTGTGTACTGTAGATAGTTGCATGTGCTTCTTCTGGAAACATACCCTCCTCTCCTTTGATCTCAGTGACTCTTCCTTCCCAAGACACTGATGAGCTCCAGCCTAGTCTCTATCTACATCTCTTCCTATAGTTTTAAACACAATCTATATATGGATCATTTCCAGATTCCAGCCTGTAACTCTGATCTCTCCCCTTCCCCTCCTGCCACTCCTACCCTTTGAGCCTTTTCTTTGTATTTCAAATTATCAATTATTCATGTAATTATTTTAATCCTTATTTACACTTTCAGTTTCTCACACTAGAGAAACTATTCGGTATTTACATATGTGTGTCCTATTTATTTCACTTAAGAGTATGGCCTCAATGTGCATCCATTTAGCTATAAATGTCTCTAGTTTCTCATTCTTTATGGCTGAGTAGTACTCCATTTTATACAAAAACTACACCTTCTTTATCCAGTCTCCAGTTGATGGGCACTTGGGCTGTTTCCAAGCTTTAGCTATTACAAACTGTGCCACTATAAACATGGGTATACATATATCGCTGTGGTATGGTTCTTTTAATTCTTTTGGGAAGATACCCAGCAGGGAAATAGCTGCATCAAATGGTAGCTCTAAGCCTAGTTCTTTGAGGTATCTCCATACTGATTTTCACAGTGGTTGCACCAGTCTGCACTCCCACCAACGATGGAGAAGGGTTCCTTTCTCCCCACACCCCCGCCAGCATTTGTTATTGGATGAATTCTTTATAACAGCCATTCTTTGTGGGGTGAGGTGGAATCTCAGTGTTGTTTTCATCTGCATCTCTCAGATGACCAGTGATGTTGAGCATTTTTTGGTATGTTTATTTGCTGCTTTTACTTCTTTGTCTGAGAAATGTCTGTTAATTTCAGATGCCCATTTTTGAATTGAGTCTTTGAATTTGGGGGGTCTAATTTTTTTCAATTCTTTATATATTCTAGATAGTAGTCCTTTGTCTGCGGTACAGCTGCTAAAATATTTTTCCCACATTGTAGGTTGTCTCTTAGCTCGGTTAGTGATTTCTCTTGCAGTGCAGAAGCGTTTTAATAAAATGAGATCCCAGGTGTTGATTCTTTTTGCTAGTTCCCGTGCTACTGAGGTTTTGTTCATAAAGTCTTTTCCTATGCCAATGTCTTCAAGAGTTCTACCTAACTTATCTTCCAGCAAGTTTAGTGTTTCTGTCTTAATATTTAGATCTTTAATCCACTTTGACCTTAGTTTAGTGCATGGTGATAGGCATGGGTCTAGTTTTAATCTTTGGCAGGTTGAGATCCAGTTTTTCCAGCACCATTTATTAAATAGGCTATCTTTCCTCCACTGAGGGTGGTTGGCTCCTTTGTCAAAGATGAGGTGGCTGAGTGTGTCTGTATCAAGTCGTCCACTTGAAAACATTTAATTCTGAGACCAAGACTTCCTAACCTTACTCTCCAGTCCAGCTGCCTTTCTTACCAAATTTTTTGTTAGGTAACATCATGGCTTTAGTCCTCTGGTTCTTTTGCATGTGTTCTTCTTTGCTTAACTCCTTATCTTTCCCTCTGCATTCATTTCAGAAACTTCACTTACACACACACACACACACACACACACACACACACACACACACAAAACCTAGCAAGTACTCTATCTTGGGTCAATTGAACCATCTGTTTTCTTTCGTATGTTTTCATCCCAGATGTTAAGAAAATCAAATTGCACTACTCAGCTGGTTGGCTATACTACAAAATAATGGTTTCTGATTTTAGTTTGTCATTTGTTATGGTTTAGATCTGAAACATCACCCCAAAATCTCATGTGTTTGGAAGGTGATTGGATCCTCAGGGATCTGTACTCACAAGAAGATTCAGCCAGTGTTGAGTTCAGCCCAGTGTGCTATCAGAAAGTAGGACCTGGTCAGAAGAGAAAGATCACTGGGGCTGTGTGTGACCTGAGGGTCTATTTCTCTCCTGGCTCCTCCCTTCACCCTGCTTTTTGGCCACCATGATGTGAATAGCTTTCTTCCATCTGGCTCTTCCGCCATGTGATTTCTGCCTTAGACCCTGCCAACCATAGACAAAAATTTCTAAAATTGTGAGCCAAAATAAACCTTTTCTCCTTTAAGTTGTGAGTGTTGGATATTTTGCCCCATTGACAAAAAAATGACTAAGACGTAATTAAAAACCACTTTAAAAATTCATGCAACAAACTATTATTGCTCACTACTTCCTCAGAATGTGCAGAGGAGAGGAGTATGGGAAGTACTGAAATATATGAAAAAGCTCCAAATATTTATGCACATTTGAAAATTGGAGAGCTCTTATGAGATGCTTGAGATTCAGATGCACTAATTATCTTTTAACCTTTCCTTTTTACCTTAAGACTGATGGCATTGTAGAATTTCTAAGGACACCTTCTCCCAGTAAATCTGAACAAAAATAGAGGCTGGCTGTCAGCATCCATGGAGAACAAACATCCCAAGCCTACCTAAAATGAAACCTGGAGGAAGAGGTGCTGATTGTCATGCCTGTCTCTCTCTTCCTCCCCTCCGGGACCTGAGTCCTCAGCATTCTGCACCCTGCCTGGGCTGTGTTTCCAGCCTATCCCCTGCAGGCAACACTAAGCTAAAAGGTCATCCTCTGCCTTCCTTTCATTGGATTCAGAAAGTGCTCCTTAACGATTGACTGTATGCCAGACCTCAGTTTGAAAACATAAACATAAACATGACACTTTCCCCAAAGTCTCCTTTTCAACTTTGAAGGAATGGATATTTTATGACTCTTTCTATCTCCTTAATTCATAAACATATGATATGCTGGATATATTAAGGGAAGATCTTGAAAATGAGTGAATATAATTCTTTCTTGGAAAAAACGTAGGAAAGATAGAAGGATGGATAACCTGCTACGGTGTATGTGAGAAAAACTGAAGGCTCAGAACCCAGGCAGCCTGCACAGCCGGGGAAAGAAGCTGCGATGTCCCACGCTGTGGGTGTTTGTTAGGGTCACAGGGACAAAGCTAGGAACTTCAGTGAGACAGAGGTCAGGCACAGCTGTTACTGAGAATGCCAAGGAATAAGCATGAGCACCTTGTTACAAGTCTAACCTATTTACCTAATGGGGTGTTTCACCTGTCCTTTCTCAAAACTTGAATGCTAGTTATCTAAGGAGTCAGGATATTGTAGAAGAAAAACAAAGAACACATTCCACTCAGTGATAATGTTTAAAATCATATTATACAGTATTTTAAAGCCAGTAGCACTATGCTTCCCTAGGAGTGATCAAGTCTGGTTGAAAATTTAGTCAAATTCCACCGAGGCTAATTAATGCATCAGGCTACTTTGTCTGAGATGCTATACTTGCTTTATTAGCCCGCTCTGGATAGTCAACATTTTTAATTTGGATGCTTTCAAATCAAAGTCTATGATGTTAGATAATAGTCATTGGATGATGTGCTTGTCCTTTAAACCCTTTTTGTTTGCTTCATTCTGTAATGCCCAAGACAGGAGACTGGAAAAGCAAATGACCTCCCAGAGGAACCCCCTGAGTGTGCGAGAGAGTCCGGCAGCAGCTCCAGCCACAGCTTCTCACATAAGGTGTGCAGGAAAAATTCCCACTCTGCTAGTTTCCAGTGACTTCGTATTAGATTATTTAACCTCATCATTCCTCAGTTTTTCTTTTTTGTATTTTTCTGTATGTAAAATGGAGATAATTATGGCATTGATTTTATGCCATTAAATTGAAGATTAATGTACACACATAAATATGTTTCTACCTAATGACTTGTATAGAGAAAGTAAGAGAAAGTATTGTGTTCATTTTGCCATTATTTTTAGCCCTACCACTCAAAACATATACACCTAAGGATATGAGAACATCAGTCAGAACAAGCAGAAGTTTCTCCTGGATTTACAAATTTGTAGAAGATATGACCAACATTTTCAGTTCAATACTGAATCAAATTAAGGGTATTAAAGCCCAAATCAGGGATCACTTGGAAAAGAATTTTACCTTTTTGGACCATTTGTCGTTAGTTATCTCTTGGCCCTTTCCTCAAATATTCTGCATTCATTCTCTCCCTGATAATCTCATTTAGCATCAAGATAACAGCTGTCGTTTTGAAAGAACCAACTCTCCCAATGTCCTTCTTAAACTCCAGACCCATAGTTCCAACTTCCTGAAATATATTTCTACCTGGATATCCTAGCACTCAAAAAACTGTATTTTGTCTTCTTCATCTTGGTGTCTATCACCTTTATCTGTAAGAAGTATACATATATCTGTGATTAAACAGATATAGTGAAGTAAATATCAGACATGAATATGTGAATGAAAGAATGAATGAGTGAATGAAAAGTGTGAACAGTTCTTCAATTTAGGATAAGATTAGCATATAAAAAGCTTTACAATGATTTCCCATCCACAACATCAAACCAAATTAAAAAATGGACTCCTTCCTTCCATTTAGAATAGATATCCAAGTGCAGGGTTTGGCTGAGAAAGTGCCCTCCATGCAAAGACAGCGGAAGGTCCAGGCCGGCCATGGTGAGAGGGGAAGGGGGTTGTTGCTCTCAGCCACAGGCAGACCGCAGACACATACCTGCATAATTATTTGCCTTAAGCCAAAGGAATGTCTGGGGGTGGGAAAATTTTAGATGATCTAAATCCAGTACATTTGGCTGTGTACCATGGGAATCCACTTTCTTCACCAAAAGCATGAACCCTGGATAAAATTGGTTGAGGATAACAGTAGACCAGTGGATAAACATGTAAATATAACCTCTTTCTCCCCTCTTTGGTCTAGACTCCAGTGGAAAAAATATCAGGGCGAAAGAAGTTGGAGAAGTATGTAAGAAGCATAGCCTTCATTCATTAATTTTATTTATTTATTCAACAAAAAATTCCTGAGTGTCCCCCATCCCGTATTTCAGGCTCTGTCAAACACCCCAACCAAGGCATGTGGGAGGGGTGGTATTTAGCTATCTACACAAGCCTCCTGCCTGCCTGACATTCCCAAGCCCTCTGAGTCTTTTCTAATATGCCTGGCTACATGCACAGAAGCATAGACTGCTGGGAGATCTAAATGATAATAGAGTTGGACTCAGTTGTAGAGTGCTTGCTTAGTGAGCGTGAAGCCGTGGGTTTGATTTCCAGCAAAACACACACACACACACACACACACACACACACACAATTAATTATTAAATGAAAGTCGAATAGAGACAGGAAGCAGAAGATCTGGGTTTCTTGTCTGACCACATTTAGTATTGCTGAGGACCTAAAAGATATATTAAGACCTAAACCTCAGTACCTTAGAATGGACCTTATTTGGAGACAGGGTCTTCAGAGAGGTAACCAAGGTTTTAAAGGACTTGATAAGAGCTGGGGATATAGCTCTGTAGCAAAGGGCTTGCCTAGCATCCTTGTCCTCAAGACCCTGAGTTCAATTCCCAGTACTGTAAAAAGTGAAAGTGAAAGTAACCAACTAGCATAATAATGTTGTTCTAAGAAGGGGAAGTTTGAAGATAGGCAGGCATAAGGGAGAGTGCCATGTAACAGTTACAGCAAAGATCAAGTGATGCTAAGGAGCACAAATATTGCTAGCACATTACCAGACACAGGGCAGGAGGCATGGAGCAGACTCCCCTCATAGCTCTCAGAGGAAATCAAACCGGCCAACACCTGGATATCAGTCTTATAGCTGCCAGAACTGTGAGACAATACATTTCTGTTTAAGCCACTCAATTTGTAGTACTTTAGTAGAACAGCACTCCCAGCAAACTAATATATAAGGCTGATATATACTAATATAATGTCTACAGACCTAAATTGTAACCAGGTTCATTTGTAACTTCCTAAGAGATATAAACACCCATCAAAATCTGTTTATGTTACGAGCTTTGAAAAGCAAAAGAAGAAAAGAACAAATATCATCTTTTCAGAGTGACTCTCCCAAAATAATGACAGGGTGCTATTAGAAAACCCCTCTCTTTGGAAAAGGCATCCAGATCCTAATCTTTTGTTTTAAGTTAGACAAATAACAGGTCTTTTGTTTCCATAGATAGCCATGTTTCAATGATGGAGCCAAAAAAGCAGTAGTTAACATAGATTGTTGCACGGGCTGCTTGTGCACTACCTCATTTTGCCTCACAAGCAGGCCACTAATTAATTAAAAGCCAGAACAGACCAAAGATGGGCAAGCTCATGTATATTATTTATATACATGAAATTATAGTTATGACAACCTATGTAATGTGAAAATTATTTAAACAAAGCTTCCTTGTTTTCTTGTTCTAGGCTTATAATCACTACCATGAAAATCTCGAAGATCAAATGAGAGCACAGTGAGTCACTGTGACCTAAGAGTCAGGAGAATGGATATTAGCCTAGGCTTAGCAGGGCCAGCTACAAAACTTCCAGGGTCAGTGCAAGTAAAAAGGCAGAGCCCTTTGGTAACACTCAGGAAAAAAAGAGTCCTAGAAGGCAATAAAATAGAAAGACATAATATCTGACACCCACAGCTTAAAGGAGGAGAGGTTTATTTGGGGTCACTGTTTGTAGAGGTTTCAGTCCATAATGGACCAGTTCCAAGGCAGAGTGGAAAAGCAGGGTGGCATGGCAGAGGAGAAATAGTCCATGGTATGGTGGTAGGAAACATAGAGAGACCAAGGGAGGAGGAAGAGAGATACATCCCGAGGCCCCATCCCCAGAGACCTACCTTTTCCTACCAGCCTTCACCTCCCAACATCACATTTAACCCTAAGCTCATCAGTGGACTAATTCCCGGATAAGTAACAGGCCCCCATGATCCAGTCTTCTCCCAGAAGTCCTACCAGGAGGTTTTTATGTCCATCTATAAACCATAACACCTTTCTTTTGCATCATAGTGTTTTTAATTCTGTTTCATGTTGTGCTAAGTACAGAAAACTTAAAATTCATAATTATGGTGAAATTTGTCATTTAGCATTATGTTGTCCAATGATGGTTTTAAATGTAAATATAAAATCATTTTATCCTTATGCAGCATCATTAAAATCAAACACTTTTTATTTCACAGTTTTTATATGTACATATATTTCCACTAAACAGTGGAAATGCTGCACAGAATGAACTCAATTGTTATTATTTCAATTCTTGATGCACCCACATTCTACCAACATGCTTTCTTTGGATTTGGGATGGGTAAGGAAGGATTGAAAGGAGAAAGAACATTGGGTTTCCCTCCTTTCCCCTTCCTTCGGTCCCACCATGTTCAGCCACTTGGTGGGATACTACAGGGAGGCGATGCAAGAAAGGAAGGATATGATGGGTACCTTGGTCATTTGTATTTCATCTTTCTACATTTACGGCAAGTTTTCATTGGAATGGACTGTGTAACCTGATAGGATTCTCAGGCCCCACCACTCCCATTTAGTCTTAGACTTGCATGTTTACCTGGTAGTCATTTCGAGTCACACTAGACTCCCTGCATTGTGGTCTAGAACTCTGCTCAAAGAAACCCCTGCTGAATGCAAATCGTGTGGCAAGCAACAGCACATGCATCATCATTCCATTGCACTTCTGTTTCACATCCCAAGCAAAAAGATGAAATCATTTAAAGTGTCTAAAGTGGCAGCAGAGCATTAAATCAAGCGTGAGGCCCAGTGTGCAAACCACAGAGCAGCCCAACTTCTAGCCTAGATTCTCCCAGTGACTTGCTACATCCTTAAGCAATCACTAACTTCTACAGGAGTCATTTCCCTACCTGTGAAATAAGGAACAAATCCTCATATGCCTCCACAATTCCTTGAATCTGTCCTTTCTATGGCATTTCTTTCCAATCTTTATCAGTTTTTTTAACAGCGTCACCTTGTCCTACTTGTAAGACTACACATTCTGTAAAGGAAGGGACCATACTTTGCTCACAATTGTATTTGCAACAGACAGAACTCGGTTACCATATAGTAAGGCCTCTACAAATGTATAGTAAATAAAAGAATAATCAGTACCCCCACCATCTACCTGATCCTCTTCATTCTCTTTATAGTAAAATCTAGGATCAACCATGTTATAAAGAGTACATGGAACCCAAAGGCCAATTCGAGCAAAATAATGTAGTTTTGATGACTCATTCAATCAACACAGAAGCCAAGATTTTAAATTTGGAGAATTTCACATTAGAATACAGAATTCGAGCTATACTTAAAAATCTAAATAAATGGCATATTCATCTGAAATAGGGTTGGGCATCCTGTCAAGTTTGACACTGCCCTATTAACTGTTTCCCTCATGAATGTTGTCTACAAAGGCGCCGCTAAATATTTGAGTTAGTGATACTTGCTTTAGGCCATCTGGAGAGAAATAAGAGACAACAGTGCCTGCTTGATGCTGTGGGTAAGTGTGGGTCTCTCACGCCACATTGCTTGTTGTAAACCCTGGACAGTGTCCTTTTGCAGCCCCAAATCATCCAGTAAAATAGAAAGCCTCTGATAAGTAAATAATTCATAACCAGTTCCTAACAAATCAATGAGCCAGTCCTTTTCCAAAGCAATTTAATTTTTAAGAAGCTCTGGCCAGAGAATTTTAATGCTCTACCCATTAGTTTAATTTTAGTTGCTGTGATACCAGAGTTTAGGCCATAGTTTAATGAGATAAGGGGGTTGGAGCACAACTCAAACCAAATCAATAAGTTAACATCTATTCCTTTTAGTTGAAAAGTTCCCCTTGTTTTTCTAACAGCTCTCAAATAAGGACTGTGACTTTTAAAAAACAGCAATATTACATTTTTAGTGTTTGTAATAAAGTATAAATTTGTGCAGGTCAATGTCTAAATCATTCACAGATATTTGGTGGAATATTTATGATCAAGGCACTATTGTTTTTGAATATGTATATTAGAGTATACATGAGAATGAATATTTTGTATATATTATAAATATATAGAGACAGGAATATATTAAAAATATACAGTGATCAGGCACTTTCAGAATGGTATCGGGAAGATAGGCTAGGTAGAACTCTTGAAGATACAGGTGTAGCCAAAGACTTTCTGAAAAAAAAACAAACCCAATCACTCAGGAAATACCACAAAGAATCAACAAATGGGATCTCATCTTATCAAAAACATTTTGCACAGCAAAAGAAACCATGAACAAAGTGAAGAGACAACACACAGAGAAAAATATTTTTGCTAGATGTTCCTCAGACAAAAGGCCAACATCAAAATATATAAAAAACTCAAAAAAAAAATTAGACCTCCCAAATTTAAAGACCCAGTCCAAAAATAGGCATCTGAAATAAAGAGACACTTCACAGATGTACAAATGGCAAATAAATATATGAGAAATGTTCAACACCACTGGTCATTCACGAGATCCAAATTAAAACAACATTGAGATTCCATCTCACTCCATAAACAGTTATTATCAATAAATCGACCAATAACAAACTCTGGTGAGGCTGTGGGGAAAAAGGAACCCTTTTCCACTGCTGGTGGGAGTGCAGACTGCTGCAACCACTGTGGAAATCAATGGGGAGATTCCTCAAAAAGCTAGGACTAGAGGCTCCATTTGACCCAGCTGTTCCTCTTCTCAATATCTTTCCTAAAGAATTAAAAGCATCATACCACAGTGATATACGCACACTCTTGTTTATAGCAGCATAATTTGCAATAGCTTAATCTTGGAAACAGCCCAAATGCCAATCAATAGATGAATTAATAAAGATGTGATATTTTTATACAAAGGAGAACTACTCTGCTATAAAGAAGGATAAACTTGAGACATTTATAGGTAAATGGATAGGCCTTGAGACCATATTCTTAAGTGAAATAAATTGGACACACATGTTTAGATATTGCATGTTTTTGTTGTTGTGGAAACCAAAAGTGTAAATAAGTACCACAATGTATACTAGATATTGGAAAATGGGAAGAAAAGGTTCAAATGGGTAGGGGAAGAAGGGATGGGAGAGGGGGAAAAGGAAGGAAGGAAAAAAGGAGAATAGAAGGAAAAGTGGAAGCAAAGCCTTTGTAAATAAGGGGGGGACGTTTGAAGGGAAGAGAGGGTATTGGATAAAAAAGAAGCAAGATATATCATGCATTGGTACAAATTCTCTATGATGAATTTCATCATTATGTTTATCCAAAGTGTGCCAATAAAATGAAAAAAATATATAAAAACTTTTAAAAACTAGAAAAATATATAGAATGAGGAGAGTGTCATATTTCTGACCAAGTATTGATTTGGGGACATATATTTAATAAATATATATTAGAATAAAAAAGATTATTATAAATTAAAATTTAAGTTTCATAGGACAGTGACACACTATATGTTTTTATTGCTCAAGACCCTACACAATTTTCTAATAAGACACTGAAAACCAAATCAAACCAAATTGAAATGTATCAAAACTTTCTTTCCAATAGCCAAGATAAATAAGCTGCTTCATTTCTTTTAATTGAAAGAAGAACCTTTCAGTGAGTCCTCATCTTGAGGATTTTGTCATCCTCCTTGGAATTCACCTTAAAATTCAGTCTTTGTCAAGCCCCAACTTAACAAATGGAAGTTTCTCTATCAAATTAAATGTATTATGGATAAATTAATTTAAAATCTAAGATAAAGTCAAATCTTTACAAGCATTGCAAGACTCATGAGTCTTGCAATTTTCCTAAACCTAATAAGTGAGTTTAGCAAGGTCTCAAGTAATAAAATCAGTATTCATAAATAAAATGCATTTCTAGAAATCAGGAATGAAAATTGAAAATTTAAGTTCTATATATGATAGTACCAAAAACTAAGAGATACATGGATTTTATAAACCTATCGGATAGAAAATACCAAATTATGTGTAGTATCTATACTCTGATAATTGCAAACAGTTATGATAAGAAGAAAACAACCAAATGAATAAAAATATATCATAATCAATTTACCACTAACTGTTCTATGATGCAAAATCCCCAAATCTTAATTTTTTATAGAAATTGTCAATCTAATTTAAAGCTTTATATAGAATTATAAAGGGCCTAGAATAGCCAAAACAATTTTGAAAAGAAAGCTCTAGATTAGAATGCATATCCCTCTCACTTCCCAGTCCCCTTTGGACCTTTTCTTCCTATTTCACATTATTTATTATACATATTTATCCTCATTTACACTTTTAGTTTCTCAAGCCAGAGAAACTATTTGGTATTTACACATGTATATCCTATTTATTTCATTTAAGAGTATGGCCTCAATGTACATCCATTTAGTTATAAATGTCTCTAGTTTCTCATTTTTTATGGCTGAGTAGTACTCCATTTTATTTTTTAAAAAACACACACATGTTTTCTTTATCCAGTCTCCAGTTGATGGGCAATTGGGCTGTTTTTAAGTTTTAGCTATTATAAGCTGTGCCGTTATGAACATGGGTGCACATGTATCACTGTGGTATACATCTTTTAATTCTTTGGGGAAGATACCCAGCAGGGGAATAGCTGGGTCCAATGGGACCTCGAATCCTAGTTTCTTGAGGTATCTCCATACTGATTTCCACAGTGGATGCACCAGTCTACACTCCCACCAGCAGTGGAGAAGTTTTCTTTTTTCCCAACAGCCCCGCCAGCATTTGTTGTTGGTTGATTTCTTGATAGTAGCCATTATTTCTGGGTTGAGGTGGAATCTCAGTGTTGTTTTCATTTGCATCTCTCAAATGACCACTTATGTCAAACATTTTTTCATATTTTTATTTGCTATTTCTACCTCTTTGTCTGAGAAATGTCTGTTCATTACAGATGCCCATTTTTGGACTGGGTCTTTAAATTTGGGAGGTCTGATTTTTTAGTTCTTTATAGATTCTAGATAGTAGACCTTTATTTGAGGAACAGCAGGTGAAAATTTTTTCCCATATTGTGGGTTGTCTCTTCACACTGTTGGTGGTTTCTCTTGCTGTGCAGAAGCTTTTTAGTAAGAAGATATCCCACTTGTTGATTCTTTGTGCTAGTTCACGGGTGACTGAGGTTTTGTTCATGAAATCTTTTCCTATGCCAATGTCAACTGATTTTTCAAAAAGATGGCATGATAATTCAATGGAGAAAAAGACTGTTTTTCAACAAATGGTGCTGGAATTTAGAAAATAATAACAATAATTAACCTGTAATCTTAACCTCATAGTTTACAGATATTATTGCTAACTATGCCAGAGAGCTACCCAAACATAAATGCTAAAACTACAAAACTTCTGGAAGAAGACATTAATGAAAAATATTTTTAACACCGGGTAGTCAAACATTTCATAGATGGGACACAAAATGAGGTGAAAATAAAAGAAAAAAGTAACACATTTGAGATCATCAATTTTAAAACTTCTCACTGAAAGATATCACTTGAAAAATGAACAAGCAAATCACAAACTAAAAGACAATGTTTCCAGTGTATAAATGAATACAAAAGATCCTTATCCCTAAGGTACAAAGAACTCTAAAAATGAAGAAACACACCTCCCACCAAAATATAGCAAAATGGTTACTGACACCTCATTCACTGAAAAAAAAGATATATATGAATGAACATCAAGCATGTGAAAAGATCATCTGTCTCATTAATCATCAGATAAATCTAAGTTCAAATCACAATGAGATACCACTTTCTGTTCACTAGAATGTTTGCATTTTAAAAGAATGAACCCCAAATGTTGATCAAGATGTGGAACAACAGCAATTTTCATTCATCCCAGTGGGAATATCAAAAAGAAATAATGAGGATAAGCCACTTAGGAAAACTGTTTGGTAGTTTCTTACAAACTTAAAGGTAAATTTTCCAAGAAAAATCCACAAAAAAGTACAAGAATATTCATAACAGTTTTGGGGTTTTTTGGTTTGTTGTTTTTTTTTTGTACCAGGGATAGAATTCAAGACCTCACACTTCCCAGGCAGGTACTGTGCAACTGAGGTAAATTTCCTGCCTCTAGAAGTTTTATTTTTCATAGTCCAACATGGAAACAACCCCAAAACCCAAAACAGGAGAATGGTTAAAAATGTGTAATGCAGCTATGCAGTAGTGCACACCTGTAACCCTAGCACTCTAGAAGGCTGAGGCAGGAGAAACCAAGTTCCAGCCAGCCTGGGAAATTTAGCAGCTTAGCAAGACCCTGTCTCAAAATAAAAAGCTAAAAAGATGGCTGGAGATGTAACTTAAGGCAAAGTCCCTGAGTTCAATCCCCCAGTATCAGGAAAAGCAAAAGTGTAATGTGTTCATACAGTGGAAGAGTACTCAGCAATAAAAAACACTAAAATACAAATACATAAGAATATGGCTGAATCTCAAGAACATTGTCCTGAATAAAGAAAAGCCAGATGCTACGGAGTACATTCTCTGCAGGATTTAAGTCCTATAACATTTGAAAACTGAAAAGCATTATCAGTGTGGAAAGGAGGCAGACGGCTGGCTGGAGTCAGGGATAGGGTGTGGCCCATGAACAGGGATAATGACAGCACTGGTGGTCCGTGGCAGCCAGGAATGATCAGCCGGGTTGTAGGAGGAGGGGAAAACACTGTAGAAATTCTAAGACAAGAATAAAACCAACCACCCCACCCCCAAAAGTTGATTTTTTTTAAAAAATCACATGTTGGCAAGTCCAAACAATGTCACTGGACTGGGGATGTTGCTCAGTGGCAGAGCACTTGCCAAACATGCAAAGCCCTGGGTTTGATAACCAGCACCAGAAAAAATAATCAGTGATAAATCCCTCCTCAACACCAAGCTTCTTTCTCGTCATCCTTTTGTACCTTAGAAAGCCAGTGAGTGATGGGAATGTTCTATATCTTAATCGGGACATGAATGAGTACACTTGGAATTGGCAAATTCAATGCGTATGACTCCAAAAGACAGTCCCTTTCAAAAGGTTTTTTTTTTAAAGGAGTATCTCTTTTATGCAGTGCACTGTTCCAGGATTTGATGAAGCATGTAAAGATGAATAAAATATGCTCCTAGTTTTGAGGAAATCACTTTTTATTGGAAGCTGGATAGTCATCAGGGACCATCAGAGTGTGATGGACAGTTTAAAACAGGTATCAATCAAATGCTTGGTGAGTAACAGTAAATGTTGTCATCTGGGGACATCGAAAGTCATCTGAAAGAGAAGGCAAGAAGAAAGGCTTAGTGCAATGATCATATCTCTCCGTGGGAGCTCAGTGAGCGGAGGTTTCACACACAGGGCTCCCATGGCCCTGGAATTTGTCCTTCCCGGTGATTGATCTGAGGCAGTGAATTTCAGACTGAGATGGTGCAATACTAGTGTCCTGAGATAGGTACTCAGTTGTTGCTAAAATCTTGAATGCAGGCCTATGAAAATGAAAACAAATACACACATCACTGTGCGATGGCTCATACAGGGATATGAACACTTGGAGGAAGAGAAAAATACTTCTGGTCAGGAATTCAGAGATGTAGAGCTGTGCAAAGGGTGCTGTGTGAACAAGACTATAAACAACAAGTAGAGTCACGCATGGTGGTACACACCTGGAGTCCTCGAACCCTGGAAGCCTGGGCAGGAGGATCAAAAGTTCAAACCCCAGTACCACAAAAAAGAAAAAAAACCAAGTACAGTTTCTAGAAACTGCAGCAGAATGAAGTGGGGTGCTGGTGGAATAGAATGCGGCACTCCAAGAAGTAAGACAGCATGCAGAACAGTGCAAAGAAAAGAAAGGACTGGGTGGGAGGGGTTAGAAATGCAGGGAGATATCACGGTCTGATTATCTGAATTACCTTAGGTGTCTCTTTGATGTGATAAAAGGAAGAAATATTGATCTATGGGAAGAATAATGTTTTGTGGAACATAAGGAACTCATAAGAAAGAGGAGAAAGATGGGGTTGAAGAAGAAATATACCCAGATTATGAAGAACTGAGAAGACCAAGAGTGAAGAGCTATGGGTCCACACAGACTGCAGTTGTAACAGAGACAGTGTAGCAGCATTCATAGCTCAGATGGCCTGCAGCTGGATAGCATTGGTTCCCAGGCTCAGTATGCATGCAACCTTAGCAAGACCCAGTGCGGACATGTAATCCTACTGTGTCTTGCTTTCTCCTCTAATAAACAACAATAGTAATGTTACCCAGCCAAAGGTTATGTTGATGATTAATAGAGTTACTACAACCATAGCGTAATGGAAGTTTTAGCTGTTACGGGTGCATGTGTATGTGTGTGTAGAAACATATTGACTTGTATGTGACTTATTGTTCTATTTTTCTGCTATACAACCCGGGAATTACTGTTATACTGTTACACTGCTGCCTACAGTAGAAAATGAAATCAGCAAGTATCTAGCACACACCATAAATGTGACTTCCTTCTCTCCGACGTCCAGGAAGTCAGTCTGATAACCATCATAGCTCTCCTTCATCCATCCAACTCTAACTGGAACCATATGGATATTATAAAATCTCAGCCTTGAACTCCCTCCTAACAGCCAGGGGCTCAAGTTTATTTAAGCCTTTGAACTTCTGCTTTCCTTATGTATGAGATGGGTGTAATTCTCTATTAATATTTAAAAGTTAATACCCAATGACCTTGAGTAGAGTTAAACAGTTCTCTGTATCCGTTCATCTCTTTTGGCTTGGCTCCAGTGAAGTTTAAGGAACTGATTTGGCTATAGAAGGATCTGCACATTTCTAGTCTTAGTAGAGGCACTGACTCGTGTCATTAATGGTCACAGACTGTCTAACCTTCTTAAAAGAGTTTTATAATGTTCAACAGCTAAGACTCAATGAGAGATGCAGAAAAACAGGAGACATTCCTGTGAATGTGTTTTGAGGGTTTCACAATTGTAGAAGGTGGGTAAGCAGTTTCTGCAAGGCTATTGTCTTCAACTGACAATGGCTGAAATCCAGAGGTTAGACACTCAGGAAGGGAAGATGGTTATTACTAGACTGGATATTTGTATCCCAGCAAAATTCATGTACTGAAATCTTAACCTCCTAGGTGATGACATGAGGAGGTGGGGACTTTAGAAGGTGATTAGATCATAAAGATGGAGTCCTTGTGAGTGAGATCAGTGGCTTCTAAAAGGGACCCCCAGAGAGCTCCCTCCCCTCTTTTGCCACATAAAGATACACCAGGAAGGCGTTGTGTACGGCCAGGAAGTAGGACCTCACCAGAAACCAAACATGACAGCACCTTCATCTTGGCCTCCCCTTCTTCCAAAACTCCAAGCAATGAGTCTCTGCTGTTTACAAGCCGCTTGCTATATAGTAGTTTGTTATACGAACCTGAATGGTCTTAGATAGTGTCAAAGTGAGTGAGAGCAAAAGTACATGGAGCACATGAGGACAGACTACAGTGCTATCCATTCTTACTGCCTCTGGAATTAGTTGCATAGGCCTCCTGAAGAAGCCAGGCCCCTTCCTCATGAAGGTAAAGACATGCACCTGGCTGGGGAGTCTGAGAAAGGAAAGAAGGACCCAGAAGGAAAGCACAGCATATCTAGGTGCTACATCAAGCCAACAATGTGAGTCCACACATCAACAACAGTCGGAGACACATACAACATGGCTCCTGACTCCCTGCCATCCCTCAGTCACCCCAGAGCATCCCCCAGATCACTGGTTGGAAACCCAGAAGCAAGGGAGTTCCTGAAAACATAGTTCAGCCTCATGAAATTGACACACCACAGAGCCATCACAACATACAAATGTTAAAACTTCTTTTAAATGCATAGTATTGAACCTTGAGTGTTAAAATCCATATTTTATTTGCTTTGGTTTGGGTCTGAATGAATTTGAACAAAGCCTTCCTGGATGTAGAAAGTGGATCTGCTCAATTAATCAGCCTCATTGATTCCACAGTTTTTATATATTGGAATTATTTTCTTTATTTTTCTCCTTTATATAAAGTCTTTGTCATTTGCTTATTATAAAAAAAACATGGAATAAAACATTTCTAAGTGTTCATTATTGTGGAACATAATATTTCTCCTTTATTTTCTACAGAACACTATTATTTGCTATTTGTGTTGAAAACCAACATATAAACTATGAATAGTTGTCTGCAGATGATGGTGGAGCCTTGATCGAAAGCCTAAGTCCTCCTTTGTGGTTTACCTATGAGGCCTGTCAGAGGCTCTATATGGCATCTCTGTCTGCCAGTGATGTGGATCATGTGACTGGATCATGTGGCCCAAATGACACAGCAGACTGCACTGCAGTAGGGACCTGTTGCAGAACCTTCTCTTGTTCTGGGCCCCACTGCTTTCTGAGTCATTCAGTGAATGGGCCAGAGTAGCACACCCAAGTGAGGAATGTGTTGCCTCTAAAATCCAAATAGGCTTACTAGACATAGTGCTTCTGTCTTGTTTGTAGGAGGGGCCAGATGCAACAACATATCCTTCACCCTAGAAGGGATATATCTACAGGCACTGCAAGCAATGAGATTACTAGAAATGTCACTATACAAGGCCCTTGAGTTTTAGTTTATTTCCCATCCTCTGACTCACAAATGCTTTATCAACAAGTCCAGAGAGGATATTACCTCTTGCTCACATGATCCAATGAGCATAATGTCATTAATGTAATGGACCAGTGTGATATTTTGTGAAAGAAAATATGATCAAGATCCCTGAATGCCAAGTTGTGACACTGGACCAGAGTTGATATACCCCTGAGGTAAGACAGTAAAGGTTTATTGCTAACCCTGCCAGATAAAAGCAAATAGCTTCTGATGGGCTTTATGGATAAGTATAAAAAAAGGCATTTGCCAAATCAATAGCTGTATACCAGGTACCAGAGATATGCTAATCTCTTCAAGCTGTGAAATCACTTCCAGAACACCAGCCACAATTGGAGTCACCACTTGATTAAGTTCACAGTGGCCATCATCATTCTCTAAATCCATCTGTTTTCGGCAGAGGCCAAGTAAGAGAGTTAAATGGGGATGTGGTGGGAACCAACCCTACATCTTTGGAGTTCTTGATAGTGGCACTAATCTTTGCAATCCTTCCAGGAATGTGATATTGTAGAAGCTATTCTGATGGCTTTCTTTTGGGCTTTCCCACCATGATAGCCCTCAAATCCTAAGTTATGGGAACAATATGAAAATTCTGCCAAGTAGTAAATATACTTATCCCACCCAATTATGCATTCTGGAATGGGGGAAATGACCACAGGATGGACCTGGGGACTTAATGGACTGGCTGTAATTCATACCTTGGCTAAAACTCTATTGATCACCAGACCTCCATGGGCCCCTGTCCCACTTTTGGTACTAATATCTGTATTAGTTAGGGTTCTCCACAGAAAGAGAAAGAATAGAAAAAAAAAAAATATATATATATATATATAAAAATTATGCAAGGAAATTTGTTAAATAGGCTTACAGGATCAGAGGCAGGAGAATCTATAATGGCTGTGTGTGTGGACAGACAGAAGATCCAGAAGTTGTTCAACCACAGAAGATGGAAGTTGCAAAACAATAAGGATCAAGGAGGCGGCAGTACCAGTCCAAGTTTGAAGGCCTGGAAGAATACTGTAGAGTCATCAGTGCCAGTCTCAGTTGGAAGTTTAAAGAAACTGGTGACCCATGTTCAGAGGAAATGGCGAGTACTAAAGCTCTTCCAAAATGGAGGCACTTCCTTTTTCTTTTCCTTTTTATTCTGTCCAGGTTACAAGCCTATCAGTCAGTTCCATTCACATCTGATGTGAGTCTTCCCCATTCAGTTTGCTGGTCTATACATGTCAGTCATACTCAGACACAACCAGAACTGTGCTTTACTAATCTTTAGGTATTTTTTAATCCATTAAAGTTGGCATATCATCAATAGTCACACTAGTTCTTTTTTTTTTTTTTTCTAAAAAAATGGCTTTCACCAAAATTATGTTCAATATCTACATGTTGGCACAGTTGCTCATGGTAATCTTTACTTTTTCTGACATGCATCTGAAGTGTCTTCCACCCTCTACTCATCTCCCAGCTCCAAAGTCACTTCCATATTTTTAAGTATTTTGGCCAGCAGCATTTCTCATATTGGTACCAAAATCTGTATTTATGGGATGCAAGAGGAGGATTCTGTGGAGAACCACAACCAATAGAAGATACAGAGAGAGGGAGAGAGAGAGAGAGAGAGAGAGAGAGAGACAGGTGGGGGGAAAGAATTAAAAACTTGCTTATTGGCTCATGCTATTATGGATACTTACAAGTCTTAAGATGTAGTGGGCAAGTCAGCACGCTGGAGACCCAAAAGAGTTGGGTTTATAAATAGGTGACTTCTTCAGTCACAGATATTGATGCTGATTTTCCTAAGTCCCAGACCCAGATGAGTATTTTGGAAATCTGTAGTGCAAAACTTTTAAAATAAGACATTTAATTATGTGAATTATACACATGCTGATGCGGGGGGGGGGGATGACACACTGTATACACTGTTCACTCCAAATTGTTTGAGGACCCCGTGGAGATCTGAGATCTGACTCTGTCCAGAAAAGGACAAGCTTCTGAAGGCTGTTTAACCTGAGTCTGGAGAGGTCAGCAGCACCATGTCACTGAAGAGAATAATTTGGTGCAAGTCCGGTTCAAATGGTCACTGGATGACTATGATTCCTGACCTCTGTCTGTTTCTGCTAGACTGTTGCAGAAACAGGGAAAAACCAAGAACTGATTAAACTAACTTCCTTGCAAAAAGGCAAACAATGGTAGCTGCACAGGTATCATTTTTTTTTTACTTCTTGATAATATTAAGCATAGACCAAAGATAATAGCAATAAAAAGCACTGGTACCTAATGAACGTGAGATAATTGTTGCTACACATTGGATTGTAGGGAATATGCCTTAGTCTAAAATATTTTCTTGATGTATATTCAGAGCTCACTCTGTACTACAAGTGTTCAGCTATTTTCCATTTTAATTAGAATCTATAATAGTGATAGAATCACTAAATACTTACAAAAATAATACTTATGGAGGAAAAAGAATGAACATAGTCTCCTAAAGAACATATCAGGGTCTTCTGTAAGAGACAATAAATGTGTAGGTGAAAGGGAACTCAATAAATATAATCTGAACGTCCCAAACTTTTAAAAGGGTTCATTCAAGAATTACTCATGAAAAATAAGTCCCAATTTGACTATTTCTACAGTCTGTGGTGACTGGGAAAAAAAGACTGATTAATGAAGAACAAAGAACTATCTTGCACAGAGATAAAATGGACACTTACATTGATGAGGGATTTTAAACCATGGAAAAGTAGTACTCTTACTAGAGACATGTAATAAATATCTGTCTTTAAGAAGTCAGGGAGGGGGGAAGCTTGAAATCTGAGCATGATGTTCAACTCTTTGGTGTAAACAAAGCAACAAATTAATGGGGCCTTTAGGAGATTTAACTTGGTCTAAAGAGGGGAGACAATATTGCAGGTGAGTTTCTTTGTGGGTAAATGCAAAGTGCTAATTCCTGCAATTACAGAGATAAACAGATGGGCAATGAACTATAATTTACAGTCCAGGGAAGCTTTGGAAAACCTTGAAGGATATGGTAAAGACATGATGCTTAAAGTTCATAATAAGGAATGAATTAATCCCCTAAAGATCCTTACCAGTGAGGTGCTGGTTTGTTTGAGATTGTTTGCTTGGTACTGAGGATCAAACCCAAGAGTGCTGTGCCACTGAACTACATCTGCAGCCCTTTTGCAATTTTTTTAACTTTGGTGAGAAATTTCTCTAAGTTGCCAAGACTGGCCTCGAACTTGTTATCCTGCGTCAGCCTCCCACATAGCTGAAATTAGAGGGATGCACACCCAACAAGATGCTGGTTTTAAATCCTAGAAAAATACTGAGTATCATCAAATTGCCCTTGACTCAAGCACGTCTACTAAGATTTATTACATTTTCACACATTCAATATTAATACAGAAAAGAATCTTGCATTAATATGGAATATGGATAGATAAGTAACTGAAAACATTTAAAATTGTCTAAAAGCATATTTCAAGATATTTCTACAAAGCACTGAAGCGCTAGTAAGATAATTAATGAAACCAGAAACCCAAGAGTCACAAATAGCACCAAAAGCACCTTTGCCCTGAAGATATTTGCCAGTCTTTGAGAACCAGAGCTCTGCTGTTGATGATTTCATAGGGGTTGGAGGCCAGAAGTCAAAGCCCAAGGCCAGCCCAGGGTGAGGAATGCAATGCTCAATACATAAAGCCCAAACGCTTAAAGTCAAAGTGAACCAGAATAAATAAGTTTTATCATCTCTACCCCAGCAGTTATAACCACAAATCTGATCTCAAATGGATCTGCTACAGAAAATTGCGTCACCCAAATGATCGCTAAACCTCACAACAAGATTTAAAGTTTTAGAGAATCACAGTATATAATAAATAAAAGCGACCCACCTAGATTCATACTACAATGGATTGCCATGGTTTAAATAGTAACTCACCACGTGACTTTGGCCAAATCACTTAACCTTTCTGGGCCTTAATTTCCTCAACTGTAGAATGGGGTGATTATAACACCTCTTAGGACTGGCATAACAAGTAAATTAAAGCACTTACAGCAGTTAGCTCTATAGAAATGATTCCTCAACTTGGTGCTCTCTGGTTCCTGTGAAAGTCTTTAAATGTGTTGAATATTACAAATAACTTTTGTTGATAGATTATATTTATCAATAGTCATGATTTTAAGAATAAAAACTAAGATTCTTTAAATAGTTATTAATCAACTTTAGAATAAAATAATTCATCTTACTGTGAATAATATACTTTTATAAGTATTCTTCATCTTTTCCAAAATGAAAAACAATGAAAAGAGTGCCATTTTAAATGTCTTTGTAAATCACGTTAATGTCTGTCAATAAAAATGAGTTAAATTCTCATATCTTCTGCTTTCAATCTGTTTCAATATATTGCTTTGGTTAAAGTATGTAAAGAAAATCCAGCACTATACAATATATATTTGAAAAGAGGAAGAATATTTTAATGGTCTTTTTAGATAGTTGTGAACATTCTTCACATTGATACACTGTCAAAAGTAGATATGTGATGGTGTAACACATACCTGGAAATCTTATCAATGAAATCTCATAATCATAGGTTTAGATTTCATTTTGAATGGATATTTGGGCAGATCTTCCAATGTTGATAAATTTCATTAAGCAATATCAAAAATGACATTTACTAGCATCACTGTCCACCTAACCTAAAAAATGTTAAATATTGAACTGCCACATTAATGGTGGCATATTGCATTTTTCAAACATCTAATTTTTCTCCTGAGAGCTTTACAATTCTCTTTAGCAACACAGAGTGATAATTGTTTTCCTGAGCTGATATTCTGACATAATTAATTTACAAAAAAAATATTTCCCTATTACCCAAATCTGAACAGCTATTAACTCATATCTTTAAGAACACTGGTAGTCTATGGAAGTAGTGGCTAGTTTAGCTTGCAAATAAAGCAGTCTCACAGGTGCTTTTCCTTCCAAAAAAAATCATACTTTACAATGCTCTGTGTGCGTTTTCTATTTTGTCATATTGGAGAGCAAAAAGACAAATATTCAAGAATGAGTATTTAATCAGAGTAATATTTTACTACTTCAACAAGGTCTCTCTCTCTCTCTCTCTTTTAATTTGTTTTATATGTACTGCAAATGGGTGCTTTCAGTGATAAAGAAAACAACTTTGGCCTTTCACTCAAAGTGACAAATACACTGTGTGTTCATTTCAAACAAAGCAAGCATTTGATCCAATTTAAAGTTAGAAACAATACCTCTCTACAATACTTCAAGCATTGATTCAGGCAGTCCTACCAATATATCTGAACTGTCCTTGCATCAAAACACCATTAATTTCTTTTTTCTGGTTTTCTTAATATTTTACAACTGAATCTCTAAAAGCATGTTATGAAAAGATAAAAGTTCATAGGGCCGAGGATTTAGCTCAGTGGTTCCTTCACCTGCCCAGCAAGAGCAAGGACCTGAGTTCAATCCCTGGTACCAAAAAAAAAAAAAAAAAAAATGATAAAAGTTCATAGAAAACAATGTATTATTCTTATTTATATATTTAAGTTCCACATATGTAAAATCTACAAACAATTTGAAAGAACTCACACACACACACTTCTCAGACATGGCTTTGTGGAAAAAAAAAAAAGCAAGAGCTTTATCATCAGGAAGATTAGATAACATGAAACTGCAGAGTTCAATACTCTGTGAAAACAGAATTAAACTAAAGAATCTTAAATAAAAGTATGAACTGTGGAGTCTGCATCAATTTCCTATTGCTGCATAACAAATTACCCCACACTTAGAAGCTTAGAATTACATCAATTTATCACCTCACAGTTCTGTAAGTCGGAAGTCTCCGCACAGTGGATGGTTTATGTTCTCTGTGTTCTACAAGAGCAAGATTATGACATCAGCCAAGTGTTGTGAAAGTTCTGGGGAAGAATCTGCTTCCTCACTCATTCAGGTTATTGGTCAAGTTCTGTTCCTTGCAGTTGTAGGACTGAGGTTATTTCCCTGATGGATTATCAGCCAAGGTTACTCTGAGAGGGGAACATTGAAGAAAAGGCTTCCTAAAGAAGCAGTGTTTAAAATGTGAATGTATGATTAGAAATTAAGTAAGTAAAGAGAGGAGAAAAGCTTATTCCAGACAGAACAGGCTTGTAGTGGGAGGGAAAGGTTTAGTATAAGAAATAAAAATAAAGAATAAATTCTAAAAGATTCTGACAATAGTCCCTTGTTCTCCACTGATCAAATAACTGGTAAAAAAAAAAAAAGTATTAATTGGTACAATGTCTTGCTCCTGTTGTGAGCATTGTAAGTGGTCCATCTTCCCCTCTGGCTCCCCCATGCCCTTTCCTCCATCTCTGGGACTTGGTTGTCTTCAGGAGGTAGTAGTCTTTGCTTATTGCCCAGAAAAGAGTTCTGCCATTCACAGTCCTTCTCCAGTAAGAGAGCAT
Organism: Heterocephalus glaber; assembly: GCF_000247695.1. The sequence goes on along the minus strand of NW_004624753.1, from coordinate 11,534,483 downwards.
GGTGACATCTCACTTGCAGCTGCAGTTTCTCAATGGAATCAGAGTTCTATCGTGGCCATGGGAGTACATGGTAAATACCTGCAGTGCTAGAGTAGACTTTTTTATTTAGTGAGGGGTTGGGCAAATCCCTTATGTAGGAAGATTTGTGCAGTGATACGTATCTGTAACCAAGTTAACGCTTCATCTGGCAACTGATGTGTGGAACATTAATGCTTAGTCACTTTACACCTAATATTGTATGGATGGCACTGGCCTTTCTAGAAGTTAAAAATGCAGTAGAAATCAATACAAAGTATGGGTGAAGGCAGCATAAATAGTCCTAGGGTCTAGAGTCTTTTCTTTTTTCTTTTTTTTTTTTTAGAGTCTTTTCTTTTAGGCTTCATAGTCTGTATCTCTATCTCGATGATTCTGAAACTCTTTTATCTCAGGACTTATTTCCAGGCTCTAATCCTGTGGTTCCTTTTTCTCAGACAAGAGTAAATCTAAGGTACCTGTGCTTTGTAACCACCAGTGAGGTAAAGGGATGCATCTGAAGAGGGGCACCTTGACATGGACTGACCATTCTGGGAAGGAGAAAGGACCAAGACTGGAAGAATTGTGCAGCAGTTGGAACAGGAAGGCATGAGCTATGACACACACAATATCATGGCAACGTTTCCTTGGAGAAATCTTGCTTTATTTGTATTTCCCCCAATCTCTAAAACTGCATAAGATTTAACAGAATACATGCATTTTTTCCAACTTAACCTCAATGGCAATACTCAATGGGAGGCAGAAAGTTCTGGAATATTCTGGTCTGGCCTGGAATGAGTGTTCATTATGATGTGCTGAGGGCTGGCTCACCAAGTGTATTTATGGGTAGAACAGAAATGAGAAATACACTTTTGACTCCTTACACAGGCTGCAAGTCTCTTAAAAGAAAATATTCTCTTTATACTTAATCCTTGAAATCTAAAAATGTTGCTCAAAAATGAACTCTATAAGTGTTTTGTAATGAAGTGCTTTTGTCAGCTTTGTGACAGATGTCATAGAGACAGAATGGAGTTGATGGTGATGGCAATGATTCTGGTAAAGAAGCCAAAGTAGGATAAAGGAAGAGGGAAGATTCTGGCCTGTGAGAGTCTACTCTGTCCTCAATCTAAGTCAAAAAGGCCTTTGGGGTAGAATATTTTATTTTGTGGATAAAGAGGAAATAGCCAGGAATGATACATACACCTCTCTAAATGGATCAAAGGGTGAGCAACATTCAATTAAAGAGAAAAGGGATTGATGAATGCCTGATATATGTCAAATGATTCTTAAATGTTACCTCATGTAATCCACCAAATTTTCCAGAGGTCTATACATTTAACACCAATTTTTTCACTTGAGACTGAAATCCAGGGTTTTGGGCTTTGCTGAGGTCATTCTATAAGTCCAGGCTGGAGTTTTCAGCCAGGGCTCTATTTCAGTCCATGTTATGGTTTCTATGTAGTTGTTTCCCCAAAGTCTCAAGTACTCATAGGCTGGGCTTTTGAAAGGTGATTGGATTATGGGGCGAAATAGCTGATTTGCTTTTAGGAGACGGTTGTCTACTAGAAAGAGGGGGTCACTGGAGGCATGCTCTGGAAAGGTACATCCCCCTTTCTGGGTCTTCCCTTCACTCTGCTACCTGTCTTCCACGCCATGCCATGAGCAGCTCTTCTCCACCATGTTCCCCTACCGTGCCATCCTACCTTGGAGCCAGCTGACCAAGGACTGAAATGTGAGACAACATTAACCTTTTCTCTTTTAAATTGTGGGTATCAAATATTATGGGTGTCAGTAACAAAGAAAATAACCAAGACAGTGCCAGAACTCACCCCCTCTGCTCCCCAGCTGCTGAAACTTGCCCCGTGGAATACAATTGATGGTTCATTCTAACAGAGAACCAGTCCCAGTGGTGTTTAGCGATAGCATCTTCAGCCAGTGTTTTGCACAGATGTGTCTGCTGTCATCTAGGCAAATCTAGACACATACTTTCCCAGTACTCCCCTGACCTTAGCCAATGCTGTCCATCCTTGGCAAGGATAGTGCAGCCTGCAGCAAAGACTGGTCAGACGGATGCAACCCTTGGCTTTTCTGTTCCTGAGCCCAAGAGAAGTCACTGGACCATATTGCTGGAGAGACCTCTGGCCTCTGGGAAATGTTGCTCTTTAATCAAACCAGAAAGATCATTGTCTGGCTTTTCCTTGGCAGTCAGATAAGGAAACACCCCTGATTCCACTGAAGATTGGTCCAGGTTAGTCAGGAAGCTTTCCCTCAAGTGGCACCAACACCCCAAAATAGGAAGGAGAATTATTAACCTTAACATAGGAATTCCAGATGGCAATCTGGCTTTTCATCTCAGCTCAGGGGAAATGGCAGAGACAAAATTCAAGAAATGAAAAATGGAAGAGGTGCTGCCTGTGTCTGCTTCAGCTTAGTATTTCCGTAGCTCTCGAGCTGGAACCCTAGCAACAAAGCTGAATTTGCTTCTCCCAAGCTGGACTAGAGTTTTCCTTAAGGATGTTGAATGCTTTTCTCCCTGACCCCCCCAAGCACATTTCAGGCAAATATGTCTTATTACACCAGAATAAAGCAAATAAAATTGCTTCCAACATTTTTTGGATGGATACTGTGGGAGGCCATTGAGAAACAGAAGCCAGATTTTACACATGTTTAATTAAAAAAAAAACAGTATTAAGCTTTCCCACATACCTATGTATTGGCTTAAGGTTCATAATGTTATGATTCGAAACATTTTTTAAAATTTAGTGATTCTAAATACATGATTATGAAAGGAAATGTATTATGTATTGACCATTTACATTTTTCTAGCTTTCGGGGATTTCAATAACAGAAAAATATTTAATGAATGGAATCTTTGCCCAACAGTCAGCTCTTTCACTATTAGCCATGGGAATTCAGCAGCTCAAATATGTCGCTGTGACCCCCTGATGCACCACACTAGCACCTAAGTAGAGCTACTTGGGGTCCTTAAAGATTCTTAAAGACTATTGGTATTTTCTCTGTTTTCTTAGAACTCTGTTGAGGTAATAGCTGAGTCTTTGAAATCAAACAGAGCTGAGGTCAATTTGCTTACTAGCTGTATGTATTTGACCAAGTAATTTTACTTCCCTAATCTTCAGTTCCCTCATTTGTGAAGTAGGGAGAGTAACAACTTCATAAGATTGTCATGAGGAATTTGCTTACTAATATGTGCGAACATGCACCATAGTAGTTTGATAAATGACAGCTTGTTCTTTTTATTATTCTTTTCTTCATTCTATTAACCTTTCCTGCTGGAAAAATTTTCTCACTCCTGCTTTTTATATTTTCATCCATTGAGTATTATCCAATGTCCTTTCTCAAATAAGTGCTCTCTATATTGCCTTCTTTGATCTCCACAATCTCTATTTCTATACCAGTTCTTTCCTCCACCTCCTGTAGCTCTTCTCAGTTACATTATGCTGTAGTTTCTTTGTGCCCAAAGTTGAGCATCTTAATGATAGACCCTGTAGGCAGGAAACAAAAAGGTTTTCCCATAAACTAATTCTGGGATGTCTGTTGAATGAATATTGGAATAGTGGCCTGTTTCATTTTGCACATTTGTTGAATTGAAACAGAAATCACCTTTCATTTCAGTAATTTTTAAAACTTTAGTGTTTAAATAATTCAATTTAGTGAATGATTTTCTATCTGAAGTTACGATACAATAAAGTCAGGATGAAACAATATATTGCTGAAAAGACTTGTTCTTTCACTCTAGCAAGGCACTATAGCTGCCTGCATTTGACCCTGTCAGTAGACATAATTTTTTCCAGAGCTAGGTGGTAACATTTCAAAATTATTGGCAATTCAGCCATGTCATCTCCAGCACTTCTTTTTCTGCTTGTTTTCTCACCTATAAAATAGTTGTAAAAAGCTCATATTATTTTTAGTAGACTATTCCAAAAACATGTCATTTGTCATTTTAAAAGGGAGCATCAAACTTTAATCTTGAGGTTTTCTTTCTGTGGTGTGAATCTTTGTTACCATCTCTTTCCCAGACTACACAGGGCCCCAATAAGAAAAATTAAAATCAATTTCTCAGGCATTGCCATTCAAAAATTTCCCAGCTACTTGTGGAAGTTCCCATAGTGTTTCTCATATGTATTCATAAACAAACTGCTCTCAGCTTCCTGAGGATTCCATTCCTGCTCTTCCTTATTCTAGTCTCTCTTCAGTTGTTCCTATTTTCTAAACTCTCTGTGCTGCTGGCCTCATCATTGTTGGAACAGAATTTTTTGCCTTGACATTCTCATCTTTAGAATAAATCACACTTCTATATCTCCTCTAATGATTCTATGCAGAGCTGGGGGATTCTGAATCTTAGGAGAAACATTTCAAACCACAAGAAAGATTTCCCATTCTGTAATAAGATGATTTAGATGCACCATGAGATGTCTGATCATTAGTGATGTCAGTATGAGAGTTCATCAAAGCAATTCTTCTATGAATCCCCAAATACAATCAGGATTGAAGTGAGTTGTTCAGGCTCCACGGTTAGAACGATCAAGATCTTTTCCGGAAATGACCAACCCTGAGTGTAATTATTGGAGCAATGACATCAGCTTGGCTAGGCTACTTCAGACCCCCTTGTAACAGTAGCTCCAAGCCAATCTATCAATCCACATGAACTTGAGATCTGGGAATAGATGCACAGAGAAAAGCTCCTGCTTTTCTTCATTGATTTATATAAATCATGTGTGAGTGAGATTCATATTTCAACCAACCCTCTGCCCAACTCTTCACTCCATCATGGCAAAAATTCAAATGAATGTCAAAGGTTAAAAACTTGAGCCAGATTACTGGACCACTTATGGAAAGGAACAAAGTTACCGAAAATGCTTTTGTTTGCCTCTGTGTGGAAACCCAGTTAAGGGAATCCCCTTCAGATTGCCTCCTTTCCTTGTAATGTGAAGATGGTGTCGTCAGCTGCCTGGGAAAAGCTGTCCTCCCAGCTGCTCAGTGGCAAGACTTTGTGAATAAAATTTGCAGAAGAAGCTGGGGGTGGGGAGACCATCTACTCTCTTGCTCTCCAACTTCCAGCCTGAGTAGCAGAGTCCTCAGACATAGTGCAGAGAACAACTAATTTCCTCCTTGGGAAGATACATAAAATGTAGGGCCCAAACCCCTGCCAGTCAGAGTTACTATTCCTATGTGGTCCCATCTGCTTGTTTCCCTGAGGACCCACAGGGATAGGAGCCAGACGGCAAAGATACAGGGTTTTAGGAGCCTTGCTGCCTCTTTCTTCTGGGACCCACTAACTCCTACTCTGTGCTTGGCCTTGGACTCAGCACCAGAAAGATAGGGAAATAGTAAGGCAGAAGCATTACTAGGGATTATCATCAAGTGGCCACATTTCCAAAAAGGCTGGACTCTAGAAGCCCCAAGGCAGGTACTGACCACCTTCTACAGAGTGACTCCTACCCTGTGAAGGGCAATGAGCCACCCTGATACACAGAAAGCCACAGAAGCTTACTCTGTGTGACACACTTGCTTTTTTGCTAGAAAAAAAGATTTCAGTCAACTGAAGAAATCTTTAGGTTGCAAAAGAGAATTGTTTTTGCCATATTGGATACTGAACCCAAAGACTCACACATGCTAGGCAAGCAATCCACTAAGCTCCATCCTGGGCCCTTTTCATCTTCAGACAGGGTCTTTCTATGTCACCTAGTCAGGCCTTGAACTTGCAATCCGCCCACCTCCGCCTGGGATGAGAGATGTGTACCATTGTGTCTGGTGAAAGAAGAACGTTCTTTAAAGAAACAGTTTGACTAGGAAAGGGGATTTCTGTTTTCTCTGCATCCAGTATTCTTTCTTGAGTTTATGATATCCTTTGTGGGAACTGATACTCTGGCTGTCAGAGTACTGTATATTTGTGGTTTTTCATCAAGACTGCCTCTCTAGCTAGCAGGGCAGGCTGTTAGGCTGTAAGAGAAACTTAACGCAAAGATGAACTGAATGATAGTCTTCATTTCTGAGAAACCCTAGGGGGAAAACACTTGGAAGAGCAAGTGGAACAGCAACCAGTGATAGAAAGGAGTTCTCTTTTTTTTTAGTACCGGGGATCAAACTCAGGTCCTTACGCTTGCGAGGCAGGCGACAAAACCACTGAGTTAAATCCCTGGCCAAAGGAGTTCTCCTCCTCATCTCAGCCTCCACTCAGGCTTCTTCCTCGGAGCAATTCCTGCTGTGTCCACCTTCCAACTTCAGGAAGGAACACTGGCTGAAATATAACAGCTGCTCTTTGAGCACTCAAGGTGGTAGAAATGCTAATAAATGGTGTCCTTGTTACTTTGAATCATTTCCCCAGGGCATTTGTCACTTGGACCCTGAGACATTCTGACAGCCACTTGGTACTTGCATTTTATCATGTGGTAATGGAGCACATTTCCATCACATTCAATATTTTCCCACTCCGATTATGTGCCATGAATCAAACTTACTACCCAGAAACTTGTCTGCAGCCCTCCTCAGATACTGCAGAAGCCTGCTCTGGTAAGTACCTGTGACTCTACTCGATTTGCAGAGCAGCTAATTTCATTTGCTCTCTTTTTGCGAGTGAACCAGATCATTTGCTTTGTAAATAAAACCACTTCTTGTCTTTTTTCTATCATCTTTTATTGCTTTTGTCTGCTTAACTTGTATAGCTTAATCACAAGCTAGATAAAAGAGAGCAGAGAAAGGTTTCCAGTTTAGAAGTGAGCATAGAGCTCACTGGACTAGAAGCTGATGACCAAGGCATTTCTGGTACAAGACCTTGAGAGCCTCCCTGGACACTTGAGTGATCATTTCTGCTTCCAGAGCCTCTCAAATATTGTCCGGTATGGGAAACTGAAGCTTGGAACTCCATGTTCAATGGCATTTCAGTGAGACCCTGGTGCTGTGCTAGTAGTGGAAGAGCAAGTCCTTCCTCTAGAGCCAGGCCCTAGGTGGGAGCGGTCTCTACTTCACTCAGCTTGGAACCCAGGTAAAAGCCCAGAGGATCCAGTGGGATTTAATTTCTCATAAGGATCTTTATAGGACAAAGAATGGAAGATACAGTTTTAATAAGTTTTTCCCTTTTGGTTATAATTTGACAAATTCAAGGTGGCAGCAATTCCCCAAGAACAATGAATAGGACCACAGATATCATTTCTAAGCCTGAATTATTGCTATTGTTCTTAGTCAATAACAATACAAATTTATTTAGATTGTGCTTGAAGATGCATCCTTCCAGATTTACAGGAAGTTCTCAGAGATATCAAGAAGTTTCTTGAAAAGTTTCTGTTCCTTACTTGCTTTGTGTATGGTCCTGGAAATGGCTGTGGGCAGTGGGTGTTGGATCCTTTCAGAGCAATGTAGATTTTCATCTCACCCTGAATACTATAATGTGAGAAATCTCCAGGAGTTATCCTTGGGATGTGCACCAACTCAGCCTCAAGCAACTTTTTTGCAAAAAGGAAGGTTGCACCTGCAAAGAAGATAAGGTTTCTTAAGCAAGAAATGTTCTTCTCCAAGCTCACAGGTACCTGGAATACAATAGTGATCTGTCCACTGCTGACTGTTTGTCATTCCTCTAAAATACTCATCATTTTTCTGTATAAAATCTACTCATTCACTCACTTCACAATCACTCCTCAAAATACAAAAGGGACTCATATCTGCTTTCAGTTACATTAAAGATTGTTATTTATGTTGTCTTGCAAAGGGACCTTTCCATACCAAACTCCATCTATTTGAACATTTTCATGTGAATTATGTGACAAATAAAATGATGGAAGGAAAGATGTCTTGGGGCTGATAACACAGCATGCTTGGAAACACTGGCCTGCTAGAAATATTTTGTAGAAGTTTCATTTTTGTTGCTAACCATATTGATAGAAAGTTTTTAAGTGAAAAAAAAAGAAAGTCTTTAAGGGCTTTTTCTAGAGCTTCAAAGATCATTTTTAAATCTTCCCATTTTCTCTGTCACTTCCTGCTCCAAGATGAGGTTATATATTTCAAGCTGTATCTTCATGTTTCCAAGTGAGGCAAATTCTCGTTGTTCTTTTAGTGTTTGCCAGTTTAATGAACTGTTTTATGAGTTAGATGCAAATAATGGGGCTTTTGTGAAGAAAGGCAGAGAGGCAGGAAGAAAGAAGAGAAAGAAATGAATGTATAGGGATAAACTCCAGCTTACTGGAATTGCCTGTTAAAATCCTACACAGATTTTCTTCCCCATCAGATAACTTGCTGACCTTACCCTATGCTACATCTGATTGCAATTACTTCAGTTTGTTAGTCTAGCCAATTTTAGAAACTTGGACAATGTACGTCGTTGCAATCAGATCTTCATTAAAACTCAGAAATGAAGGATAAATCAGTTATTGCCACTGAAGTTGTTATGATGTATTTTTTCCTAAAGAAATCCACTCATGTCAGCAGGTCTAAAATTTTATTTCTCCAAACTTCCAGCATGACTTCTACAGATAAGTCTGCTATCTTCTACATTATTGATCTGTAATCTCATGAAATTTAATTACATGCTGTTTCAATATTTTTCCTGATTCTTTTCCTTTGTAAGTTTTATAATTACTGACAAAGCATTTGAAGGTACAAAACACACAGGGTAGGGAAAGAAAGAACTGGGTTAAGAGCCATAAATTTCTCAGCTTTGGAATTTTAGCTCTCCCTGCTCACTGATAAATATCAATTTACATTTCCATCAGGCTGCCATGCCCACGGGTCCCGTAATTTAGTACCTTCTTAACGGAAAGTAATTTACGAGTTCTAAAAGCAAACATCTCTGACTTTAAAATTCCCTCCACAAACTGCCAGTCTCCAAAATCCCCACCCTCACCTTTTGCAATGAGAGTATGCATGCAGAAGCTCTCATTAAAATGCAGGGTGTCACAGAGAAATGCAAACTATAATCCAGAATCTATCTGCCATCAATGCATCATAATTTCCAAAACAGAGAGTAGAGCCCTGAGGGGTTGAGATGGCACTTGGGAAGTTGGGAGAGCAAGTCTGGAAAAAGAGCAAGGCCTTTAGGGCAACTAATCACCCTCTCTATAACCATAAAGTTGTATGTATATATTTTTTGGTTGGCAAGGAAGCAGCAGCTTAGGAGAAATGCTTTGGCACAGCCACCAGCAGGTATGGGGTAATGAGTCACTCATTTGCCCAGCACTGGCACTCTTATCATCTTATCTCATTTCATTTTTAAGTCAACTTGAGCGTTAGGGGATCACATGAATGAAGAGAAGAGAACATGAAAACCGGAGAGGTCAAGTTCAAGGCACCACTTTACCTCAGCATCTGGATTTGGATTCATAGTGAAACACTTGTAATTTCACTTCCTCCCCAAAACAGCAGGAAGGTAGAATGTGTGGGACATGACACACGGCAGGGGGGTGGAGGAAGCCAAAAGCCACTGGTACCTGTTTCACAGTACTGCTTCTTGTAATGTCTGGTATGGAAAAATGAAATGAGCCATTAATCTGACTAATCTGAGCAGTAAAGAAAACCTGGTTTCCAGATGGGCAAATATTCAGCTCCTAATTCATTTCATGAAGTTTCTTTTCCATCTTTTTACTGTGTTCATGCTGAGCTCTAATATTCTGCTATTCTCCCACTCTGTTTGTGCATGTTACCCCCTCCTCCAGGAACGTGCTTTTTTTCATGCTTGTCAAGTGGAGTGTAGTCAGGTTACTCTGGCAGTAGTCTGGTTGCAAAGGCTTTATGTACTCAACTTGACTAAAACTAATCTTTAGAAAAAAACCTGAAATTACCTTTAAAGCTCAGTGAAATTACCTTGGATTTGTCACTGTAAACCTCTACACCACAAGAGACCTGAAGGTGCCTGAGAGTGCAGCAGGTCCCCAGCTGCCATCTCCCACTGCCTGCAAGATGCATTCCCATTACTTCAAAAGGTGGATGGAAATTCCCTTGCCTTAACTTACTTCCTTTTTTCCTTCCTTCCTTGCTTACAATTTAAAGAATGTATAACTGCAATCCCTGGTACCAAAAAGAAGAAGAGGAAGAAGGAGAAGGAGAAGGAGAAGGAGAAGGAGAAGGAGAAGGAGAAGGAGAAGAAGAAGGAAGAAGAAGAAGAAGAAGAAGAAGAAGAAGAAGAAGAAGAAGAAGAAGAAGAAGAAGAAGAAGAAGAAGAAGAAGGAGAAGAA
>NW_004624753.1:11468726-11524190 GCF_000247695.1 Heterocephalus glaber | reverse complement strand
GGAAGAAGAAGAAGAAGAAGAAGAAGAAGAAGAAGAAGAAGAAGAAGAAGAAGAAGAAGAAGAAGAAGAAGAAGAAGAAGGAGAAGAAGGAGAAGAGGGAGAAGAAGAAGAATGTATAACTCAATCGCATACAAGTTACTCACATGACTTGCTGTTTTTCAGACTGGATTGGCAATGATGCTTCTTCAACCAAGAGGACATTGTAACCTTTCACCTCTTAGGCACTTAATTTGTGGTCCTACTCAATGTTATTTTCACTGGACTCCTCTACATGGATTGTAAGATTTCTGTGGTCACAGATTCATTTTCCCTCACATCCTAGGTCTTGCCAGACCTAACTGATGTGTTGAATTTAATGAAATTAAATAGTGGTATATGGGTAGTTTTGCTGTAGCTGGCCAGAACCACTTGCTGAAACATGTGCAGATATTTTATGACCTCTCTCAGCATAGCAGTGGCATAGGGAGTCGAGGTGGAAAGGAAACTCCTAGGAGAGGCAAAGTCCCAGGCCCAGCCTAGCAGCATCACCTGGGCAAAGCCCATGGTCCCAAGTTACAGTAGAGAAAGAACTAAGTCTTCACCATCCCTCTGAAAGTGCCAGAAGCTTTGCTATGGAGAGGTGACCCTGCCTTGGGATGGATGGGCTATTTACTGGACCCAAGAAAACATCAACTCAGAATAAATACTTTTTAGGGAGCCAAGTGAAGAGATTACTGGAAGAATCCTAGGGTAGAAATGTTATGATAAAAAAGGGCAGGCAGATTTCCTAAAGCATTTCCTCAGGAGGTCAAATTAGGAGCTGTGCCAAGGAACCCTAAACTCCATGTGAAGAGATTTTCCAAAGTAAGCACAGTGGGGAGACATTTCTTGCTCACCCTCATAGGGACTCAGGATGGTCTCAATGTTTAAATGTATTTTTATTTCTTTTTATTGGTGTATATTAGTTAAATAGAATGAGTTTCATTTGTGCACGCTCATACATGCATATAATATACTTTGTTCATTTCTATCCCCTATTACCCCCTTTTCATTTCCATTTCCTTCCTGTTCCTGTTTCTCTTCTACCTTGTCTTCTCTGAATTTCTCATATAAGACAAAATGTTGTATTTGTCTTTCTGAATTGAGCTTATTTGTTTTAACTTGATGATTTCCAATTCCATCCATTTTCCTTCAAATGACATGATTTCATTCTTTTTCGTGGATAAATAATACTCCACTGTGCATATATACATTTTAAATTTAAAAATACATTTTCTTTATCCATTCATCCATTGACAGGCCCATAGGATTAGGGGTCATCTTGACTTTGTCTTTCAACAGAGGTGTATGGCTTTGAGTAAGCTTTTAAATTGTTCTGTGTCTCCATGGTTTTGCCCTTTGTTTTTGACCCTTCAGGTGAAACTAGCTGTCAAATTTACCTCAGAGAGTTAGTCCATACAAATCAACAAGGAGAGTATCTGACCCTGATTAAACTCTTAAGGAATATTAACCTTGCACTTATTGGTCATAAAGCTCAGCTTTCTACACTAATTTGCCTGTTCTCCATTTCACATTCCCCTGCATCTGTGTCTAGCCTGTAACATCTCAGTTTCAAGACTCTTCCTATATTCATTTCTCAAGGTAAGAAAGAGAATGTATTGTTCCTTTTCTCTGCTTCGTTCTTTGAGTTTTTGCTGAGGTTGCGTCAGCTAGTCAGACACTACAATTCCCAGAATTCCTTGCAGCTAAATGTGATCGTGTGATTAGGTTGTGGCCAATAGGGGCGGAGATGAATTGATGTGTACAGTTTTCAGGGCATGCCATTAAAAAAGAAGAGGTATGCCCTCCACTCTGCTGGCTGAAGTATAAAGATACATTTGAAGATGGAAGCCATGCTTAAAGGTAAGGTTAACAGAGAAAGAAGACTCAATAGGGCTGAGTCCTCAATAACTTCCCAGCAGAACCACTCACATTTAAGAAAACTTACCTCGTTAGCTCTATATTCTCTTAGGAATTGTCCTCTTGTACTTAGAAACTTCGCTCTTTATGTTATAAACTATATTAGAAACAAGAATATCTACACAGAGGATTTGTTTCAGGTCTGTAAGAACATATAAATTCGGAGATCTTAAATTAGAGAAAAATGACAAGTTGATTTTTCCATTCTCCATTGAAATGAAATTATGGAGGCTAGCTCTTTCCTCCCTTTCTTGCTTCATTTTGGTTTGAGTTCTCATCACATACCTTTCTTGCTAATCAGTACAATTTTTAAAACCCAAGACACATTGTCTTAATGATCAATTTTTACTAAAATTTATTCTTTGTAAAAATTTACCATTATTCATATATGATGGTTCCAAAAGTTTATATGACCAATTCATGCCTATTTTTCCAAAGGACAATCTTTCTTCTTTTCAGAATATGTCAGCACACATCTGTGCTGTGTGTACTAAATTTCACCTCTCAAGAGACCCAGATTTGACAGAATCGTTTGCCTCATTTTTCAAGCAGTGTTAATTTAGTTTAAAAATACTTTTCACATTATGTTATTACAAGGGTCTTCTTTTATTTCATCTCATGCTTTAGTCTATCCTGTATCTTAACATTTATTTAATTTGAATCCTACAATACTGGAGAAAGGCCTCAATACAATATAACTACCAGGTCCCACCCCATTATATTTCCTGTAATGCATAAAGGAATAAAGGTATTACTTTTTTCAGATAACAAAAAACAAACACTTAAAATTTAAATTCACTTGAAAAATGTCTGCCCCACATATTCTTTTATGTGTAACTTCTTTTCAGTGGGCTGCACAATGCAAATTAGGCAGTTTATTTATGCCCAAGTCCAAGAAAATGAATTATGTACTCCAGAGGGAAAGTTCCATGGGAACATCCATACTTCCTTACTTTCAAACTATTGAGCTTCTGCAATATACTGTAACCTTTTCTCTACAGACCTTAGGGCTCCTCAATAACCAGTTTACATGGAGCAGGCCATCTCTTCTCTTGCTGTCTATGGAAGACTGGCTAGAGTCATTGCTACCACTTTGAATTTCTTGAATGGTCAGTGAATTGTTCAAAGAATTAACTCAATTAACCAGCATATACTTATTGATTTCAATTGGAAGAAAAGCTTATTTACAAAAAGTAGATTAGAGTTGCCAATCTAGTTGCAAAAACGTGTGAGAGCTCTGGCTTTTTAAGACCTATTACAAAGACAAAAATCATGATCTTTGGGTATGTCATAAAAAGGATTCCTGTGTCTACGGTATCCCCTGGCTATTAACATCCACTTTGTAAGGCATCATATTGCCTAAATTTGAATAAGTTTTTTTTTTTTTAGATCTTTGGTGAATTAAATTCTTAGCACACAATCAGTCTTACAGTCCTTGCTATTCTCAATAGCTTAGTGCCATATACACAAAATACATTTATTAATGAAGGAAAGAGTGGATATGTTTTTGATATGGCATCAAAGTAACTGAGGAAACTATCTCATTCATCTCCAAGTCTACATTGTGAACATTATGGTACAGTAATTTCTATTTATGCCTAAAAGGCACTAACGACCCCTTTCTTCCATTCATCCATCTAATTCTTCAGCATATATTTACAGAGCATTCACTAAATGCCAGGTATTGTTTTAGATGCTGAAAGTACAGTGACGAATAAGCAAAGATATTGCCATAATATAACAATGCTTACCTTCTAGGGAGAGAGTCATGGTGAGGAAAGAATTTCTCTACAGCAAATGAAGCAGTGAGGGAAGAAATATTACAATCACATCAGCTTGGCCTTGTATGTAAACATAACATTTCTTCAAAATTTATAAATTCAATAACAAAATGGCTTTAGTCTCACAAGTGGATATACCAAAATGAATTGCAGTACTCCTTGAAAAGTAGAAATAAAAACTATTCTAATTCTCCTTTACCCTATACCCATAAGGAAAATATTTTAAAATGAGCTAAAATTAAAATTTTAAATGGGCCCTAAAAAAGAATTATCTGAGCTATATTTACATAGAATCTTATTCTGTACATTAAGCCAATGATTCTCTAATTTATGTCCTATCTCTCCTTAATTCCTTCTAATAGACTTTTACTAACATATGATTTTTTCACTAAAATTTTCATGAGGAAGAAAACACTGAACAGATGCTCAAATTTTAAAAATTACTTATGTCTTATGCAAGGTACTGAATAAAATTCTGTTAATGGAAAACACAAAGGTGATTCACTTAACCCATAATGGAAGGTAGCACCCTCTTCCCCGTGACTGGAAAATGAATGACTGAGGTAGAGATTAGAGGTGAATATTCTTATTATCTTAAATTCTTTTTATCTAATATTTGCCATATTTAAGTCACAATCAGGCAATATTTCTGATCACTTGTGGTGGGTAAAGATGGAGAGTGGAAATAACATCCTTCACTAGAAAAAAGACTGTTAAAATAGGAAGTTTAAACATAAAATCTTATTGTTTATAAACTTCACATCATCATAAACTTCATGTCTCTCTTACTAAATATTAAATAAGGCTAGTTCCTCCACATATGTTGATATATTCAGATTAAACATCTGAAAAGTACCCATGCCAAATTTCTTTGCAGTCCATGTGTCCAACGCTGAGTTGGGTTTCCCAGTGTGGAAGTCCCGGTACCCAGCCTCCTGTAGCAGTTTCTAGGCCAGGCAGAAAATAGCCCCTCAGGGAAGCACCTAAAACTAAGTAGAACCTTGGAGGCAGGAAGAGGGGAGAAAAAAGGAGGTAAAAGAAGAGGAGAGGAATCTGGCATCTGTGGTAGAGCCGGCCAGATGCTCACAAACTCATTTCTTCTTCTGAGGTCAGAAAGAAGCCACACTAGCCACCTTCCTGGCAGTGAGGAGCCGCCCTGAGCCTGACTTCCTGGGCTTGGAATGTGGGGGAAGTCATGTTCATCCCTCCCAGGCCTCACCCAGAAAACTCCCTGTACAAACCTGCACACGCTCTGCCTCTTTTGCAGACCATACAGCTGCCAAGATGAAGGGTGGCTCTCCCTGGAGAGGCGAGGGGAAGGTGAAAGCACTCGAGGGAGGACCCAGGCTTCTGAATGCCTGGAGAAAGAGACCAGCTGCAGAGCATGGATGCTGTCAGAAATAAATCCCTGTGTATGAAGCCACTGAGGTTTGGGGTGATTTCAACAAGAGCCTTCACTGATTGATACAACAGATAAAGAGAGGAACGGATAGCACCACTCCATTTTTACTTCCGGTCCTGGGAAGCAACTGATTAACTACTAGGCAGAGTAAATTCATCTTTCACAAGAAGAGCAGCAGCACAGGAAGCTGTTCCCTGTCACTGGAGCAAGAGATGCACCTTGTCCATTTACAGCCCATAGTACTCAGTGGGGAGGGATGTTCTTGTTCATGGAACCTGGGTATGAGTATTCTTTGGTGCACAACTGATGGCAAATGATCTCTTTATTCCTTTGGGGTGGGGGTGGGAATGGATCCTGGGCCAATAACGTTAGATTCTGTTGACATGTGAAGCGATTTTGGCAAACCTAGCAAGCCTTTTGGTTGTGATTTATATCTAGTCAGTGAGAAATGACATCTGGGATGTCTGATTTATTCACTAGCAAAATGCTGGCTGAACCTAAAATAAGAAAATAGAGATTTATGTAACAGATTGCAAAGCCTTAATTTAAGAATGGCTAGAAAACCAGCAGACATTCCATAGTTCTGCACGGCCTGGAATCACATGCTGCAAGTCAGTATCGCCTTTCTTAAGGTATTCAGTCACATGTTGAGAGTGAGGGCATTATTTCTGCAAAATTCAACACCTGCATCTTTTCAAGATGACTGTTTCAGACCTGAATCAGTTCTGGCATTCAATCACATGTCAACTGCCATAAAGAAGCAAACAGCTCTTGTAGACTTTAGCAGAGAGCTAGGTTTATATTAACTCTGATCAATTTGGTTTTAATTTGGTATACTATGAGAGATAAGGGTCCAGGTTCAATCTTCTGCAAACAGATAATCCGTTTTCCCAACATCACTTATGGGGTAGGCTTTCCTTCTGTTTAAAAGCCACAAACTATTCATATTCAGTTGAACTCAGAAAATACTGGGATTTGAAGAATAAGGAATGTTTTCCCCTTATTAAGAAACCATTAAAGTCTAAGTCATAATTGTTTCTTCTTCAAGACCCAATATAGTTTTCCTGGGACATACTTAGTGTTGTAAACACCAAAATGTAATTTCTTTCTGGTCTTGCTGCTCACACTAGATGTCCTCCTTCTTAGCCACCCTCTTCATCTGGGGACACGAGCGATATAACAGAGGCCCCTTCCTGCCTCCCACTTTGCAAGGGGATTTGGAAAGCTCAGAGCCAATAAGTCACACACGTGGCGAACGCAAAGGTCTCCACGGCATGGTTGAGTGCTAATCTTATTCAGACGGCTTCTTGCCTCTCTCTCTCTATTCTGACTTTGCTTTATATGTTTGCATCTATCCAGTCATCGAGCAATGCATTTATCATGGGAGGTGGTGAGATTCTTTCAGAATGAGGTCGGGGGATCCATGAAGAAAGAGAAAGGGGAAGAATGACAAATGAGAGAGGAGGAAGAAAGAGGCCAAGGGAAGGAAAAAGGGCGGGGAAGGGGGCCAGGGCATTGGGAAGGACCAACAGAAAGCAAAGAGGGAAGGCAGAATGGCTCAGCCCGTGCTTCACTCACTGTTCAGCAGGTGAGAAAGTGGAGCCCTTTACCAAAGCATCACTAACAGGCTTATTTACACTTTTCCTCTAGAGAAAACTATAAAACTCTTGCTATTATTCTTTCTTTTAAGTTCCCCAAAATGAAGGGATTACACTAAAGAGTCCCTCCTATAATATGAAATCTTGCTAACTCATCATGCCTTCTTTGATGTCAAGGTTTGGAAAGAATTCAGTTTGCAGTGACTGAGAATGGGATGTTTCTCTGTCTCGAGGCTCAGCGTCAGCCTGCTAGGGCTCTTCATTTGCCCCCATGCCATTGTGCCTTCTGTCAGAGACAGATTTTTTTTGTGTCTGAGGGAACACGGCTTCAGCTTCTTTAAGATGTCACAGGGGTAGCACAGCACCCAGGGTGGATGATGAAATGCATCACTTCCCTCTCCTCCCCTCCTCATGAATTAAGGCCCTGGTTCAGAAAACGCATGCTGCCTTGCTCACGTGGACAATTCCTTGCATGGCCATGGACTTCTGCCTCTCCATCTACCATAGCACAGCCCAAGATGAGGACTTGAACCTTCCTCCCATCAACATTAAATGCTTCTTTCTTCTCTTTCCCTGGAAAGAATTCAGTAAAGGACTTTTCCTTCATGTGCCACCAGGTTCCAGCCCCAGCTCTTAAGACAAGAATAGAGAAGGATAGAGAGGTACAGATCTATCTATAAGTCAGGTATGATGGCTTATGCCTGTAATCCTAGCACTCAGGAGGCTCAGACAGAAGGATCTCTGAAAGTTTGAGGCCAGCCTGGGCTACATGGTGAGACCCTGCCCCCCATCTGTTTATAGTGGATTTTTATTATACTATAGAAAAGCCAGGCAAGAGGTATGGAAGATGAGCTGTGTGCATTCCCTGTTGTTCATCTCTCAGTGTTGGATCATGAACACCAACCTGTACAACATCTAGGAATAGCTGTTAACATCAATGACAAGTTTTCTTTAGCCAAGGAATGGATTTGTAGTGAATATGAACTTCAGTCTACAAAACTAGAGTGCAGTGAATGTCATCATTATTTCTTTGCTTAATCTGCTTCATTTTCACTTAGGGCCTTTGGCTGTCTGATCATATGTGCACCCCCAACCCTAGGGGTTCTCTGAAGGCAGGACTTCCTGAGTTTCTATGGCAGTTGGACTCCCAGGAGGCTCAGGTTCAGACCACAACCCAACTCCCGAAGGAAATGCCTCTCTCAGGGTCCTGTGTGGACGTGCACAATGCAGAGAAGTACTTGGGCTTCCACCCTCATTCCTTCCTCTTCAGTCCAGTCAGTTCTATCTTTTGAATCCCAACTACCACAGTTTATTCACCCACTTCTCTCCCAAGAATCATCCAGAGTAACAAGCCTGCATTTTCACAAACAAGCAGTAAACATCTAACAAGGAGAATCACCTTCTTTGCCAGGCAACTTCTGCTTCCTCCCTCTACCACACACACAAAATAAGCAAACACAGATGCCTGGCCACAAGAAGCAAACAGCAGACAACTCACTGGACCACCCCCTCGGTGGACAACTTGAGGTGGAATGAAAGACATCCGTGGAAGCTTCTGGAGAAGGAAATGTGGGCAGGGTAGGCATCTACTCTCCACAGAGCCCCACATGGAGGGAGAACCCAACCATGGGTGTCCAGGCAAGTGGAGAAGAGCACCTCCCTCAGAAAGGGACCTGATTAGTCTTGGAAAGAGCGAATTTGTGACTGAGGAAAATTTAGCGTTCAAATTTAGCATGTACAAATAATCCCTACCTGCTTCTTATTGTTCTCTTTGTAAAATAGAAAAGCCCTTTCCTTAGAAATATTTATGAGGCACAAATGAGCTCATCTCTCCTAGACCTTCCTCTCATGTATACCAAATTACTCACTAGAATATTGATGAAGAGGAAGTGGCAGAAAGTCCGAAGGCAACATCCTAAAACCCCAAAAAGAAGTTCTGCTCCAAACCAATGGTCTATCGACCCTGTATGGGTGCCAGAGCAAGCAGGCAAGAAGAGAGGTCCTGGGACTGAGGAGTCACGGCTCCTATCCCTCCCTGATCTCCATGACCAGAGGTTGTTCTGCCAAATGCAGGGTCATGATCAAACTTCAAAGCCTTAGAGCCGATCAGACCCAGGTCTGAATCTTATCTTCATTATGGAGAGAATGAGCGCATCTACTAAGGTGTGTGAGTCCTCCTTATAGCACAGAAGTGTTGTCAGGAAAGAAAAATGTGATGAAACACAAAAGGCTTCACCCAGCGCCTGATGCTAACAGTGTCGTTCCCATTGTTTCCATTATTAACATCTTCTGTCCACTTGCTAAGAAGCCTTTCAATCGACCCATCATCAATGAGATTTTTCCTTTTATTCTTGTCTAGTTGGTTTTATTCCCTAAATAGTTTTTTTTTTTGCCTCTTCTGATTGTGTTTGATCATGTGTGAATTCCATTAATCAACCTACTTGGAATCCTACTGCTTCTTAGCTATCCCAAGGGAGTGCCAACAATGCAAGAGGCCACCACCAACACACAGCTGCTTCCATGGAGCCCAGAGTGAAGATCATGACCCACGCTGCAAGCAAAGTTTGCACAGGACATTTGCTTACAAACAATCTTACCCTCACCCAGGATACCATCTTTTACTATTATAATTTCTCTCTCCTTTCCTCTTGAACACTGACAAGTTGTACCAGGTATTTCCTCCTCACTTAGATACCAAAATAAAGTCGCTTCCAAACTTCTGGAGTTCTCATGCCAAGATGTCAAAGCCAGCCCCTGAGTCACACTGAGCTACAAGCCAAGCTGAGGGCAGGTGGTTTTCATTTCAGGAATTTGCATTCGCTTCCTGGAGACAAAACACAGCAGCATCAATAAATGGGGTAGAAAGGAGGCAGCAATAAGAGGAGAATTTAAATGTCACTTTCAATGTTAACTAAAGAGGATACAATGGTAAAGCCTAGTTATAGAATAGAGCACATTTCAATATGTTGGAATAATAGGATCAAAATCAGAGGCAGAATGAGAGCTGATTCTGCCACGACACAGCCAACACAGATGGAAATAACATTTTCTTAAATGCACAGGCTTCTTAATGGAAATAGCCCCGTGTGTTTCTAACAGGTATATTAAAGCACCATTTTTTTCCCTCATTCAGTCCATAACTATAAGCACCTCTTCCGCACCAGATGCTGAGGCTACAACAGGGAACAGGGACCTGAGGTTCCCCGATTTCCTAGGACAGCTGTTCTATTGGGAAGGATGGGTCACAGACAGGGATGCTGGGCACATGTGAGGCCCAGGCCAAGTTTTCACTTTCCCATCCCCTTCTTTCCTCGTCTGTGTGCTCATGGTCCCTATGCCAGCTGCTGTGTCGGATTCCTCGAGATGGTGGAAGAGTTGCTCTCTATGTAACTCTGCACACAGCACCTGGACCTGCTCAGCCTTGCTTCACTGTGGCCTGGTCCAGTCCCCACTGGAGTGGGAGCTGGGTCAGGAGCCTCTAGTATGGTCTGTTCATTGCCATCCCCAGTGCTTAGGACAGTGCCTGAAATGAAATAGATGCCCGGTAGATATTTAACAAATAGCGCCTTGTGACTAATGTTATGAAAGAAATGAACACAGTCCTGTGAGGGAGAAGACTAGGAGGGCAGGGAGCAAGGACAGCAGAGCCAGGAAGGATTGTCTCTGGGAAGAACATGGGGAATCTTCAGTGACACTGCATGCCTGGAATGCCCCCAACTAGGAAACTGAGGCAGCAGGATTGCAATTTTGAGGCCAGCCTGAGCAAATAGTAAGACCTTGTCTCAAAATTTTAAAAAATGTTAAAAGGGGCTGGGGATGTAGTTCAGTGTCAGAACACCTGTCAAGCATGCATAAGATCTTGGATTCATTCTCCACTACCAAAAATTTTTTTTAAAAAGAACTGGGCTAGACTTTTCCAGAAAGAGGGAGTAGATGTAAATGCACTGTGGCAGGAAAAGTTTACTGTATTCAAGAATCCCCACCCTGTAAGGTGAGTGCATGCATCTCCCTGGTTGTGAGCTTTCCTGCCTCTTCCTATGGTGCCACCACTGTCCTTATCATCTCTTTTTCATTATTACCTTGTCTATTTCTCTGCCAATTTTTGTTTGTTTGTTTGGGTTTTTTGTTTGTTTGTTTTTTGTACCGGGGATTGAACTCAGGTCTTTGTGCTTGCAAGGCAGGCAGCGGAACCACTGAGCTAAATCCCTAGCCCAACCTTGTCTGTTTCTCTCATAAAGGGGTACATGTCTTCTTTCAGCTGGAATATCTCGCAATTAGCAGTCTCCTTTAAGGAACCTTACTGGAATGTAGAGGAACAGGAAGTGGGAGAACACAGTCCCTGCACATTTGAGCTCTCCACAGCCTCGCAGGAGGAGCCTGGTTCAGAGCAATGTGGTCGCACTGAAATGTCCAGGCTTTTCCCCTTATCTTTTCCCGTCTTTCACAATCCCTCCTGAGGACATTTGACAACTTGAAATTCTCAAGACTTGTCCTTGAGAGCAAAGAGCTGTATTGTGGCTCCTAAACCCATTCTCCAATAAGGGATTTCCACCTACGTGTTTCCGTCCCTCTAGGCTCAAATCTCTTCTGAAAAGAGCTGCTGGTGTAGCTTCAGAAATGCTCATGTTTTCTCAAAAGAGAAAGTGGTATTTACTTCCTAGTAATAAATGAAGCAGAGACTTCCCTGCACTTTATGATGAGACCACATGGAGTCTGGTAGGATTTGCCCCCCGACTAAACTAGAAAGACAGGAAGAAAGGAGGATCCTGAACTCCTCCTGAGAGCTAGTTAGGTGGTCAGGCCACAGATGTCGCCATCTAGGCAGTGACATGCTTGGGCTTCTATCACAAGCTCCCCAAACTGTCCCATTTCCCCCGTGCCCTCACTGTCAGTGCCCTCAAGTTAGTTATTTCCTGTCATGCCAAGAAACCAGGAGAAGGAAGTGAGTAGAACTGTTTGCACCATTGTCAGACAGCCCATGTAAAAGGAAAGAAAGAGAGAACTCCAAGCAAAGACTCGGCTGGTTTCTCTGTCACGGTTATTTACTCTCTGGGATATGTTCATCAAATCAGGAAATACAACTCATCTGAGAGTGGATACAAATGTTTACATTGCATAATGTCTTCTTCTGAAAACCAATAATTCCCTTGTCTTTTTTCCAAGACTGGCTGAGTGGACTTGAGGCCAGGGTGCTGGTCCCAGGGGCATCCTTCTGTCATTTGGGAAGGTCCCCTTGGCCTCTGCATCCTTGCCTATGAAATAAAAGGCGTAGGACTTGGTGACTATCCCAGTTCTCAAACATTTCACGGACCTACTTAACAGGCATAAACTTGTGGAGTTTCCTCGAGCACACCCAGGGGAGTTTGCTTTGTTGGGGCGCTGTTTGGTGAAGACTGCCTCTTATTGCCTCTGCCTGTATCAGTTGGACCTACCCACTGCATGTATTTTTCATGGCAAGTCCACGTGGGATTATTTTTATTAGATTTTTAAAGGAAATTACACACCCACAACAGATCTTTGTATATAAGTGTGATGTTAATAAAGTAATGCTATGGAACATAGATTGTACAGAGAGTTTATTAACGTTATGCCTACGCATAAGATTCAGAGTCCCAACAATTAACATATAGATATAACTATAGGGTAGTTTGTTGCATCACCACCCATCTTTCCTCACCAAGGCTGAGAAAACGTTTAATTAGCCAGATACCTGTAAGGTTAATAGTTCTATGATGGTCCCATTCTTCTGTTGTCCTTCTCCTTCTCATTCTTCTTCATCTTCTTGCCATGACGGAGTTAAGCCCAGAGCCTTGTGCCTGCGAGCCAGGTGCTCTACCATGTCCCCAGCCCCTTATCTTCCTTCTGTAAGCCCTGCTCAGAGTGCGGCAAGAATCCTCCTGGGTTCTGTAACAGTATATGTGTGTCCATATTTACAGCCTGATTGGGAGAGTTACTAGCGTATTCTCTGATTTCACAGCATCACACATTAAAGTTCAGAGTCTTCATCACTCATCTTTATATAACTCTAGCTATTTCTATTCCTACTTATGAATGCACAGACTCGTGCAAATGCAAGACTGTGAAAAGCTGGGCTCTTCTCCAAGGCGCACCCTACAGTGTGGAATTGCTGCCATTTGCCTGCTCCAAAATACCTTTCCTCTGCCCACAGCCATGAAAGGGCTATCACAGGCCACCCTGACTTTTGGAGAGAAATGAACATCTGAACTGAATATTGACTAAAGAATTCTCCCCACTAGGTGGAAACCATGACCCCGAGGTTACTTCCTGAGTTTCGCCTGCCACTGGTGCCGGGAAGACAGCAGCTGTGACTCTAACCAGGAACTTGCTGGTCACAAGAATTTTTTTGCTTAACTGTCTTACATCCACGTCTTCCACATTATTCTCTCTTGGGTGTCAGAAATGTGTCAACCTTAGCTTTAAGCACCATGATTCACCACTTATCAAGAACTATGGAAGAGGAAGCTCAATAAAGACTCCTTTTAAAAACTTGGCCCAGACTTATGGAAGTGGGTTGAAATGAGTAGTAGAAACAGATGATTTTAATTCATCTCATCTGCTCAGTACCTGTAGCGCAGATGCATGTGTTTGTGAATACTGCAGCACATGCTCCATTCTGCTGTTACCACATCCCTTGACCCGTTGGATGCACTAGACATCCTGAAATTCCCTTTCTCAGAAAGATATATATATATATATATAATCTCCACATGCCTGAATTTCCATTCTGTGATTTTCATGTGATCAACAAAAACATATCCATTCTTATAAACTGTGAATGCAGCTTCTTGTTTCTACTGAGACTCATTCTCAGCCCATCCTTGCACTGTATTCCCATGCCCACTCACTCCAGAATGAGTGACTGTAGCTCATTATTCTTGCCCTTTCTGTTACTTTCACCATAAATATTCATCCAATATAAACCTTAGGGGTTGTCTGTTCGTGGTACACATAGATCTACCATACCCTAACTGAGGGTTATCAATGAAAAAAATTGTCTTTATAGCATATACTTCACAGATCTCTAAGAAATAGAGATTTTCTCCTCCTCTACAATAGATAATATTTTTTTCTAGATTAGTCTATTTGTGATCTACAATGAAAAGCCTATCAAAGCACTATGGATCACACATGCTCAGCATAAGCCCCTGCTTGGAGGCTTCTAGATGACTCCTGCCTTCCTTGCCCCACCTCTTCTGTAGGGCAGAGCATCGGTGCTCTGGGACAGAGTTCCCACTTAGTCAGATCTTGTGCCATGCTGATGGTTGTTGCTCCATGCAGGGCATTCTCTTCTTGCCAGACACCTTAGCATTTCCTTGGTGGCTGTGCGTGTGCCAATAGCTCTGGTCCTTTACGTTCTTCTCTTCTTCCTACAAAGAAAAAAACAAAGCAACCCTCCTCTGTGATCCTCTGTAACCCGCTTTTCCCTGCTACAGTGAAGTTTTCACACTAAACATAATTTTCCTCCTGCCATTTCTGGCTGCATGACTAGATTGTGAGCTCATAAAGCTAAGTCAATGTTTGATGCACCTTTACATCTTCTGGGCCCAGTACAGAACCACTTTTCAGTAAGTGCTGGCTTCACCATGAACAGATAAATGGATGGATAAATGGATGATGGTCAAAAGTTTTAACATTCCTTGTAGTATTCTAATATAATATTTTAACAAAGCACTTGTTGAACACTAGAGTATTTAGACACACTGAATACTGCACTTCAACAATTCAGCAACTCATATTTTTGACTGGCTAAAGTAATTTTTCCTGCCTAGATTTTCCAAATGAGTAAAGCATTCAATAACAGGCAATAACAGCTCAGTCATGCCTAAGATACAAATAAAGTGTAACACTCTGCACTCAAAAATGTGACCTGAAAATAGTTGCTAGTTTATGCATAACACGCTTAGAGGAGTGCAGAAATGTTCAGCGATTCCCACATGCTTGATAGCTCCAAGAATGCTATCAAAGTCACATTTTTATAAAAGATGCTGCTGAATGTGAAAAGCTGCCAATCTGCTGTGGCTCCTGCTGAGGGTCTGTCTCATGGCTGGTGTCAAGGAGAAGCGTTTCCTTTGTGTCGTCCTGGCTGACAGTGAACGGTGCAGTGGACTTTCACCTTGCCTGAGACCTCTAACAAAATATCCCTCTGTCTCCTCTCCATGATGTCTGCAAAAGAGCTAAGCTAAAAATCACACCAGTGCATTCAACCCACTGTTACTTCAAAGCCCAACCCACATGTGAGAAAGGAACCTGTGGCAAAGCCATTCAAGGTATTAAAACCGTGACTCATTGTCAGACAGAAACTTCTCCGCACAGAAAATCAGTTACATGCTATTGCTAAAATTAAACATTTTTAAACCCTCCAAACATGTCTGCAGTGGATTTATATAAATGGATGCCCTTACAACTTAAATCTGCAAAACAAAGGGTCTCATTTTCTAGCAAATTCATGGAAGAGCATTAGATAACACCAATAGCAGCAGCAAAATAGAGGAAATGCTCCCTGCAAAATGCTTTCTTTAACTGAATGAAGTCATAGAGCTATGGGAACAGAAGAACAGGCTGGCTTTCTTGGCAAGACTGTATTTAAAGTTTGAAAGTAATTTCCAAATGGATTATCATTCCACAAACATGGATCAGCCATATTGTTTTCAGCAGCAGTTACCCTTCACTCGGGACAGAGATTCCCCCTGCTGTTGCTCTCTGGCTCATGGCTGGGCTGCAGTTGCTAATCCTCACCACAGAGCCTGATCGCACATGGTACACCCACCCTCGCTTCACATCTCCTGGCAGCCTCCTCTTCCTCCTGGGAGTTCTGTCTCAGAAGCAAGATAAAAGGAGGTGCCAATTCAGGAAAAGAAATCAATCATACAATTAGAAAATGCTGCTTTACTATTTTGCATCCAGGTAATTGCTGAAGCTAGGTGAGACCAAGAAAAGATCAATACGTGTCTCCACAATGTCAAAACAAAAATTGTAAAATGAAGAATTCGTGGAGTCTCTCAGTTGTTTATGTTTGGGGTGCAAACAAATTCTTGAGTGTTTGGAAACTGAATTGGTCCCTTTGGATATTGCAACGTGGGATTTGGAGGAATAGTGAGCACCCAGTTATATAAAAGGTCAAAAAAGTATAAAAATATGAGCAGGAACAATGGAGAATGATGGAGTGGAGGCTGCAGGATGTGTTGGAAAACATGGTCTCACATCCTGTAATGTGACAGTGATTTCTAGGGACATCATGCAGAGAGCTGAGAAGCTGTAAGGACAGACATCCACAACACAAGCCAGAGTTCGTGACTGACAACCACTCCTGGAGTCTCGGGAATGTGGAACATGTCCACTTTCAGTCCAGGCCAGGCCTTGGGAGAATTTAAGTATATCAGCCATGTAAGCAAGTAATCATAAAGCAGAAGTTAAATCAATTTACTACTAATGATATTCTTTATCCAATGCATATAGATTAATAGGGAAACGTTCCTTAAAGAAAAACAGAAGCAGATGAATCTGGAAACATTTGGAGGAAGGTTTATGATGTCAAAAAGATTTGTCCTGGGCCCTGTTGTCCCTGTCATTTCTCTACAGTTTATCTGATAATGGAGATAACATTTCTATTGTTCACAAATAAAAATACATATTGAATCAAGATCTGAAATTATCTCAATAGGCTGGGACAATGAGCTGAATCTCATACTAATAGGTCTCACGTCTCCTTCAGATCTTAAATCGTATTTCTTCAGCAAGATATTCCCTGAGTCTTAAAGCAATGACCGCCTCACCTATGCTGTCATAGCCCCTTATCCTGTCCCTGTCTTTATTGCAGATTATAAATTTGTTGAGGGCAAGAGAACAAGTCTACCTCCTTTATCACTGTAACGCTGTTGTGCGCATTCTTGATACACAAGAAGTGTTCGATAAATATTTGTTGGATTAATGGCAGAATACACAAAGATGCACTCTGGCCAGAAACACTGTGTGTATCGTTAGAAAATGTGTCACTGTGGTGGTACAGACTGTGGTTACTGAATAACAGCAGAGGAGAGAGCACGACATGGAAGACTCAGTGCATTAACAATGAGTCAACTTCAAAAAGTCAACACAACTCAGACTCGAAGAATAAATTCAAAATTCCATCCTCAAAAGGAGGAGATACTTCCAACCTTTTCCAAAATATTATGTGGGAAAATGACCAATTAAAATTAATCCAAAGGCAAAGAACTATGATAATGGGACATGAGAATCATGAAATAGGCCTGAAAACCTGAAGCTAATTAAAACCAAAAAAGTAATTTTCAAGTTTTATATTCAAAATTTAAATCTATGTGGAGCTGGTTTTTATGTGTAAGCTGTAGGATAAAGGGTCCAATTTCATTCTTTTCCATACTGACATACACTTTTCCCAACACCATTTGTTGAAGAGTCTATCCTTTCCTCTTTGTAGCTTCTTGGCACCCTCGTTTAAGATTAGTTGGAGATCCCTCAAAAATTAGAAATAGAATTACCATATGATCCACTAATCCACTTCTGAGTATTTATCCAAAAGAATTGAAATCAGGATTTTGAAGAGCTGTCTATGTTCCAATAGTCATGGCAGCACTCTTCACGATGGCCAAGACAAAGCAGCAAAACTGAAATGTCTGTTGAGGGATGAGTGGACAAATGAAATGCAAACTACACATGCAATGGAATATTAGTCAGCATTAAAAATAAGAAAATCTTTTTATATACAACAACATGGATGAACTTGCAGGACATTACCCTGAGTGAAATAAACCAGTGGATGATTCTACTTATAGAAGGTATCTAAAATAATCAAACTCATAGAAGCTGAGTTTTCGATGTCTCCAGAAGCTGGGGAGAGGGGGAAATATGGGATTATTGTTCAGTGGTTTTAAAATTTCAGTAATGCTAATGAGTAGAGATGTAGAGATCTACTGCACTCCTGTGCCCACAGTTTACATACCGAATTGTGCATCTAAATTTAATAAAAGGATAAATCTTTAATAAAAGGATACATCTTATGTTAGATGTTCTCTCTCTCTCTCTCTCTCTCTCTCTCTCTCTCTCTCTGTCTCTCTCACACACACACACATACGCAAACGTGCTCGCGCAGACACAAAACAAAAAGCATAATCAAACTTTTGGAGATGACAATGTGTTTATTTTTTTATTTTCATGGTGTTTGTGCCTATCCAAACTCATCAAATTTTATTTAGATACGTATAGCCTTTTTACTTTTATTTGTGTAAAGAATGAAAAATAAGACAGAGACCCGAGAGCAGTTGATCTTCACATATTTGAAAGGTTGATCCTGCAAAAGAAGGATCAGGCCTTTTGTTGCTTGTGACTCTAGAGTAAAGACAAAGGAGCAATGCATATAAATTATGGAGGAATGTCTTGGCTTGATAGATGCAAAATTCATAATAATTAGAAATATTTTAAATGAAATGTGCTTACTCGACTTTGAAAAATGTGATAGAAAATATTTAGTGACAAAGGATGACAAAGGCTGATTCTAAAATACAGATAGTGACTTTGCAAAATAAAAATGTACATATGTGTGGACATGCACACATCCATCCACATAGATAGTATTATAGATATTTAACATTTTTATTTGTTTACTTCTTAAAATTATTACAATGAAGGCAAACCATCTTTCTAGTAACAGAAATACATTGTACAATAAAAATGGTTGTCTTGGGGCATTGCATTTTGCTGCAGGAATTAAGCAGAGTTGTTGCTGTAATTCCCAGCAGACCCTGTGAGAAGAAAGAAAGACCCACCATCAACCTCTATTTCTGAGCCTACAGTGCAAAATATTCATTACAATTAAAATTATAACTGTTATCATTATCTATGTAACATGGAGAGTTCATCGTTTTTATAAAGAGTCAAGAACCCCAGATGTGCCAGGGAACTCAGAATTCACCTTCTCCAGCCAATATAAGCAGTATTAAAAATTCTTTAGGTAACAGCACAGAACAATGCTTGCTATGGCCAGGAAGACTCAACTCTTCCATTGGCCACTTCCGTGTGGTCTTTCCTGGACAGCAGGTGATGTGTCTGTCTAAAATGGCCGGCCCTGTGGTACATGAAACAAACTTCATCTATTTATTTCTCAATCGTGACATACAATCAATCCTTTGGCATTATAACCCTTCTCTAATGGTACTAAATGCATTCTGTCCTTTCATGATGAAAATTTTCAAGCATTCTTTATCACTCTTTATACAGTATCGTTCCTTTGACTTGAATTTTTCACCTGTTATTTCTTCAATGTACCGAGAGGGTTTCCTTTCATCTTGTCTTGTCCACTGTTGTAGAACGTATTTGTTTTTGTTCCCTCTCTGCTCAGAAGGTCTGGACATTTTTGCACAGAGTGATTTTAAGTGTGACTCTGGGAAGAATTCAATATGCATCTCCTAATATTAAGAAAAGTCTTAGTGAAAAGTTGGAGTCCAGTATATATCCATTATGAGTACTACAAGAGGAACAAACCCCTGCCCCAAATAGGCTTTCTCCACTCTTCTCAGACACCCAATACCTTTCAGCCCTTCCTCCCTCTTCTCCCTTAGATTCACAGTTCCCTCTTAGGAAACAGATCTGGAAGGTTTTCAAGTCCAAGTCTACAGTAGGAAGCCAGCCAACTATTTCTATAATTGCCTCCTACATTCCTTGCATCATACAGGACCCCCCCCCCAAAGAAACAAAATCACATCAGACAGCCCCCATTCCTAAAACCACACGATTCACTTGGAAAAACCAAAACTACCTCAAGAAATCACAAGGTAATATGTAATGATTAATAATCCAATGTTACAAGCAGTAAATGCTGTTGGGAAATGGTCCCATTCAGTCCAAGAAATCAAAGGTAGTCGTATTTAAGCTAACAAATTTACAGTTCTCTGACTGAATGAGGGGGTCATGGCAGGAGTTCCAGCAGGGGTCCTGGGAGGGTTTGCAGAGATGGCAGCTGGGCTGAACGTGAGAACACAGGGATGCAAGCAGGCCCGACTGAGGGGACAGATCTGTCCTGCATGTCAGTCACTCCGAGTGTTATCCAAGTGTCACCTGTAGACCAGTGTCCCCAGCACCATTTCGGGAGATTGTAAAGATGGAAAATCAAGGGCCACATTTAGAATGACTGAATCAAAACAAAAACCTAGATGTTAACAAGCTTCCCGCATGATTCATGTGCCTATTGAAATGTGAGAAACTGTTCACACAATGGCAAGTGCACCCAATCTCTTTACTTCAGTCTTGAGCATATCAAAGTTCCTCACTTTTTAAAACAATTACTAATTTGTAGCCTGAAATTGTTAGAGGTTCAAAATTAACTCATTACTTAATTTTGATATATTTCTAATTTATCTCTTCTCCATGTTTCTCATGCATCAAAAGGATAATTAAGAAAGATTTTCAGCATCAACCCAGTGACCAATGAACTATCCTTTACCCCACACTAGGGGGCGCATGAAGACCAAGATTCGGGATCCACTGGGCCAACTTCACGGTGATCTTTATCAGTTGTCTGCCCTTTTCTCCAGAATTGATTTCTCAATGGCATTATTAGGAAAAGCAATGGTTGCTGGAAACTTCCCCTACATACAAAAAGCAGACAGTTCTTCAACTCGTGTCTCTCTCCATTCTCCACCTCAGGCCCTTTGCCTGAGCGGCAACATTCACCACGTGACCCACCCCGTGTCCCAGAGAAGGACGGGAAGGACTCCCTTAAATACAATTCAGAGGCTCTCCTGCAACATTTCTGCTTTCTGTCCTAATGTGTTCGTGTTCAACCAGGTCAAGCGGCGTCGAGCTGGACACATCACCTCCTCTCCTTAGATTCCCGTGTTTCCAGCATTTCAAAAGGTCTTTTTGCCTTTTGTAATCTGGTTGTTTTTCTTTTTTAAATGCCTGCTCCATTCTGTACTTTCATTTAAAGATGCTGTGAGATCTGCAGACAAAGTAGCTAAGCAGTATGAAGATGAGGAATCCAGAGATGACATTGTGGGCTGCCTGTGAAGTTACTCACTCAAACTTTGGTCTGGGATATCATGAGAAAAATTAATGTTTCATGCCTATGAGAAGCCTTTCCCTTTCTCTGGTGGAACCCAATACTCGCTCTGTGGCTGTGTTTTCGAGAGTGTCTGGTGAGCTGATTACTGAGTCCCCAGTGTTTGCCATGTGCACAGAGTCCCCAGCATTTTGGCAATGAGGAACTCATAAATGCATCTTGGAGGTCACTACACATTTTTCAGTATCATATGGGATTTCCTCTCCTAAAAGTTTTTGTCCTGGTGAAAGCCTCATAAAGATTACCTTAACTGTATTCATTCCTACTACTTGGGCTCTAGTTCAAAATTTTAAAATTGTCATTATTTGTACCAGTGTGTAATCCCACACTTTGGAGCCCACTCCAAAGTAAAATTAAAATGATTCAAAGAATGACAGAAAAACATTTCTTTTGGCAGGGAACAACAGAAAGCCAGAAGGAATAGAGGAGAGATCCAGTGGAGAGTGTAAAGCAGAGAGAGACCTTTTCCATATGTGTGGACATTTTAAAAATTCTTATAATCCCTTATGTTGCATCTGTAGGATACATCTTTTATTTTTTTAAACCCCCCCATCATGCCCGTGTTATCACCAAATGGTATTTCTTAGGAAAAGAATGTGATGAAACAAAAACAAGGATGATTTTAAAAATTATACCCAGGACTAGGCAGTATACCCAGCCAATGCACAATAAATTACAGAGGTTGATTAGAACAATTGTGTGGCACACTTGTGTGGCACAAGGTACAGAGTTTTACATAAAGTCAAGAAGTTAGAGCTGGCTTCTTAAGGCTTCTTGTGCCAAATACCAGGTGAGATATTTTTTGACACGGCCCCATAGATCCTAAAATATTCAGTCCTGTTCTGTGCACAGTAGCATTTCCCCTTCCTCGCTGGGCGCCTCAGCAATATCGCTTAGCATCTCTAACCTCTCTCTGGTTATGCTGTCAGCAGATGGTTAAGCAGCTCTTCATTCATTGCACTTTACCCCATCACACGTGCTTTCTTTTCATGATGTAGTTGACATCAGAAAGAGAGAGAGAAATCAAATGAATCATATATCGTATATTTTTCCCCAAACATTTTCTTCTCTTCACACCAGAAAGAAGGCTGGTATCACCCAGTTAACTTGCCTAGGGCTGAATACCCCTCAAATCTTTCTCCAGAGCAAGAGAAGCTTGTTCCTCAGATGAACTAGGATCACAATTTAGGTAACTCACTGCTTCGGTAGTTTAAACCTATGTTAATGGGATGAATCTTTATTCTCATCAATACCAATGTTAGATACGATGTTGGGCACATGAGAGCCAAGTGGCTGTGGATGCTCTGCCTCACCATTCACTGTGGTCATTTATTTCTGTAACACAAGGCATCGAGTGCATCACTGCATCTGCAGAAGACAAAATGCATCTCGTGTTCTATCTAGATTATGTGTGTGGCCAAGAGATGAGAGAAGACTATCCCAAGCCTGGGCAGCAGTCTGGGAAGCGAGAAGAGCAGGCTACAGGAGTGCTGTAGGCCCTGGCCAGAGCAGAAGGGTCAGGAAGATATTCTGTTGCTTGGAATTCTCTTTTGTGAACAGAGGGATAACTACTGGACAAATGTGGGGTACAGGCGGCACAGGAACTCCCAAAGGTGTTTACAACAAGCAGCCAGAAGTCAGCTGGTGTATTTTAGTCTTGCAATCGGCTTGAAGTCAGTAAAAACAAAAAGAAATGGGTAGAAGGAATTTCTGCCATTCTTAGAAATGGGCCAGTTTAGCATACAATGTATTATGGACCATGACACCAGACAGGAGGGTCTGGGCACTGCTACATGGAAAGAATCATTTACACAAGGCTGCTGGGAAAGTGTGCACTCTTGGGGTCAGAGGAACATCCAGAAACCCACAACGGGGCGGGAGGCTGTGCAGAGCAACTCGGAACATCGCATGCTTGCCAGCTTTCTCCTTTATGTCGAGCCGGGCAGGTTGCTGAGCAAGACCTGACACTTCCCAAATCCTGGAAGGGAGTGTTTGACAGAGAGCATCCCCAGTACTGCTTATCAGTTCACTAAGTGTTTACCAAAGACCTGCTCTGGGCCTGGTACTGTTGGAAACAGTCGTGTCGAGAGTCGGGGCTGTGAGACAGAAAGGCCATCCCTCGGCTGTTGGAGAAAGTCCCTTTAGGGGTTTTGGAAAGAGACAAATGCCAGGAAGTTTTCCAGTCTTTTCCCAGCCTCCCTTCCAAAACTCCGAAAAACACGTGCTCCCTCCATTCCTCTCTCCTGCCTGCCAGGGTTTCCAGATTTGTTCTGTTCTGCAGTTGTGTCAAGCCACACTCGATTCCAATCCTCACGGACGGCATAAATTAACATTTTATTATGTGTACTTGTTAGGGTCTCTTAAAGTAGACGTGAAAATTTGAGGCTCCCATAGTAAATTAGGGCATACCCGGATTGACTGAAAATAAACCAGGTTGCCCTGGCCAAAGCCTTGGAAAGCAGTGCCTTGCAGAGCTATCCTGGGACAGACACTCACCTCAGCTCCTGCCCCCAGCTGTTTACCCTGGCCCCTGGCCATTTCCTGCTGGGCTTGGCACCCGGGTCCCTCTCTGTCCAGCTGCCTTTGGCTCGTATGACTCCTGGTCAATTTTCATTAACAAGGAACCAATTGCACAAGCAGCTGTAGGTGAACCTTCATGGGCTTCTGGCGGGTGACTGAGAGCCCTGGGGTCCCCATTAAGCAGCTGGGCAAATACATCTGCCTGCACCTTTACAGGCACCATCTTTTTTGAGGCTACCCTTTGAGTGACTCTTCCTACAACTGTGTCTTTAATGTAACTTATAGCTCGTAAAACCTTATAGAGCAGGAACTCCTGGCTAGATGGAGTTTGATTTGATTTGGCCCTGCTATGGCAAAGGAATTAACAAAATCAAAAGTGAGAAGTCCTTGCTCTTCCACTCATAGATCCATTCAGTTTCATTTTAAATTATTCTGTGGTCTTTATTTGCTGATTTGGTCTCGTGTGTCCATGTTTTCATTGGAGAAAGTTGGATAAAGGAAAGAGAAAGAAACTTTTCCTGGTTGCCACTGGAATGTTCCAAATTCTCTTTGGCATCCCTCATATTCTATGTTATTTTTAACATCTGCCTTCTAGGGTGTATGTGTGGACAATCCCCCACAAATACAAAGAGAAGAAAGAAAAGGTGCTATAGCTTGGATCTAGAATACTCACCAAGTGCCCGTGAGTTAGAGGACTAGTCCCCAGCTTGGTGCTGTTGAGACACAGTGAAACCTTTAAAGAAGTAAGGCTTAATGGAAGGTCTTCAGGTCATTGGAGGTGCCATGGTTTAGATTTTAAATGTCCCCCTAAAATCTCATGAGCTAAGAGGTGGGGCTTATGGAAGGTGATTGGGTCATAGGGGTGCTGGGCTCATCAGTTCATAGCTGAATGTGCTGTAGGGAGATGGGTCACTGGGAGTGTGACCCTGAAAGGTGTATTCTTGTCCTGGGCTCCTCCTTTCTCCTTCTTCTCCTTCTCCTTCAACTTCTCCTTCTCCTCCTCTTTCTCCTCCTCCTCCTCCTCCTTTTTCTTCTCTGTTTCCCAGCCACCATAAGTTGAGAGTCTTCTGTACTCCATGCCCTTCTACCATCCTATTCCTGTTCTGTAGCCAACCAACCATAGACAACCCTCTGAAACTGCGAGCAAGTGACAGAAAAGTGACTAATACAAGGGTGAGCCCTTGAAGGGGACTGTGACTGCACAGTCTCTTCTTTCTCTGACATCCCAGCCATGAGGTGAGTGGTTCTGCTCTCTACCAAGTGCCCCCCACCATGAAATGCTGCCTTGCCACAGGCCCAAAAGCTGTAGGGCCAGCTGACCATGGACTGAATCTCCAAAACTATGATCTAAAACAAAAGTTTCCTCCTTTGAAGTTGATTATCTCAGGTATTTGTTCTAGTGATGGAAAGCTGACTAACACATAAAGAAGGGAAGACAACAGAATGTGCCAGAGCCAGTACCTTGGCATCCATCATGGAAGGGTAATAGTTCTAACCCTGTAGGCAGAAGAGCTGACTTGGAGGCCTCATGCTGGCCTGTGTGTGCACAGAAAGCATGTGCAGGGGACCTTCTTTGAGCATCCCCATCTCACAGGTCAGGCCGGAAGCCCCATTCCTGCAGCTCTGCTTCTGGATGAACACTGCCTGACAGTACCACCCCCGTGGCACTCATGACATTGGCATCTTCTTTTGGGGAGCCCAAGGATGCTCCTACACTCTGATGTCCCTGTTCTTGCCTGCTATGTTGCTCTCTCTGTTTTATTTTTTCTTTCCAAGCATATATTTCATAACCTCCCTCCTCCTTTCTCCCACTTCTCTTCAGCATTTCTACTTCCTTTCTCTTCTTGTTTCACTCAGTTGTTAGAATCTCATTTCACCTCCCTTTGCAGAAATCTATGTGCAGTTCTTACCTTCCCCCAGTGGCATTTAAAGTGTTTCTTGGTGCAAAACATCCTATTCATTGCCATAGAAACAGGAAGCTCAGTGTGGAAGAAAAAGAAAAAAAAAAGAAGTCTGACACTCTGAAGCTGTACAATTCTGTTATGTTGCCCAAATCCATAAATGGCAACATGCTGGTAGATATGCAAAAGCCACTCCACTGCTAGAACAAGTGAAGGAAGGGCCTCCCATTCCTAGGAGACTCGTCATGGGTTTTAAACTAGGTCCTTAAACCAAGAGAGAGCTGGCTAGCATAGGAAGGATTCCAGTTTTTCCTTCTCATGAAAGCTCCCATCTGAGGGTAGGGAAGTCAGATGGTCAGAATACTGAGCTACAAGTCAGGCAGCCCTGTGACCTCTTATCAGTCCTGCTTCTCCAAAGCTGTGGCACTTTGGACTCTTTCCTTAATCACTCTTGGTGTCCTCAGCTGTAAAGTAAGGGTATCTGTGGCGAGGGTCAAGTGAGGGCACCTGGAGAGCCGGCTTCACGCACTCTCTGATGGGCTCAAGACACCCTTGACAGCACAAGTGTGCATCATCTGTTCTCAGCTGTAAAACTAAGATGAACTTGACATTCATGCCATTTCTCAAACAAAGCCAGTCAGCACCAGAGTTCCTTGCAAAGCAGTAACAAGTGCTAAGCTTTTACATCTTCATGAAATCCTCAAGAGGTGCCTTCTTCAAGCCATTCGTTTGACCTAACCTCAATGCCCTCCTGTCTTTTGGGGTCCCCAAACCCCCTGGTGCCCGAGAGGCCAGAGAGCTGTCCAGAATAGAGTTCAACCTCCATGAGCCAGGGAGCCTCTCTGAGGCAATCTGTATTCCAAATGCAAAAATGCACTCCACCTCCCAACAAGTATCTTCGTTTTAACTGTGTTCCTTAGATCCTGCCTTTGTCTATTTGGCATCCATTGATCACAGAGACAAACTAACAGCTGAAGTTGTTTTCATCTTCCCTGACACCAGCTTGTATGGGCACATGAAAATCCCATTGCAAATCCTCCAGCCCAGCCTGAGCCCAGACCCTGACCTTGTCCTTTAACTAATTCTTTATATTCTCCCTGTAATAAAGCATGCAGGTCCAGAAACCAAACAACTAGAGAGTACCAGTGGAGCTCAGAGCTCACTGACAGCATTCACAGCAAGTGATGCTAAGCTGTTTGCACTGCCCACCTTGCCATGGAACTCAGGGTAAAGGCTCCTGGCCAAGCTTTCCTCTCACTCCTGCTTCTGCCTCCTAACTAGGCTGGTGCTTCCCTCAGGGCCCTGGGGGCAAGGAGAAGACATGCCCCCTTTCTCTTCAAAACTTTAAGTAATGAACACCTTCTTTCAAGGGCCTTAGTCTCTCCATGTCATCCCTCAGTCATATGACACAAATCCACCTGGCCAACATCTGTCACATCAGGACAAGGATATCCTGATAAGAGGGCATATTTGGCTCATCACATACACATCACAACTGTTGGAGAACTGTCCAGGGTCATGTTTTCTTGGTGCTAGGTCAGCAGCATCTTCATCTATAAATAGGGTGACCATATGTCCCATTGTGCCCTGTAGAGTCCAAGTTTACCCCTGTGGACCTGTGTAATGATTAATACTGTCCTCATTCACTCTCAGAGCAGTTCTGGCTCAGAATACAAATTATATGGCCAGTCTAATAAGAAAGATAGAAAATTAATCATCCATTAAATAAGCAAATGTCTTTGTCACACAGGGATAATTGCAACTTGATCATTTACTCCCACATTCTCACTTGAGGAAAGGGTCTAAGTGAATGTTACAGATGATCTAAAAATACAAGTGTTTGTCTTAACATAATATGCAAAATGTTAAAGAGGAAAAACCAGCTGCATGAAGTATGTGTACAAAACAGAGCAATGAATCATGATTACACAGAAGCGGGAAGTGAAGTAGTTGTCTGCCATGTCGGAGAAGCCAGACAAGGCCAGGGGTCACAATGGGCCAACCAATTACCTGGTCACCTCTGCATGTTTTAAGGTTTGTGATCAGATTGGTGATGCCATCCCTGACACGTCCTGGACACACTGTAAGTGCCATGAATTGCATTAGAATCAAGGTTGAGTTCATACCCTTCAGGGGCTTATTCTATAGCGCGAAACATCAACACACTTGAGAAGTGTTTCAAAAGGTATAAGCACAGGTTGTTCCAGGCCCATCTAAAGAATCATTTATCCTGGTCCTGGAGTTAAAAATTAACCATAAAACTTAAATTTGAGGTAGGTGATGGAGAAAAAGGATAATAATTATAAGGCCCTAATTACAGCTCAGCTGGTAGGCTCAGAAACTGTCGCCTAAGGCTCTACAAGCCAAGGAGCATGCCTGAGGGAACTAGAGCTCAGCAGGTAATTAGACCAACAACCATAGGATTGCCTGAGTGCTACAGAAGAACTGGTCCCAAGTCCCAGCATTTGCTCCCACATAGAAATGAGAAATGCCAAGGACCACCAGTAAGAAAAATAACTAAAGCCAAAATAGGAAGAACTGGCTCTGGATGCTCCAGATTTTCAACCCATCCCCAAAACACCTCCATTCCCCCTTAGGTGTCAGACAGGTGCTGCTACCTGCCCTTCAACTTGCTAGCCTTGGTTCCCTGGAGGAGCAGCTCAGCTGTGTGACAGGGTGACTTCCTCGCCCTTCTCCCAGGGAAGTCTGGCGGAGGTTGTTTGTAATCAAGCCTGAAAAGATTCTATGACATGCAGCTGCACTGTCTGTGATAGCACGTACGTCAATGAGAACAACACATGATTTAGAAATGCATCTGAACTGTGCTTGCTCCTCCTCGCCCTCATCGGGTGCAGAGTTGTTTTGGTCCTCTACTGAGTTCTAAATAAAAACCCAACTCCAAAGATTTGCTGAAGCAAATCTAAGGCTGAAGGAGCAATCCTTCTTAATTGACCTGAGTTACACAATGTCTCTGACATACGGTCTTACTCTTGCCCAGCAAAACAAATTCCTATAAAAAGAAATACATAACATTAGTCCCAGCATTATTTTAGAGCCAGGAATGTTAGACGAGAGATATTAGACATCATTTTGCCCTATACTTTCATCTTAGAGATAAAATGTGGCAAAGCTTGTAGAGCTATTTAATGGATCTCCCCAACTGGGATTCATTTTTATGTCAGCAATAAACACAATAAGATCCAACACTTGGGAAGATGGCATTTTATTATATTATTTAGTTCTAGACAGTGGCCTCTATTGTATGATTCATACATTTAGACTAGGTAAAAGAGTACAATGTGTGCTGCACCCCTAAAGTATTCAATGTCTCAGGGTACACCCCCAGAATCCCAAAACATATCAGCAGAGCACTTCTCATTAGCACCCCCTACTTGGGATCAGGCTCTATCTCTTACTCATTAATAAGTTCCCCTGTTTTGTTTCCTCCTATCAGAACCCTGGCAGATGACAGCTGGTTTGATAATCTCATTTACCCCAAGGTGTTCATATGTGATAATATCCCAAGGAGAGTACATTTATAATATAATAACCCACTAAATAACAATGTTCAAAAATAGAGGAACATTTTTCAGTATGAAGAGCCAGCCATTGCACTCATCATTTTAAATGCATCATTTATTTAATCATTACAACAACCCCACCAGATAGATATCACATGATTCCACTCGGGGAGGGTTGTTGCTGGTGGGAGGAAGCAAGGTTTGAAGAAAGATCAGTTGGTCAATCTCATACTCAGAGTAAATGGCAATATAGGGCTTTGAACCCAGGCCCAGGGAATTCAAAGCCTGTAGTCTTCACCACAGCACCTGGAATGAGGCAGGTTTTGTGACTGCTATAAATCCTAACAAAAACAATGTTAAACTGCTGCCCCAAAGGCACAAATTGTGGTCATTCAGATTAAGCTCACTTTCTCTTTTTTCAAGTTTATTAAGGTATAACAATAAAAACTACATATATTTAAGATATACTTGATGACTATATATAACCGTTATATCAGGTTGCTTTCAAAAGCCTTCCTAGTGCTTTTTATCAGCATTCTCCCCCTATCTCTATATCTCTAGTTGGGTCCTAATAATTTCAACAACTATTTTTTTAAAAATCACTTCAAGTAAATGTCCTCTGAGGAGGAAGCCTCCTCCACTTTGCCAAGTTCAGAAGGTGCAATTTCTATTCCCCACCAGGCCCTATTTTCAGTCATATCATGTTCTTCACCATGCCCGCTGTTCTGCTTCCTCCCTCAAGGCTCTGTGCAACATGCCCAGTTCCTGGAAACTGTGTTACAGTGAGTGGCTAGAGAGAGTGGGGCTGTGAACTGTGCCTAACCCGCTCCAGAAAACCCATCACCCTCTCAACTTCCACTTCCCGCTCTCCTGCCTCACTCCCAGCTCTACCCTCTAGTCTTCCACTTCCTCATTTGCAGCCTAAGAAGATGTGCTAAAGAAATGCACCCTGGGAAAATCCTGAAACACACTGAATAGCCACCCCTGGGTCCGGATGTTTGTTGTCCCTCTGGGGCTCCTGGAAGTAGAGTCCATGATATCAGCAGCCCTGAGACAGACTCAGCCATCCTGACACCAGCACCCCAGTGACACTACCAGGGATGGGGAGGAATGGGTGTTCCCTTCTCTAACCTCATCTCTGGAGCTTCTACAGTTGCCTCCAAGTCCTCTAATCCAATCAGATCTACATTGTCCTGTTTCTTTTACAATCATGCTCTGATTGCCAGGCACAAGGTATTTATCAACTCTGGCAAAGCCACTGATCCCAAGGGAGGCTGTGTCTGCAATCATGAAACCGCCTTACCTGCCCACACTCTTTGCTTAGGTACAGCCCCACTTGGTGAACCTTGTAGAGCTTTCAATAATAACAAACAGCTGCCTGTGGCATGCATGTCATAGGTTCATCACCACTGTATCTAGACCTTTTCGGATTCACTCACATTCACTTACTCTCTCTAGGATCCTTGGGACAATTTAATGCCCTGTATAATTTCCCAGGACCATGGAGAACCTCACATCCTGTAAGATAATAGAAAGGCATGACACAGAAAGGCTGAGCTCTCTCTGTCCATACATTCGGTCAAGGACCTGCTGTCCTGATTTCTTCCCCAAGCCACCTCTAGCCTCCCCTATGATGGAAAATTGAGGAACCTGGGAGACAGAGGCAGATAACATTTAGAAATGTATGCCAAAATTTACAATTACATTTTTCTTTTAAAATAGACTAATAACACAGCTTCCTCCCCAAGAAATGTTTTAAGTTCTAATTCCTGAAACCCACTGGTACATTACCTTACATGGCAAACGAAGCATTGCAGCAATGGTTAAATTAAAGGTCTGAGTTGGAGAGATTATTTGGGGTTATCCAGGTGGGACCAATGTAATCATGTGAGTCCTTAAAATCAGAGACCCTTTCCCAGATGTGACCAGAAAGATGGGTAGTGGACAGGCAATATTGCTGGGCTTGAAAATTAAGGAAGAGACCATGAATGCACGCAGACTCTTGTCACTGGAAATAGGCAAGAAAAGGGATTCTCCCCTAAGAGCATCAAGAACAAACTCAGCCCTCCACACACCTTGATTTTATCCCAGTGCGAACAGTGTGGGACTTCTATCCCTCAGCATTTTAAGGTAATAAAGCCACTAAGGTAATAAGCCACTAAGTTTATAAAGGTTTCTTATAGCATAGTTGGAAAACTAATACAACCCTAAAAGATGGAAGAGGAAATTAAAGGTCCTAGTCTTCTTAGAGCCTCAACAGAATAGAAATTGTCAAATATTTAACTCTTATCTGGCAGTATTTCTCAACAAGCTATGGTCACAACTATTAAAAATAGAAGGTCACTTTGTCTCCACATAGGACTTGCTACTAAGAGAGTCAATATGAGAAATTTGGAAAAGAAAGAAAAAAATATAAAAGGCCAACATTATCCAAGTGATGCAGGAACGTACTGTTGCTAACTGGGAAACATAAGGACTGTTAAATATTAACTCCAAAATTCATTTTCCATGCAGACTGTTAATGATTTACCCAAATACCCTTTATGATGACAAAGTGAATGAACTTTGCAAATTATACACTTTGTGTTCTATGCTCTGAAAGACACAAAGGACTGTGAAGAATCTCTGAGAACTTTTGGATTCAGAGCACCTTGGGGACTTATCTGCAGATCCCAGAGCCCTCGTAATATCGGGAATTATTCAAGGCCCAATCACTAAAATCCTGGAGTTGAGTGAAAACTCAAATCAGTGCCCTTAAAATATGAAATTAAGTCTTACCAAGTCTGGTCAAGAGTGTTTGAAGCAAGTGTCAAGGTAAGTGATACTTTTTCTTATCATTAGAGTTTCATTTCATATCCTCTTCCAGATGCTAAAAATGCAAATTTCCTTCCTTCCTTAAACCATGAATATAGCTGTTATGGCTTAAATATAAAAGGTCCTCCACGAGTCTTATATATTCAGAGGTGGGCCTTTTGAAAAGTGGTTGAATCATGGGGGTGCTGCATTCATCAATGGATTCATGCATTGATTAGGTCACCAGCTGAGTGTGCTGGTAGGAGGTGGAGCCTGGTTGAAAGAGCCAGGTCACTGTGGGCATGACCTGGAAGGATGCATTCTTATCTCTGGCTCCTCTCTTCACTCTGTTTTCTGGCTCCCATGAGATGAGCAGTTTTCCTCCACCATGCCCTTTCACCTTGCCATTTCTGCCTTTGAGCCTACTGACCATGGACTGAATCCACTAAAACTGTGAGCCAAAATAAAATAAAACATAGATAATAGGAAATAAGAAATAGATTTTTTTCAAATGGGAACAGGATCAAGGGATGGAATGAGGGGGAGGGGAAGGGGATGAAAATAGAATTGAGATGTGTTATGCACATGTACCAACTCCCCAAAAGGAAGGTGATCATTATGTACTGCCAACATGTACTAATAAGTAATGAAATTTGAAAAGAAGACCAAAATAAACCTTTCTTCCTTTAGCTTGCAGCTGTTGGGTATTTTGTCCCAGTGATAGAAAGGTGACTAAAACAAAAAGTGATTTTTTTGTTCTCTCTTATTACTTACTTTTTTAATTATGAAAATTTTTACAAAAATGGCTATCATTTACTGAGTTACAACTATGTGACAAGTACCAGATACTCACTATCCCATTGGATTCCTTAATTAAGGATTATTATTCTCATTCACTAGATAAAAACACTGAGGCTATAGAAGTTCACATAACTTGTCCAAACTCACAGAGGTGGGAGGTACTGCTTTCCATCAGGTACCTCTTAGTTTCACTCTTCATTTCTCAGTTTCTGAGTGTGAAATATATTCAAAGAGAACAATAAGAAGAAAATAAAGTGGATCACTCACTGGTATGTCCAGTATAGGTCATGAGTTCATGGCCCACCCCACATTTGAACTTCCACAGCCAGCAGCTTCCCTCTATGAGATGGACAAATGGGGAACTAATGAACCTCTTCCTCATTTTTAAATTTGGTTTCCATCAGTTAGCAGTTAAATTCATTCTGTGACTGGTCTTCCTGGGAACTTTGGAAAAGTAGAAAAGTAGCCTGATGGCACACATTGCAACTGAGCACTCTTTTACCTTAATTTCATTGCTCTTCGCCAACACCCTTTACTTCAAAGAAAAAATATGAGTACCCTGGTCCACCTGCTGCATCCAAGTTGTCAGCTCTCCTGTGTTCCCTCTCTTACAGGGCACAACTTCACTCTTCCCATTCCAAGTGTCACTTCACAGATTTCTACTCCAATGGCTATTTGAGAATAACTTCTACCTTTTTTCTTATCTTTCCCTTAATTGCCTTCACCTGTTCCTTCTTGTAATTTCAGAGACTGGTCTAAATTTCCCCAATGTTCTGTGTGGTTGGAATGGCATGATTTCCTTGTGAATTGCATTTCAACATCTGGCTCCCCCTTCAGGTGGATGGGAACTTTCAGTAAAGAATTAGTAATATACTCCAATATGATATGATTGCCTTGGCTGCTACAAGAATAACCAAGGATGAAATGCAGTGAAATAGTTTCCTTCTGGTTCCAGTCACTCAAGTTTTTTTTGTTGTTTTTTTTTTGCCAAGAACCAACTATTTGCTCATTTCTGTAGTGATAAATATCTATAACATTACACTATTTATTTGGGTACAAAATTAATACAATATAACAATGGTTCATATGCTATGGCAGTGGATGAAATAAAACAGGAGAGGTAATGAGAAAATGGTGTTTCTTTTGATTTGGAGGTTTTATGGGATTTCTTGGCTCATATTTACAAGCTGGTAAGAATCAGAATGTGGGCAATGTGCCTGTAGATGGCTTTTGATAAAGTAGGTGACTGGAGAGAGAGAGAGAGAGAAAGAGAGAGAGAGAGAGAGAGAGAAAGAGAGAGAAAGAGGAGTGAACAATCCATCTGGGAACCAGCCTTTCAGTTTTCTGATTTAGAGTTCAGGCCAAAAGAGTAAGAAAACACAAATTCTTTTCCTATGCTTGGTACTCACTTTCCCAGATCACTCAAGGCTACAAGTAACAAAGCAGGCAGGGAGTTGTAAGCAAGAAGAAATAAATTTCCTTCTAAAAAGGTGGGAGAGATTGGCATGCTGTTCAGGCAGACTAAAACAAAGTGAAGCTCAGGGGAAAGGATACCACAAAACACAATCAAAACAGAAAGTCTTATGCCAACTCAAAACCAGGAGATCTAGCTACTTATAATTTGCCTTAATAATGACTGAAGTTAAACATAGAAATAATAAACAAGAAAGGTGAAAAATAAACTTCAGGATTTGTAGGTGCCAGACAGAGTGCAATCAGATTTCAAACACATCCAGATTAAATATCAAATGTCTTGGTGCAAAATATTTCCCAAAGGAAGGTGAGAGACCCTGCATTTATTAAAATAAGAATAGGACAAACATTAAATCTTTATCATAAAGAAAATGAGCACCTACACTACTCACATAAGAATTTTGTTTAGGGTTATTATTTTCCAAAAATCTCAGTATTTCTAATGCACATCTCAAGGTCATGATTTTTCTCTCATTTATAAAGTTAACCAAATACATGATAAATTTCCTGGAATAGACTATTTCAGGAGAATATTAAGGTAAGATACTAATTATTCTGCAGGTAATTGACAAAGAAACGGGCAAGAGCATGTTGAGTGACCCTCATCAAACTCGTGTGTTGGGCTTTTGCTTTTAGCTAATATGAAGTTTTT
Organism: Heterocephalus glaber; assembly: GCF_000247695.1. Next base: position 11,489,718 of record NW_004624753.1, on the reverse strand, counting down.
TGTATTCAGAACAAATAGAAAATTTAGATTAAATATTTTAAAACAAAACAATAACAGTCCAATAACAACAACCCTCTCCTTCCTTCGAGGCATTGGAAGATGCCTGAGGCACGACCCAGCAGGGGTAAGAAAGGAACCACAGAGCTGAGCTGATATTCTGCAGGCAGCTCTTCCCCTCAGGACAACTGCCAGTTTGGGGTTTGGAATCCACTTTTTGGAACTCAAGCTGAGAGAGAGAGAGAGAGAGATTGTTAGAGAGAAAGAGGAGAAGAGAGGAGAGAAAGAGACAGAGAGGGAGATAAGGTCATGGAAACCTCACATGGCTCCAGATAGAAAAACAAAAAGATGGAAGCTGGGGAGGGAGAGAAGAAGTGGGGGGTTGAGTTGCCAAATCACCCAAGAATGAAAGGAGCAGAATATTCAGGAGAGGAGGAAAACACAGGAAGGAAATTAGATAAATAGACAGCTCCTACTTAATGATGAGTGGACTTTACCATCGTGCAGAAGAGATGTGCATTCAATAGAAACCCAATTTTGAATTTAAAATTTTTATTCTCTCTCTTGATCCTGGGCAGCAGCAGCCAAAGCTCCCACAAGCATGCAGAGAAACAACTGACAGTGGAGAGTGCAGTGCTGAACTAGGTTGTTGAGTAGATCAGCTGTAGGTGATGCATTTTCAGTTTATAAAATTGTCAAAGTACGGGCTTATCAGGGCATAATTTAGTTGTAGGTCAAGGAGCATCTGTATTCATTTTCTCCTAGAAGAATTTGCCAATTTCTTAAGCTTCAGACAACAAGAAACCTATGATTTACTTTTAAAATGTCTCACAAAATCTCATGTTCGGAGGTGGGGGCTGGTCAGTCACTAGGGCATGACCTGGAAGGGTGTATTCTCGTCCCCAGCTCCTCCATTCCCTCTCTGCTTCATGGCTGCTATGGGGTGGACACCCTCCTTCCAAAACACCCTCTACTAATCCTTTTATTCCTTGGAGCCAGCCAACCATGGACTAAATATCATGAACCAAAATCAAGCCTCTCCTCCTGTAAGTTGAAAGTGTCCCATATTTTGTTGGAGCGATGGGAAAGTGACTAAGACAGAAACAACGCAGGAAATCAGAGCAGAGTTACTGACCTCACAGAGTTGAAGTGGCCAACACTGGAGCTCAGAACCTGACGAGGAGAAGCCCTTGGCAACACCCCAGGCTCCCAGCCAGGAACTGTGTGGGTGACAAACCGGTGGGGGTGGGGAGCAAGCCAGAAGGAAACAGGACATTCAGAATGTGGACCCAGACTTCATACAGGTTACTTCCTGCCTCAACTCTGGCTTCACACCAAAACAGCCCCCTCTGATGGAAGATGACGCCACTCAGCCCTTGCACAATTTTCCACATACAACATCTGGTACTCAGGCAAAAAATAATAGTCATAGCAAGGAAAGGGACCAAGAGGAAAAGAACAAATAATAGAAAGAGGCCAGTAGATATTCCAGTCATGAAAGTTATTACTGTGAGATTTTGAAGAAGATGTAATTAATGTGAGACAATTAAGAAAATATGGAACAAATTATGAGTTATGACCACAAAATACAGTGGATATTTTACAAATTATTACAATAATAGACACATTGTCATTAAGGTCCCTCAAAATGATGTCCTTTGCTTTGAATACATTCATCCCATCATTCTCTGGAGAGCTTTCTGAAACAGTTCCAAAAGTCCTCTCATGTGAATGTCTATAGTTGCACTTTCCTGGCTGCCTTGATGCCCTGACTCAATTCAAACCATTTACTTTTCCTGATCATCTTGGCTTTGGGAAGGACTCAAAAGTAGCATGATGTCAGATCTGGAAAATACGATAGATAAAGGCACACTCTAATGTCTTGAAGAGCCTGCTTTTCTATTCAGTGACATCTGGCAGCGGCATCTACCACGTTCTTGAACATATCCCGTAAAGACACTCATGAAAGGGCACGTCCAGAACTCCTCCACAAAGTGGCAAGAACAATGGGATAAGTGTGTACAAAGCAAGAGGGAGTGTTTTGAGAGACACTGATGGCATGTGCCTTTTACTGTAATAATTTTTCATTTAAACACATTGTATTTTGTCCTACTCATAAATATAGTATAAGGTATAAATGAAAAATGGAAATATGTATTTCTCTTGTTCTCTACTGGCATTTAAAAACCAAATGAAAATTATAAACCATAAAAATACCGTATTTGAAATGAAATATTCAACAGAGGAGCTGCTAGATATAACAGCAGTTGGCACACAGCAGATATGTGGATTAGTGAAAGAAAATAACCCAAGAGAAATTCTACCTAGAGACACAGAGAACAAACAGGATTAAAAATACTGAAAGGCGCATGTATTGGTTAACTTTATACATTGATTTAGCTAAGGTATGGTGCCCCGATATTTGGTCAAACATTATCCCAGAAGTTTTTGTGAATGAAATTACCTTAAATCAGTGGACTTTGAGTGAGGCTGATTACTCTTCATTACGCAAGTGGGCCCCATCCAATCAGTCAAAGGCTTCACCACTATAAGACTGACCTCCCTGAGCAAAAAGATTCCTGTTCACAGACTGCACTCTTCAACTATAACGACAGCGCTTCTCTGAGTCTCTCGCTTAACAGTCTTGAACTGCAATACTGGCTTTTCCTGAGTCTCCAGACTGGCTGCTCATCTTCCAGGGTTCAGACTTGCCTGCATATACTCATATAAACCAATTCCTTAGGGTAAATTCCTCTATGTATATACACAGCCTACTGGTTCTGTATCTCTGGAGAACCCTGACCAATACAGAGTGCAAGAAACATGTGGACACAGGGAAAGGTTGAATAGGTGCAATTCAAATGCCACAGGCAAGAAACAGTGATAATGGAAAAGAAAGAGTATTTGAAGGTTTAATGGCTTGGTATTTTCTAAACCTGATGGTGGACTTGAGCCATATATTCAAGGAGCATTATAAACAAATTACTTCAATAGAAAAACCACAAAGAAAAGCATAGCTATTAACATTGTAGTAACACTGTTAGAATAAGAAATGCACAGTAAGTTGGGAGTGAAGTTGACAAAATAGAGGAGTAGGCAACTGCAGGCTCCCATATTCCCAAAGAAGCACCTAACACCAGCAGAAACTCACAAGAAAAACTTTTATTTTCAGTTTTTATTTTTTATTGTACATGTTTGCAGGAATAATGTTTACATTTCTTGTGGGGAGCTGGTGCACGTACACACAGGTCTTAATCCCTTTTTCATCCCCCTCCCTCCCCTTTCCCCTTCCCACTTGAGATAGATCTATATCCCTACTTTTATCTTTTATTTTGCTCTTTATTTATGTGTTGGGTTTCTCATGTAAGAGAAACCATGCAATATTTAAGCTTGTGTGTCTGATTTATTTCACTCAACATTATGGTCTCAAGGTGCATCCATTTTCCATAAAGAAGGAAAAACTTTTTAAGAACTACAAAAACAGATACTTACAGCAACTCAGAAAATGCTGAGTCAAGAAAAAGGGAACTTGGGCCTGGGACTTAGATCAGTGGCGCCGCGCCTTGCAAGTACAAGGTCCTGAGTTCGATCCCTGGTACCACCAAAAGAAAAAAAAAAGGCAATTTCAACTCTTGGTATTCAAGAAATTTCTTATCAAAATGTTGGCTCAAAACGGGGTAATAAATGAAGACTTCAGAGATCCTATACTTCAGAATACAAGAACTCTCTATTTCTGATGTTATTCGGAAATGAAGCAGCTGCTGTAGGAAAAAAACTTGGTAAAATCTCAAAAAGTTGACATAGAATATCACATGACCTAGAAATTCCACTCAAATACATACACCCAGAATAACTGAAAGCAAGGATTCCAATAGATACTGGTATACCAATGTTCATTGCAGCATTATTCACAATAGCCAAAGGTGAAACAATACCTTTGTTATCCATCAAAAGATGAATGAGTAAACAAAATGTGAAACAGATACACAATGGAATATTGCTCAGCCATAAGAAAGGAATGAAGTGCTTACATATACTATAACATATATATAAATATGTATATGTGCATGTGTGTGTATATATATGAATATATATACTTTGAAAAAATTTTGCTGAGTGAAATAAGCCAGTTACAAAAGAGTAAATATTGTATTATTCCATTTATATGAAATATCTAGAATAGTCTAAAAAAAATCCCATGGAGACAGAAAGTAGAATATTACCAGAGGCAGAGGACATGTGAAGGGGAGTTATTACTTTAAGGTATGGAGTTTCTGTATATGGTGATAGAGAAGTTTGAAATATAAACATGTGCATGCCAGAGATTTATTTACAAAAAGGGCCATCTCTGTCCTTAGCCAACTCATTATTTCCTATAACAGTGTTTTCTCAATCTTAATTTGCATAAGAATGTTCTGAAGATCTTTCTAAAAGGAGGACTTTAAGGCTATCAAAGAATACAGGATCAGGAGGATGACTTCCTTCCTTTAAGCTCCCAGTTCCCAGGTCTTTTGATACTGTCTGCTTTTAACCCCTTAGCAGTCCAATTATTTAAATACAACATGACCCAAAATTGCCTATTTTTTCATTAATTTTATAAGGTAATATAACAGAAAATATAAAAATGACAATTTTATCAAATTTATTCCATCTAAGAATCAATTGGTTGAAATGACACCTGCCCGAGCAACACTAGGGATAGTCAGAATGAAAACAACCGCGCTGCCTGAGAGACGTTCAGAGTAGACTGCTAAGTGATTAAACTGCATTTTGTGCGGGTCTGACCTGCTGGACACCTCTGGACTCCCGAAGCTCTGCCAGAAGCCGGACATCTTATGAGTTCCTAGGAGAGGTAGGGCGGCCGTGTTTGCGTGTGTGGAAGGCATCACTCTGCCTTACTGTTCTGAAGAGAACTGGCAAATAGATCGGACCCTCGTCTTTCTCATGAGGAAAATTAGGCTTTTCTCCGTACCTACTGCAATCTCTTTACTAACAGGGAATCCTCACAGTGCAAGAAGAAATTATAATCCCTTTATTAATCCTCACACACACAATCTCATTTCACCAAGATTCTTCTGCTGCCACTGTCAAACCAAAAGGGGGCACCAGGGAAGAAATGCACCATGAAAGGCTTCATGCTTAGAAATTCACCATTCATCATCTTAGATGCATTTTCTCTCTTCTAATTTATGCCTTTTATGAAGGTAGGTGTGAGTCATCTCTACCTTTACATTTGTTATCTTCTCAAACATTAATAACAAGGATTTCCTTCAACAAATCATGAAAACTGTGCTAAGGTAATTGCCAGGTATGAGTATCAAGTTAACCCAAGCTCATCTTCTGCCCTATCCAGCACTCCTACGTATTTTATTCATCACCCTCGTCAGCCCCACCTAGCCCACTCATACCCACCCACTCAGCACTTCCACAGTGGCTCATAGAAGCCTAGTGCAACCAATATCCCAGTAGGAAGTCATTAATCACCCTCCTACCTTGACAACTACTCAGATTGCATACCAGATTAATGGTCGGCTCCCTGCCACCTCCATACTGCAGCCACATTCAATAGTGAAAATCTGTGGGAAGGTCAGGTCTTCAAGCCATATTCGTATTTGACCAGCTTTTTCCTGACTTCAACTCAGTCATTCAGAACCCAACTAAAGCAAGTCTCTAAGACTGTTGGCTTGCAGCCACGTAACTTATTTAATTGTTTTTATGGATGCTGGGCACTGTGTTGGACACTGGTGACTAATATCTTACTTATTTGAATAACATCAGTTATCAATCCTTTTATCAGGCAAAAGGCCTAGATCATTTTGAGGACTAGAAAATATGATTAATTCAAAAAGATTTTAAGAGTTATAGTCCCAAAGAGGACTATTTTGATTTTAAGTGTATCATGAAAGTCAAACCCTGTTCTTTCTCTAACAAGAGTAGAACTCATGGGTCTCTTTAGTGAGCCCAGAAATATTAGATGTATTAAGACTCAGGAAGTTTTTCTCTCTAAAGTTAAGTATATCTTCTTTAAGGAAATGGGTGTCTAACTCTATTTCCTTATTTTTTAAACCTCCTCTGACTTTGGAATGGGCATTCCTATGTAGCAAAGAAATTCCTATGAAATCTGTCTTGAGACAAATATATCAACTGATAGCTAATACCTGTCTCTCAGATAAGCATTTAGAGTTATAGAAATACGCAGGAGGTCGAGGGAAATGGCAAGACATGCTATTTTTCATTTCTGATTATAAAGGATATATAACTTGCTTGGAAATTCCTAGCAGCTCTGAGATATGTGCTACTTAGGGGATGGTGCTTCCAATGGGCAGTGCATACTTCCATTGAATAAGAGCTTCCTAAATAAACCCAGCTGTATACAACTTGACTCTTCATGGATCTTCATGACATCTGCTTCAAGTCATTGAGCAATGACACCATTGAGCACTAGACAGTGACCAAACCCTGTGCACAGGTCTCTCTGAGGAGTCCCTAGAAGCAGGCACAGTGCATTCACAGTACCCTCTTTCCCTCTCTGCCGCACTCAGTGGTTGGGCTTAGTTTCAACATCCTCGTCTCTCCTACTCTACCATAGCCTCTACCTCTTGAATGCCATCAGTCAAACTCTGTGTGCCTGTGTATATATGTGCACACATATGTTCATGTGTGCGTATGTGAGTACTCAGAGAATGACACAGCAAAAGATAACCTAGCTAATTGGTCTGGATGTATTTTGTCCTAGGGGCTCTATAGAATCTCTTCAAGAACGAGTAGCTTTATGGGGAAGAAATGAAGAAATCCAAGGGGCTACAGAGGCCCCCAAAACCCCACAAGAGTTTAACTTCTGGACCATCAGTTTTACATAATTGAGTTTTGTAATAAGCACGCTTTTGAAGAAGGGTGCTCTCACAGAGAGAGAGAGAGAGAGAGAGAGAGGGAGAGAGGGAGAGGGAAAGAGGGAGAGGGAGAGAGAGAAGGAAGAGAGAGAGAGAGAAAGAGAGAAAGAAAGAAAGAAAGAAAGAAAGAAGAAAGAAGGAAAGAAAGAAAGAAAGAAAGAAAGAAAGAAAGAAAGAAAGAAAGAAAGAAAGAAAGGAGAGATTGAAATCCAGAGATTTTTCAATCTCTTTATTTTGCAAATGGGTCAACCATGAAGAAATGAAGATTGCTCCACCATCACATTCCTAAAGATGGGAAGAGGACTAAGAGTGCCCTTACATGTGAATTTCATATTCACCAAAGAGCAGGGAGACAAAGAAAAGAAACAAATTTTACCTGTGTTTTTGTTGCCTGTGTTAACGTTAGGCTATGCCCTGACTGTAACCTGGGGCTTAAGTGGCAAATGAGAATGTGGAAATAGAATTATTCCACCCTTTAATGTGCCCCAAGAGAGCTCCAGAGAATCATACTAAGGGTTGAAACCTTGGGCAAAAGGAAATTCTTTTTAGCTAAGTTTGGTAAACATGCAACCTGCGATTTTCACAGCGCAGAGAGGCAGAAGGAATCCTAGATGGCCCTTAAGGAGGTTTCCCATCAGAACATCACGTGGAGGTGCACCTCAGACCCTGGAGAAGCTAGAGCTGCCTGCATATCTGTTCATCCAGATGTGACCAGGCTTCTGAGCAGAATGTGCGTCCCATGGAGTCAGGAAACCCCCTTCAGCAGCTTCCTTTGCTGAGCAGCTTCCCTCAGGCTGAGGTCAGGTTTGGGCCGCCCTATCAAAAATCTGCTTGAGTTCTTGCGAGAAGATTGAAGGTAGCATTCGGTGATTGGTCTCAGGCACAGGGCTTTGGGAACTATTTTTCTGCACATTTCCAGGATTTCTGTTATGGACATTTCACACCCACTTGCTCGCCCTAATCGCCTGCCTCAGAACTGCTTCTGAACCAGGCACTGTAGTCCTAGCACTCTGGGAGGCGAGGCAGGAGGAGTGAAAGTTCGAGCATGCCCTGAGCAAATTAGCAACTTAGCAAGACTCTGCCTCAAAATTTTAAAATTTAAAAAGAGCTGGCAATGTAGCTCAGTGCAAAGGTACTGGGTTCATTCTGCACTACTGAAAACAAAACGAAAACAAAAAGACCACTTCTGGAGCCAGGTGTGGTGGCACGTGCCTATAGTCACAAAACTCTGGGAGGCTGAGACAAGAGGATTCCAAGTTCTTTCAAGCTCAGCCTCAGCAACTTAGTGACCTCAGTGTGAAGACCCTGGAATTCGTCTCTAGTTACCTGCACAGACACATACACACACAATAAAATAACTTGCTACAGTACCCCTGCCTGAAATGCAGCTACCCAGCCCTCACAACGCCTGTTTCCATTTCTAGGAGCTGTTACCTTTCCCTCCCATCCGCCACCAACTCTGAACCTCCAGTGAGCATGTGCGTGCCTGTCCCCACCTGGGTAGACAGAGTGACTTTCCCCGATACTGCTGTTTGCATGAGATCCTCATGGAACTTCTTGCAGCCTCTGTCTACCCACAAAAAGACATCTCTAGTGACACACTGTCCTTCTCCACTGAACCTTTTTAATACCCCTTCCAGTTTTCCAAAACTGTGTCTGCTCAGCGCAGCACCAGTAGCCCAAATATGCTCCAGGGACCCCGCCAGCTCCTGTGAATGCTCAGATTCTGCTGTCCTGGCTTGGGAGCTTCCCGTGCATGTATCGCCCGCCAGGTCGACCCAATCTTCCCTTCAGCAAGGCAGGTTCCCATCACCAGCTCAGCTCTCTGTGAGTACTGGGACAAAACACTGGGACAAAGCACTTTTTGTCCTGGCAGCCTGCCTTGGTTCAGAGTGGTTCTGCTGGGCCTTCTAGTGAGGCTCTTGCACCCCACAATCCCAAGAGGTGCCCGTCAGCCTGATTCCCCCCCGGGGAGGGCAGCTAAATTTCAAAGGAGGCAGCAGAACTGGAAATGGTCCTTCTCCTGGAACATCACTGCGTGCTCAATGCCTTTCCACTTAGTTATCAGACACCTGCAGAAGGTTACTGTGTGTCTGCATATGTGGGGAGGAGGTAGTTGGGGTCGTAATAATCCAGGAGTCAGAAATCATGGAGTCTGCTCTCCCCCACATCCTCACATGGATGGGACCACGGGCAAGCATTCATTTCCACATTTCCAAGCAAAATGGTCTCTAATGGTGATGGAAGCTGTTGGCGTCGCTCTAGCTAGAACTCTGAATAGAAAAACAACTGGAACGCAAAGGAAATGAAGGAGAGATGCAAGGCAACACACACAAAATTTTAAAGAGGCCTACATGAAAAGAATAAGAAGGCCTTAAGAAAAGAATAATTGCATCAAAGGAATGGTATATGAAAGAAGAATTGAGGCACTAAATTTCAGGAAGAAACACAACTATTAACATTTGGATCCGTTGTTGTACATGTAAGAATTGAATGTTCCTATTTCCTAAGCACTCAGAACCTTTGTTCTCTATATGCTGCACGTATGCTTCCTACACTCGCTTCTCATCAAAAGTACTCAGAATGCCCAGATCCTGAAGAACTGGGATGATTCTGCCTCAAACAACTTGGCTTCTGATTTGGACCCTTTAGGGAATGAATTCCCTAAGGAAGACTGCATCCAAATGAAGCCCCCAGGGGCAGAGATTACAGGATACCAGCTTCCGCTTACCTGGGCTGCAGCAGGAACCTGAGAACGGCAGGCAGATACCAAGAGGTAACAAGGAGCAAACGTGCGTCAAAATACATCCACACTGTGACCGACCTGGGGAGTGTCTGGAGATGTACCTGTCAGCCCATGCTGCTCCGTGGGGCGCCCAAGAACGCCCCATCACATGGGCTCTAAAATTGGCCAAAGCAGAGTCAACATCCCCTTAGTGCCCGCCCGGGAAGCCCGTGGCGTGTCCCCGTGCGAAGGCCGATTCCTGTGCAAGGAACTGAGGCTCTGCAGCAGGGAGCTTCCTGGGAGAAGCAGAAGGGCGGGATCTGTGCTTGTTCACACATCTCATCTCACTCACTCGCACATCAGAAAGCTCCAGCTTGTTAGAATTTCAGCTCTTACCCTCCAATCCGTTTCTGAAACTGGCAGGGAGTGCAGGTATAATATAGAGCTCCTCTCTGCCTCCCACTTCCAACCCTTGCCACCAGGGATGCAACTCACATTTCCTCCTTTCAATGTGGACTTGATGCTTTCCGTGCTTTCTCTGTGAGTGATGGATGGCAGCTGAGCTAAAAATGGAGACAGGGGTTGCAGACACATTTTGTTCCTGCTAAATGTTCTGCTCCTCATGTTACTGTTTCCTCTGCTACACATTAACTCTCTTCCTTCCTGGTCTCTACAGCATAGATGCCTGTATTGGAGCTACTTTCGAGGTCCACCTTGCAGCTTAAATAGTGCCTCCACTTTCCTGTAACTTCCCAATAGGAAAGAAAAAACCACCTGTCTCTTTTAGGGTCTGGGTAAACTCTTAGAAATTTGTGACACATGCTGTTTTGTGGTTAACAGAAGAAATGAAGAGTTGAATTGTGAACCTGGCACTTCTGGAAGACTGCTGTTACAAATGCTCCTCTAATTTTTTTTTTTTTTTTGACACAGGGTCTCACTATGTATTTCAGGCTGGCCTTGAACTAATTGTGTACCCCAGCCTGGCCTGCAACTCACAGTGATCCTCCTGCCTCAACCTCTCAAGGGCTGGGATTATAGGCATGCACCACAATGCCCAGCTTCCTCTACCTTTTAACAAATTAGATTTGGGGTCTTGTGGAAATGAATATCGACATTGTCATGAATATTGACAAGAAGTTGGGTGTCTGGGCTTTGGAAATGAGCATGACCAGCTTCGTCCCCTGTTTCTGCCTCTCATTAGCTTTTGACTGTGGATAAGTTGTTGAAGGTTAGAGAAATTCAGCTTCCCAATGAGGATGTCCTGTTGCATTTGGGGGCCAAATCTGTTTTATCTCCCTTAACAGCTTGGGCTACAGGAGTAGCTCAGTGGAAAAGCACTTGAGTGGTATGCACAAGGCCCTGAGTTCAATCATCCACACCAGCAACCCTATGCATGTCGTAAATTTTTTGCTTACTGTTGTTCCTTGATATTAGCATTTTTTCATGATTTTTCACAGCTCCCACATTCTGAATTTGTCCTATTATTTCCTCATGACTAGATTTGGTTCTAAAAAGTGTGGCCAGAATAAAAAATAAAGTTGATCTATACTCCTCATTTGCATTGCACCCAAAGGCACCCAATACCAACTTGTCCCCTTATTAGTTATACCAAGTTTGATTATTCCTTTATGGTGGCTTCTATCAGATATCTTCATTCAAAAGGAACTTATGTTTGGGATAAATAATTTTCAGCAGGGTAAGGTCTTGAAAAGTCATGAAATTCACTTCGTCAAAAATTTTTCAACCTGTAGCTTTCTAATCCATTAGTTACCCTTGTACGGGTCATTTATTCATTATCATTTATTCACTGAGATTGAAAATGATTATTTGAAAATTTCATTATTCCTCATTTCTCCTTTCCTTCCACATGTATGAATTGGCACTCATTTGGATAAATCAAAATAAATAAAACCTCCTCCCCCTCAAGTAACTGGTCACCATGTTCTGCTACATATTTTAAAGCCATTGCTATCACTTTTATTATTCTTATTGATATCAAAATTGCTGCAAATGTAGTCAATAGAAACTCCTCTGAAAGGGGCTCCTGTAAATTTTCAGCTACCTTTGATTTGTTCTTTGGGGTTGACCTCAGGTTTACAACCTGAATATCTAAAATATCAGCATCTACTTGTAAATATTACACTATTTGACATATAGTTTAACAACTTTATGCTTCCACATCTGCCTTCAACCTTTTGGGCTTCTATTGTCACAGAATTTACTTCTACATGTTGTAAGCATGGTAATAATCATTTTTGCTTTAAGTGATTATTTTTAAAGCAATTAAAAATGAGATAAGTTTTATTTATCCACATTTTTTAGTACACTTCATTCCTTTATGTAAATCTAAATATCTATCTGGGATTTGTTTCTTCTTGAAGAATTGTATATAACATTTTTCCAGTACAGGTACACTGATAGTGAATTCTTTGGGTTTTCATTGTGAATGAGTTTTTGTTTTGCTTTATATTTGAAAGACATTTTTGCTGTTTGTAGAATTCTGGGTGAGTTTTTTCTTCCATCCTTTCTTTCAGTTCTCTGACAGTGTCACTGTGTCTTTGGGCTTACATAGTTCTGACAAGGCTTCCCGTTCTTACACATTTTTATTTCAGTTACTTTAAAATTATTAGAACTTTTTTTGAACAGTGAGGTAATGATATGCTTTGGTTTGATTTATTTAGGCTTATTCTCTTTGGGGTTTATTGAACTTCCTGTATCTGTGGGTTTACAGGTTGTTTTGTGTGGAGTTTTAAAAATCAATTTAGAACTTCGGACATTTTTTCCTTAAATATTTTTCCTACTTTCTTCTTTTCTAGAATTCAGCTACAAGCATATTATTTTGCTTGAAACTGGTAAATAGCTCAACAAAGCCCCATGAGCTATCTGGTAGTAGCTAGCAAAATAATCTATATATTTCTTTTGTCTTTTATGGGGTTTTTTTGGTTACTGCTATTGGTATTGTTTTTCTATTTAGCAATGGGTGTGCTATATTTAAGATGCCTTTTGGGCATCAAATTGTAGATATCAAATAGGTAAATGAGTCATTAAATATAGAGTTCAGAGCAAAGATTAGAGCCTTAAAATTTCTTCCTGGTAGGTTTCTCTAGTGATTATCATTTTTTTTTTTTCTTGTTAAAGCCAACTCCTTTTGGAATTTCCTATATTCGACTTGAAAACAATAACCAATTCTTTCTAAAACAGTTTTAAAAGACAGACTTCTCTTCATCAAGACAAACTGGAATTCCTTTATCCTGTCATTATTAGCCCCATTTTTCAAAACTTGATTCTCTCTAAATATGATCTTTGGAAACTTTCCAAGTTAACCACAACTTGCTTAATTTGAGGATGCCCATAAATGAAATTGCCTCCATTCAGATTCAACTTCCTTATTCTTTTTAAATATTTCTCGAAATGTCTAGAACATTTTGAATTCTATATTTGCTCATCAAGTAGATTTTCATGGAAGCCAGCTTGAAATTATGAGGAAAGGAAAATTTCTGTTGCTTAGATGGATAAAATAGTCTTAGTGCAAAACAAACAAACAAAAACTATTTTCAATGACTGACATTTGAAACATGTTTCTAGCAGTATGGAAGAGTAGCTGATACTAAGTTTAATAAACTGTCCTAGAGGGCATCACTGGAATAGCCTCTTCATTCTTTCAGCAGTGCAATTTTACAAAGCAGACAGGCTAGATGAGGAGCTGAGCAGTTGCACACTTGAATAAATAGGCACTCTTGGCTTCAAAGGGCTTTCCAATGGTTACAAAGATAGGTATATTCTCAGGTATCATTAAGGCAACATGTAACGTATATTATCTTTAAAATATCCTTAAGGAAAAGGCAATGAGAACTGAGTGAGAAGGGCATTCATTCTTGTAGAAGAATTTGGTAAACATTTTAGAGATCATAAAATTGAATCCAAACCTTTGAAGCTGACCAGGATTTGGACAGCACTGAGCGACCATTGGATTTGACCTGAGCCAGAGCCCTACTAGAAGCAGTTGGAGGACATGCGATACCAGATGATCGCTGGTTTAGCTAAGATGAGCACAGTGGCAGTGTGGAGGACAGAAAGAGCTTCAAACATCAAATGTCTAAAAACAGGAAGATTTAGCAAAATGTCACTGATGGTCCCAACATTGCACTTTTTAAAGAAAGAAACTAAACTGAAGATTTAATATGTTGGAAATGTTAAGAAAGCAAAGTGAGTTAGTTTTCTGATGGATTTGTTCTACTTTCTTCACAGGGTTGTCATGAATATTAACAAAAGTAAATGTGAAAAATATTTTGTTTATTGCAAAGTGTTCTTGTTATTTTTATTAAAAAGAGCAATAATAATGTGGTTATTTAAAGGGATTTTTTTTCCTTCATGAAAATCTGGAAGAGAAATGGGTTTTTCTGTATAAAATAATCACACTGTAAATTTCATAATATACTGCCTGGAGCTGCTGCTATTGAATACACTGAGCTCTGTGGTGGTTCGAAAGGGCTTCTAAACTCATTTTTAAGTAGCAAAACTACTCTTGTTTCCTGATACATAGGAATCTGTGGGAACCCAGCCAGTTCATTTTCCCCAGGAGTGTGGGATGGGTTATAGTAATCTGGAGTCTTCAAGAATTTCCCCTCATCTTTAGGGTACACGTGGAGACCAGATGCCACACTGAGAGTCCAATTCTATTTTCTTCTCTGGTCTTGTCTGCACTGCACAGGGCATGTGGCCTGATAGGGATCAATTCAGGCATACATTTCCAAAATAAGGTCGTCATCATCCACAAAGCTTTAGATAGACATCTGGTGTCACATGACCACCTTCGTCAGTCCCCACAGGCATAGGCCTTACAAATAGATCCTAATGGTTACAGTGTAGTATGATTTTAAAAGCAGAGAGACTCATAATACGCAATATTTATCAGTTCATATGACACATCTAGACCCTGTTGTAACAGTCTCATATTTTATCTGACCCAATTTCAGCATCGAATCACCACTTGGGTTAATTATTTATTCTTAACCTCATTTTACTGACGAGAAACTGAGGCCGGAAGTGAGGAAATATCTCATCCAATTGTACAGCTAATATGTGATCATGCCAGGATTTTACCCAGGACATGTGACTTCGGCATTCACATTTTTAACCACTATTCTTCACATTCATCCAAGAGTGCATTTCAAGGGTTAAGAATTAGAAGAATTTATTACTGATCAGAGTCCAAGAAAGGAAACAGAGTGTTCCATGTCTTCATATAAGGGAGCTGTATATTAATAAAAATAAAATTTTTCAAAAAGATGTGCAACACAACTTTCTTAATTCTGCCCAATACATGACAACCCTATAACTAGACAAAGCCTATGCATAAATGTCAGCATTTGCTGAAGATTGTTGACTGTAGAAGATGGGCAAGTATATGAAGACAGATAGCCTTATCACTTGCAATAGGCAGTAGTAGCATGGAAAGTAGGTGGACAGCCTATAAAAATGAAATTGCTAGTTCAGTGTGTATTTGGTGATTGGAGGAAAATCACAGTAATCTCAGTTGTAATGACCATCTTAAGTAGCTAGGATCTTACCACACAGACACCCCAGGAATATCAGCAATGGTGGATAATCTGAGTCTTCTGCGATAGTTTTTGCTGTTCTTAATCTCCAGCCACAGTCTGGATGGTGACTACATGCTAGGCGGAGCTTGGGTGTGAGGGCATCCTCTCAGGGGTGAGAAGGAAGTGAGCTGGTGGTGATCCGGAAAGGCAGTGCCCGTCACTAAAGGGCAGGGCAGTGAGACAATCAGAGCACGTGTAGCCATGAGCATCCTTTCTCCTGAGTCTCCATTCATTACACAGAAGTGGACACAACCCTTACAGGGCTTGCATGGGCCGGGCGGTCCCTGAAGTGAGTCACAAACAGCTTCTTTGGGAAAAGCTTTATTTTCCATCAAGCTTTAAATGAGTGCCCTGGGTATTGGGGAGATTTCCAGCACCTCCTCAGCCTAGAGCAATAGATTATTCTTGTGCTTGTGAACTTGTTGACATTACAAGTGCTTACAGCAGTCACCTTCCCAAATGGCAGACACTTTTTTGTCAAGTTATTGGAGCCAACTCTCAGTGAGGGTCCTTCCAGAATTTGCACAGTGATTTAAACTTGTGTCCCCTTTCCCCAAAAAAATCCTATGTTGAAGCAGGAACTCTTAATGTGATGGCATTTGGAGACAAGACTCTTAGGAGCTAGTTTATATGAGGTCATATGGGTAGGGATGGGATCAGTGCCCTAATATGAAGTGGAAGAGAGATCAGGGCTCTTGTTCTGCTATGTGAGAAGGTGGGTGGCCCTCTACAGCCAGGAAGAGAGGTCTCATCAGGAACTAAATCCACTGGGACCTTGATCTTGAACCTCCCAGCATCTAGAATTGTGAGAAACAAATGTCTATCATTTAAGTGACCTAGTCTATGGTACTGAGCTTTATCAACCCAAAAAGAACATATGGTTAAACTACTACATTCAGGTCAGGCAACTCTTGCCAGTAAGTTGATATACATTGCCTTCCTTTTAATTTCCACCGATCCACTGAAAAGTCTTTGGGGAATAGACGGAGATATAAAGAGCTCTTGAAAAATTCACACAGTTCTTGGCAATTGACACACTAGGCGTTATGGGGGTTTGAGTGTGTAAGCTCAGGCTAGCGAATTTTTCTGGTTCAAGAAGTATATAGAAGGATCTTCATGAAATAAACCAAAAAGAATTGTACCAAACTGGATTAACCAGGGCTTTCTGAGCGAATGCAAGCCCAGAACACCTGCCAACATTTCAGGCTATGACCTACAGTCATTGTAACAAATCGCCTAAGACTGATTTGGCAGAGTTCCAACCACTACCAGAAAACTGCTTAAAAAAAAAAAAAGAAGAAATGGATCCAAGACACAAACTGCAGGCCCTTCTCCTAGTGTGAGATCCTTATTTTTTATTCCCACACATATAGTTTTGATTTTGAGGTTTAGTTTTTGATCTGTTGAATAGCTTTCCCTCCAAATACATGTTAAAATTCCTCTGCTCATAAAATTTTAAACATATCATCCCCCGGGAAATGGGGAAATGAAGAGAGTAGGCAGGGAACAAAACAGTAATGGGAAAAAAGAGCATGAAATCACATTTCCACAGATTTTGCAGTTTTAAAACAATTGGCTGCAAGTTCTGTGTTGTTTCCTTTCCCTGGACTTCCTCTTCATATCAGCAGCTCCCAATCAGCTTCTCGGGTGGTCGAAAGTCACCACATCAGCATCTACTCCATACCTAAAGAAACTGGATTTACATCTTCTTGGTGAGTGCACTGCAGACCTTAGTGCTGCAGCAAGCAGAGATCAACAGCCATGCAGACTGCCCGCGGATTTAAGGATGCACAAGCTATAGCATGAAATAGCTTAAATAAATCATGTTCATTGTGTTTCTTATTCATGTAATGCTGGAAGTGCTGTTTCCTCAGGCCCCTGTGCTCTCAGCGATAAGGAAAGTTCTGCACCGTTTGGAGTTTTTAGACAGACCATTGGAATTCTGCACTAGACAGACAGCATGGAGGTCCTAGACAGGAAGCTGTCCCTAAGGTAACATCATCCGCTGGACCTGTTCACTAGGATGTAGGAAACTTGGGTGGCTGAGAGTCCTCTGTGGATGTGACATAGGGTAAGCTAGTCTGTGGATGCCTAGATAAGCTTGTGTCTAGTACATACCTAGCTGTTACAGTGGGATTTCACTCCTGGTAGCAATGGACATAGTGAATGAAGCAGATCAAACTGTGTTTGGCAGGTCTGCATGAGAAAGCAGGTGTCAATTTGACATCCCAGTGTCTAGTTAGAGGACCAAATGAATCAGTAGGTAAATTATTAATCATTTTTCTTTATGTGACTTGAAACATATTCCCATCCCAAAGCAAAGTAGGAGATAAGCAATAAGGAAAAACACGATGGTGAGAGTTGCAGCAGCTGCATTCTGGAAGCTCATAGTTGTGGGGAGAATTATTGTGTGGGGATGTGGGAAGGTGTATGAGTAGGTTAGGGAGCAGAGTAGGGAATGTGGGAGCAAATACCCACATTGTAAATGGGGATACAAATGTGAAAATGCTCTAATTAATGATCAAAAAAAGTTACACACATCATAAAGCATGTGACGATGACAGCTGAGCAGAAGTTGTGTGTGCACATGGTCAGAAGGAAACATAAAAGCATGAAGGATGTTATGTTCTTAATGGATACTCATTCTGACCCTCCTTGTGATTGCCATGGTGTACAACTCTGGTTGGAGAACAGTGCAATTCCTGGCCTCTTTGTCATGTCTTTTTGGAATGTGCATTGATGTATGCCAATGTTAGGAAATTCCTTAAAACATATCAATGCTTGGAAAGCAGGCTGGTTTTCTTACTCAGTTCCCAGAACCTGTTCATTCAGAAACATCTGCATATTTCTCTTGACCAGAGCCTCCTCTCTATGATTTCTGTATCTGAAACACTTTCGTGGGGTGCTTCTAGGATGCATTTAAAGTTTGACTTTAAAAAGATTTGCCTAATGATAGACTCAGGATTTGGGGGCTTCGTTGTTCATTGCAAATGTGCTCATTATCTCACTCTCTCATAGAGATTGTGTAAAGAAGGTCAACAGATCTTTCTGCTCTGTGAAAATGTCTGCTCAACTCCCCTGAAATTCTACCAAATGAATCATTCCTGTTGCTCAGATTAAACCTCTAGGCATAATGTATCATTTTTCTCCCTTTCTTACACAGCAGACCCTGTCCTTAACATTCAATCTACACCTGTAAATTTAAAGACCATTTCTTATGACTCCATATTCTCACCCTGCTCAAAGTCACATCATTTCTTCCCTGAACCCTTACAGTGGCTCCTAATTGGTCACCTGGCTCTCACACATGCTCACCCTGGAATACTTTGTCTCTAGAATAACCTGAAGGACTCTTTTGGCACTGGGAATTGAACTCAGAACCTTCACAGTGAGCTACATCCTCAGTTCTTTTTCACTTTTTATTTTGAGACAAGATTTCACTAAATGGTTAAGTTACCCAGGCGGGGCTTGAACTTGCAGTCCTCCTGGCTTGGCCTCTTGAAGTGCTGGGATTATAGTTATGCATCACCATATGCGGGTCAGAGAATCTTTTAACATCCTATTACTTTTTTTTTTTGGTACCAGGGATCGAACTCCGGACCTTGTGCTTGCAAGGCAGGTGGCGGCACCACTGAGCTAAATCCCCGGCCCTTCTTACTTTATTAAAGGCAGAAAAGAATCTTGAGAGAGGGACTGGAATTAGAGATATTGATGTGGATTCATGATTTCTAAATGTGTTTTCATGTATCTGTATGTCTTTATTTGGTTCATTTATGAACACACACACACACACACACACACACACACACACTTTCCACCTATGTCTGCTGAAAGAACCTAGAACCAAAGACAAGTCCTAATACCCAACACCCAGATCTTGACTTCTGATGTCATGCCCTGCTAAAAGGAGTCAGGACTGTACCATGAAATGATTGTTTCTGTACCTGAGATGAGGAAAGTACAATAAGACACAGAAAAAACACATTTATGTAAAAAAATTAAAGAAATACCCCCACCCCTACATACAAGGTTACAGGTTACAGCTTGAAGGAGCTCCTATGACAACAGTTTGAGAAAAAAGTCATTAAAGGCAGTAATTAATCATAAACTATTAAAAAAATAAGAATCCAAGTCCACACAAACAATAATGAAAGAAAGAATGGGAGGCAGGACGGCTCCTTTTACAGTGGTATGCTGTAAATGTGGAGGAAGTACTGCAGCAAAATCATCATTTGGCAGGCATTGCAGTAAAGATTAAATCAGGTGAGGATCACCAATAGATGCTAAGTCCAGGAAGCCAAGTTTGCTAAGGTTCAGGATATTTGCATGTTACTGATTAGTAGCAGGGGGAAAATAGGAACTACAGAGTGGACAAACCAGACAACACCTCGATGAGGGGATTAAAATCTGTATGACAAACAGAGCAGACAAAAATTTTGTACCTGCAGAGGGACACCCTGGGGAGGGCAAACACCACTTCTGTGTTAGTGCTGCCAAAAAGGTGTAGCCTGAATCTAATCATGAGGAAACATTTGACCAACCCAAAATGAGAATCATTCCATTAAGGAGGGGTCAAGGCAAGGGTGGGAATGAGAGGGAGGTTACTGCATCCTTCACAACTGAATTGTCGTAACAATTTTAAAAGGCTGAGAAATTGTTCCAGATTAAAGAATGCTAAGAGATATTAAAACTACATACAATGTGGGATTATAGACTAGATCCTGCTCTGAAAGAGACAAAAATTGTTTTTAAAAAGACATTATTAATTCAATTAATAAACTCAGAATATAGATGATAGTTTGGATAAAAGTATTATATTAATGCTCAATTTTACTTAATAACTGTTCCATAGCTATGGAAGGAATATTCATCAAAATTCTTCAGAAAAACAGAACCAATAGCTTGCATAAACATAGAGAAGAGACTTATTGAAAGGAATTGCTCATGTGATTAGAAAGGCTGGTACATCTCAAGATCTGCAGTGAGTCAGAATCTCTGATGATGTAGCGTCAGTCAGTCCAAAGACTGGCAAGAGACCAAGAAGAGCCAAAGTTTCATTTTGAGTCCAGGGGGGAAAGCTGATCTCGCAGTTTGATGACCTTCAGAAAAGAGGAATTTTTTCTCAGGTGGGAGAAGGTCAGGATTCTTATTCTGTCCAGTTTTTCAGCTCGGTGAACAAGGACCACCCTTGGAAAAACAATCTCCTGTATTCGGTTGGCTAATTTAAATGGTGACCTCATCCAAAAAATACCTTTACAGGAATACACAGAATAATGTTTAACCAGTATCTGGGCATTCTGTGACCCAATAAATTTGACACATAAAAATAACCCTCACAGCCTGTGGCACTCGGCCCAGAGCTAGGGGCTTCTGAGCCACTGTCCGACTGCTCCTGGTCCAGAGGAAGGGGCTTCTGGGCCACCTTCCAGTCCACTGCTCCCAGCCCAGAGGAAAGGGCTTTTGGGCCGCCATCCTTTCCTGTCAATCCTGGCCCATGTCCCACCTCTCCCAGCTCAGAGGAGTTGAGTCACCCAGGCCCCAACAGCACCCCCTTGCCCCCTGGCCGAAATGAGAACACAAATAAATAAGTCTTAAAACCAGACTTCCAGATCACCTACAGCAACCCATAAGGGAAATGAGATGGAACACTCTGATACTCAATCACCTGGACCCACTGAACTGGCAACAAAAGGGGATCTGGGAAAAATGAAATCAGAAATAATTTCTCAGATAACAGGAGAAATTGTGCTCCTAGTGCAAGACATGATTAATAAATCTAG
>NW_004624753.1:11241723-11463788 GCF_000247695.1 Heterocephalus glaber | reverse complement strand
GGCTAGGAATGGGGAAAAAATGAGAACCAAGATGCATCATGTAAAGGTACAAGTTCCCAATGAGAAATGTAATTGTGTTGTATACCTAGTATGTACCAATGAAAGAATTTAAGAAAAAAAAATAATAAAAAAAACCCTCACATACAGAAATAATCTTTTTATTAGGAAATTCAAATTGGTACATTTAGAGATTGAGAGCCTTGTTGTATGGAACCCACTCTCAAATGGTAGAGATAAAGATGTTTTAGAGATAAGAGACAGAAACTATGATGCAGCTTTCAAAATGTCAACAGTAATCTGAGTAAACGATGTAGAGAGATTCTTTGTACCCCTCACCTAAGATTTCTATAAGTTTAAAATTATTTCCAAATAAAAACTCTTTTAAAAGGCTACCATCGTCCTGCTAAAAGTACTCCAGATGTTTCCCATTCACCAAGAGTGAAGCAGACTTTCTTCACACGGCCTGCATTGAGTGGGTGACCCAGCTGCTCCCCCTTCTCATCTCAGCTGGTCCTCCTCACCTCCTGGTGCGGTTTGGTATGGTTTAAGTGGCCTTCCAAAGGCTGATACCGTATGTTGGATGCTTGGTTTCCAGAGAGGCCCCAACTGTTGGGAGATGGTATAGACTTTTAGGAAGGTGGGGCCTGTGGAAGTCAGGTCACTGAAGACATTGTCCTCTGAAGGAATTAAGGTATCTTGAGAAAAGATGGTTATAAGAGGAGCCAGTGTGGCTTCTTCCCTCCTCCTCTACTTCCTGTTTCAAAATGAGACCACTTGTTCCTACATGCTTTTCTGAGGTGACACCATCTGTCACCTTCCACAGAGACTGAGGCTTTGATACAGCAGAACTCTGAGCTAAATAAATGTCTTTTCCTCATAAATAAGATACCTCCAGTGTTTCAGTATAGTTAGTATGCCAGTCAATTTGATTGGGTTAAGAAACTCCTAGAGAGGCGATTGGATCACCTGTGGCTTAATCCACTTGTGTCCATAGGTGAATGTGCTGTTAGGAGGTGGGACCCAGTTGGAATTGGGTCCCTGAGAGGTGTAGCTTTGGAGGTACAATGGGCTCTGCTTCGTTGTTGCCATGAAGTGAGCAGCTTTGTTCCACAATGCCCTTGATGTCATGATGTTCCTGCCTTAGAGTCGGCCTATACTGTGGACTGAACTTTCTGAAACCATAAGCCAAATTCATCCTCTCTTCCCATAAGCTCTGGGTATTTTGTCCCAGCGACAGGAAAGCTGACTGATATAATAACTAAACAATGACTAATATACCGGGACTCTCATTCACCCTTCACACTTCCGCTTTTGGAACATAACAATTTCATTTCTACCACCACACTTCTTTCCTGAATTCACCAGCCACTTGTTCTCAGTGCTCAGTTATCTTGTCAAATATCACTTCCCCAGAGAGGGCTTCTGGCTGAAGGAGTCCAGCTATAGCCATATTTCTGTTTCACTCAGCTCTCTGGATTCACCATGTTTAATCATTCTGTGTGTGTGTGTGTGTGTGTGTGTGTGTGTGTTTGTTACACCCACTAAAATATACATCTCATAAAGAAGATCAAGCACCTCAGCTATCCTGTTTACTGCTTGTCTTAGTTATTTTCCTTGTTGCTGAAATAAAATACCTTAAAGGAGGAAAAGTTTATTTTGGCTCACATTTCAGTGCACAGTCAGCTGCTCCAAGGCAGGATGGCATGGAAGAGGGGCAGAGCAGAGGAGAGCTGCTCACATCATGGTGGTAACAAAGGAGAGAGAGTGGAGAGGGAAGTTGGGAGGGAGATAAACCCTTCAAGGCCATGCCTCCAGAAACCCATCTCTTCTCCCCAGGCCCCACCTCCTAATAGCTGTAAACCCCATAATCCAATCCTCTTCCAAAAGCGCTACACATGAGGGTATAAGGCTCTTGGGGATCTTCTAGATATAAAATATAATATTACTGTATCTTCAGCATTTAAAGTGTAACATATGGTAGTACTAAAGAAATATTTCTAAGAAATAGACAGATGTTTGCCTATGGCCCCCAAACTTTTGAAATGAAACTACTTAATCTGTTTGCTACTTATAGTTCATATATATATATATATATGTGTGTGTATGTATATATACATATATATACATATATACACGTATATGTATGTGTATATGTATATATACATATATATGTGTATATATACATATATATGTGTATATATATATATCATCTTTTCTGGGTTGTGGTAAAAATTTGAATTATAAATATTACGATGTTGCCAGTGAGCATCAAATATAGTATTATTATAGAGTATTAGAGAAGTGCTACTCATTGATGAAAAGAACCAGTTCTTTTCAAGTAATTTTGATGGTCTGAAAATTGGAGTAGGTTGGCCTAGGTAATGTGAAAAAGCCAATAAATATAGTAATAAGAAGATCCACTGGGAATTGGTCCTTGTATTCCAAATACTGTCTCTAGTACAACTTTAAAAATCAGTAAGGGGAACTCATAAGTGTTTATCAAATGTAAGCAATAATCTATCAATAGTTTAAAGCAGATCATTTCAGAGGAAGGAAGAAGAGAGATGGCTTGTTATGCACCTTCAAACATTAAAACAATTTTTCAACTCGGAAAAGAGCTCAGGATAGAGGTAAGATTTCCCCACTGGGTTAAGAACAGGTTAGAAATAGCATCTGCCTCAAGATAGTTGCCACCTTCTTATCATTTGTTTTGCTTTGTTTTTGGGGGGTTGGGTTTTTTGCACTTCTGGTTCAACAGGTGACTCATATTTCCCCAAAAAGCCAAATGTTACCTCAGAAGACATTTTCTCTCTGCATTCAGTAGGGAGGAGAGCTCAGCAAATATAATAAATTACTTTTCACCCATCAAAAATAACAGTGAAATTTTATTTGCAGCAAGATTTAATTAGCAGGCTGGAAGGCATCTTGGTGTTGAAAGCTTCCACTCTCCCACGATGCGATAGCCCGATTTGCACTCTCCTAGTCATCATAGATAGCACTGCAGCAATCAAACCATGGAAAAGTGCTCTCGCCACTTTAACCAAAACAAATATCTGTGACTTTCCAAGTTCTGTGCATGAAGGCAAACCTCTGGAAGGTTCTTCTTTGATGGCATCTCTTCAACATTTGCCTCTCTACACCTCACCATCTGGCAGGCACACTCTACCTCCATGCCAAAGACAATGGGCACTTAAGTGCAACGGAGCTATTCTATAATCAATTTTTAAATGTAAAGTTGCCTGCTGGTCCTGCGAATGTACAAAAGTATTACTCTTGATCTGTTCAGTGGTGAAAAAAATCAAATTTCACCCACCAATATTTTCTAAGCTTGTGAGAAAACAGTTGTCATTCTGATCTTTTTCTTTTTCATTTTGTATTTGCAGTATAATTTGTACAGAATAAAATTCACCATTTTAATGTACAACTATATGAGCTCTGATAGATGCATGCAGCTGTGTAGCCACCAACACAATCAAGATACAGGACAGCTCATTGCCCCACATTTCCCTCATAACTTTTTGTAGTTGAATCCTCCATCCACCCTCACCCATGGCAACTTTTGGTTAATCCAATGTTTTACTGTATATGAGCATGCTCATTTTACCTTACTCTTTCACTCTAATAAAGTCAGACTTTATTGGAAAGAATTTAGGGATCCAAATGAAATTCCATCTGCAAAAAGGGAGAAAGGCAGGTGTCTTCATTACTTTCTCATTGTTGGGACAAAATCTCCGACATCCACAGTTTAAAGGAGGAAAGGTTTACTTTGGCTCACAGTTTGTAGGGGTTTTAGTCCACAATCAGCTGGCTCTAAGGCAGGGTGGCATGGCAGAGGGGCTTGGCAGAGGAAGCTTTCTTAAGGCATGGGAGGGCAGGAAGTGGAGAGAGACCAAGGGAGGAGGAGGGGGATAGACCTTTCCGAGCCAAGCTCATAGTGGCCTCCTCTTCCCACTACGTTTCACCTCCCAATATCACAAACAGCTACAGACCACCGGTCAGTGGGCTAATCCAGTGATGAGTATCATACACCCATGATCTAGTTATCTCCCCAAAGCTCCACCTCTGAGCCCACAAGGCTTTGGGGAGACATCCAAAAAGAAACCATAACAGCAAGTTAATGATACATTTATGTTTGCTTCCGTATTTTATTTTAAATTACTTTTCTGTATTGTTACCAATATGTAAAACTCTTAGATAATAAGAAAGATAACAGTATATAACATGGTAGATAAGCAAACAAAACAAAACAAAACAAAAAACTCCACGTTGGTCACTACGGTGACCAAACATATTTCTATAACAGTATCTAAATAATCAATTAGCTTACATGAACCTTCTGAAGTGACTGATAATTAAACCCTTCTCCTAATCAGAGATGTAACAATGCTCTCAATTTGAATCCTGACTAGTTGCTAGTAGCTGACTAAAGTTCTAGGTTGCCAAGAATTCTGATACTTAATAAGAAATATTAATGATAGCAAACATTGAAGTCATTGAACAGCTAGAACAGTGCAGGGCAGTGCTGGCTAAGGAGGCAGCTGGGGGCTTGGCCTCTGAATAGATAATAATATAAATGTTCACCTGAATTAACCACCTCTTAGCCAAGGACTAGAAGAGCCCAGAGGCTGCAGACCTGCTGAGACCACTCACTGGCTGGCCCTAAACGAGCTTGCCCTGCCTCGCATTTCTCCCCACAGAAAACACCGTCAAGACCTCTGCCCATGCCTTCCCCTCACTGCCTCTCAAATGATCCTGCTGCACACCCATGTGGCCCATGGTACTGCAGGTCTCTCGGGTTGGGATCTGTGAGTAACAACTGTCATCTTGGTGGCACTCACCTCCCAATCTGGTGACCTCGTCATACCTGAATCATGGTTGAATCTGTACTTTAACGCACTGGCACACTGAGAAAGAGGAACAGAGGTCACGTCTGAGGACTTCTAGGGAGTACACTGATAGGACGTGGTGATGAGCACAGGGGAATGAAAGGGTTTGGTGTCAAGATGGATAACGAGATTTCCAGCCTGCAAGCAGAGAAAAATAATACTACACACTTGCAGAGCACTTGCCTGCTTCCAGACCCTGTTCTCTCGTTCTCAGCACTTACCATACATGTCCTAGTTATTTTCCTTGCCACTGAGACGCAATACCAGATACCCACAACTTAAAGGAGGACAGCTTTATTTTGCCTTACAGCTTGTAGAGGTTTCAGTCCATAGTCCGGTGGCTTCAAGGCACAGTGGCAGAGAGGCGTGGCAGAGGAATAGCTGCTCTGATATGGTGGACCAGAAGTAGAGGGAGTGAAGGGAGGAGTTGGGAAGGGAGATAAACCCTTCCAGGCCACGCTCCCATACACCCACCTCTTCTAGCCAGGCCTCCTAACAGCAAGCAAGTCAGCTATAAAGCCCGTAATCCCATCATCCTCCCAAAGCACTGTCTATGATCTCATGAGGCTTTTGGAGGGTACATCTGGATAAAACCATAGCAATACCTAACTCTTCACTCCTCTTTGAAATCTATTTATTATTTCCATTTTGCACCTGCTGTGTTCCCTGGAAGCATAGAGCAAGCTGATAGAACAGGGTGGGATGGGGACATGAAGGGTCTGGCTCAAGGGTATTCCCATCCTTTCCAGTGTCTCCCTCCCTTAAAGACTTTTGACACCTTATCCAAAACAGTGATGGAAACAGCAAAGAATTTGTCCCTGGAACTTTGTACAAAGTGTGCACTGGTATGAATTGTCTTAATCATGTCCAAGGCTGAAATGATGGATGTTGTATAGTGAATCGAAAAGACAGGGAACTTCTTCCTGGAGTAAACTTTGGAAAGAAATAAGTCAGTGTTCCACAATACCATTCTTGCCATCTTTCCCCACTGAGCAGAATTTGTTTATATTAGTGTTTATAGTTACTAGTTGGCCTCAAAATAGTTATTTGGATCCCAAGATCTCACTCATGGTTAAAGAATGTAAAAGGAAGGTTTCTGTGGTGATGTTTTCATTTTTAAATTAAGGTGCAGTTGGTTAATCTTTCCATCTCATGTAAATGGAGATGATTAATGTAGAAGCACAGATTGTTAGAAGATAAAACAGTTAACAACTAGTCACTTTGGAATTTTCCTTAGACATGTTTATTTGTATTGTTTGTTTTGTTTTATTTAGGAAGGCAGGACAGAGAAGTTATTTTATTTATGACATTCATTTTTACCAGACCTACCCAAAGCTGTAAAGAAAAACAAATGATGATATATGTCTATATAATTTGTATTTTATTTGTGACTATTCCATGATTAGTTGTGGTGATTTGCTACTACCAACCCAAATTCTAGAAATGCAATGCATGGTAAGAGCATCTGAAACAATGTAATCGGAACTAGTAGTTGGTTAGTTTTTAAAAATAAAAAGATCATGAAATATCTTAATATTTAAAATTTTAAATTAATATCTTAAATATTTAAGATGTTTTAAATTAAGATCTTAAATATTTATTTTAACCTAAGAATTCTTAACACCCATTCACTTACCATCATTTGGTGAGGCACAAAGCACCGTCTTTCCCTTGAGGATGGGTGTGCTTGGAGATCCAGTTGGCTAATTTAAATACAACTCAAGCAGAACACATTGCATAAATTCTTATTTCACTTTATTTACACAGGAATTAGAATTGAAAGACATTCAAGAACCAGTTGGAGGACACAATTTTTTTTAATTTTACATTTTTGGATTGCCCACACTTAATTGAATGGCCTTTTTTTTGGTACCTGGGATCGAATTTGGGACCTTGCGCTTGCGAGGCAGGCGCCAGAACCACTGAGCTAAATCCCTGGCCCCTCAATGGCCATTTTTAATAGCTCATCTTTATTAAGTCTTGCATTTAACTTAGTAGAGCTAAATCTAAGCTGTCTCCTTTTTTTCATTCATATTTCATAGATGTATTTATAATTTAAATTTGCAATTACAATAATCTACACAAGTTGAATAAATTGGTATGGGATTAAAGCCAACTACTTGTGACAGGAAAAATGCAAAATTGTGTAGAGACAGGCTGTGAGTGCAGAGACCTGGTTTAGGGAGGGAATGAGATACACAATGACAAGTCCATTCCACAGAGGTCATTTTTAAAATTCTTTGTGTGCAAAGCAATGTTGGCATGTTTTACAAATATTTTATGCTACTATAGTTAAATAAGCAGTAATTGTTGGACTACATGGGCTATAATGGTATAAAGGAAACAGTAGCAATCTTAATATCTGGCTTACTTGGACTGGAACATAATCATCTTATAACAGTTTAACACAGCAAAGGTAAAAGCAATTATTGTAATCATTATTTTTAAATCAACTTAAAGAGTAGCAGTCTTAAAATAGATGCATTTATGTGTCAACAACTATATTCAGGATGTACTTATAGAAAATGCCAAATGTTTTGAAATATTTTCTTAGTCATAAAATTCAGAAGTTTTGATTCTATGATACTGAAAATGAACTTTTGAAGATGAATAACTACATTTCTATGTGAACTGCTATTCATCTTTACTCCCTTTGGCTTCATACAAACTTGCTGGTCAGTGTCACCCCCTACCCCCTACCCAAGGGCATTTTGAAAATCTATGGAGCCTTTTGATCAGTCCTGTGATTGTAGGGTACCACTGGTGTTGAGTGGACAGAGTTCTGGGATGTTGGGGTTCCAGCAATGTGTAGGACAGTTTTTCTAGATGTTTATTACAGTATAAGAGATTGAACACAATGGCTTCCCACTGAGCTACAATCTCCTTTTGAGACAGGATCTCTCTAACTCTCTAGGTTCCCCAGGCTGGACTTAAACTTGCAATCTTCCTGTCTCTGCCTCCCAGAATGCTCGGATTACAGGTGTACACCATTACACCTGCTTTAGAACGCTTTTGTACAACCTGAATGTCCCTCTGGACAATGCACTCATGAAAGTGAAAAGCCCATTCACTGTGATGTGAAACTAGAATTTCACTCTGTTTCATTACAAAGATGAATTGGGGGTCAGAGAATCCTAATAAGCCATTTCTCCTATATAAACAAACGTGTTCCATAAAATCACTCTGCTATGCAAAATTGCATAATAAAAACCATAGGGCTTTCGAGAAACACAGGGTTAGGGACAGGACACTCAAAAACTTTGTTGGTAACACATACAGAGAAACAGAAGATGCTAGTAAAAATGGAAGCACAGTTTTACACACATTAAATAGCTAAGAAATATACAGGAACTAAAATCAATAGAACGAAACTTTCGCGAGAGGCAGTGAGTGACTGACAGATGATTGGCAGTTTGAGAGTTATTGTGATGGATGGAGGAAGGGTATCTGAAATCAAACAGGAAGTTCTAACACTGCACATGCCACCCATGGTGAAAAGAGGGCACCAGGGGATGTTTGAGTGTGTCCACACATGCATTTGTCTAACCCCACCTGGCTGCTTTAGCTAAGTGCTATTTACTGCTCGGTAACAAAGCCATGCATAAGAAGATGTGCTATGTTTAAATCGTTCCCCTATATATCAATGCCATTAGGAAACTTTTTAAAACAAGCAATGTAGAAAAACTGACTGTAGACTGAATTTTTCTAGAAGGGCCTGTATTATGAAAATTGGGAAAAACTTGTATTTTGTTTTATTTGGAACTTTCCAAGAATTTCATAGTCATTTCAGAAAATCATATCCTAATGACAATGCTACCTGTGGTATGTGAATTTCCAATCAGTACACTGGCATGTGGGTATGTAGCTGGTATATTCACGGTGATCTACATAGAGATGCAGGCACCTAACAATTTTGCTGTTTTTTTCTGTAATCTTTAGCTGTAATAAAATAATTTTATTATGTATATTACATAAAAAAGAGTTTATGTAACTATTAAATAGATAACATTTTGTTCTAAATTTATTTCTTGTCATTTCTCTCTTACATCTACTTAGGAGACCACATTGAAAATTGTTAAATTTTATATATATAAATACCAACTATAGGAAAGGGACATTATAAAATATATATTAAGAGACGAGTACTGGGTCTGATAAGAATATGAATGAGTGATACACAGCAACCAAAAAAAAAGCAGAGGATGTAGGCATATTTTTATAGACTGTCATATATATCATGTGAGCATTAAATGAGATAGTTTATGCCTGGCACACTATAAGCTTTCAATTATGCAAAGTGCTGTTATTGATAAGTATGAAGAATCACAGATCCAGCTGTTCCCTGTGTCTCTCCTTGTCCATGTCCCACAGACCTTTCAAGCTCAGGAAGACTGTGTCACCAAACTGATCACAGGTCCCCCACCCTGCCTCTGGCGAGACTTTAATCTTGTGGAAAGGTGTCACCTTCAGCCTATCCCCATAACTCTCCTCTCTGCAAAGAGCCCTGCATCTCACAAGGCATCGTTCCTCCGTTTGACCTCCTCCATGTTCTGTGGGTCTAACTTCTATCTTGCCACGGTATTCCAGACCACCCGCCTGGAAATAGCTACCTGGCTGACCTCAGCAGCCCTCTCACCCCCTCAGCTCTATTCTTGCACCTCCACCACTCAGCAGAAATACTGTGAACCACGTGCACACTTGCAAAGTTTCTGATACCAATAAAAATAAACATGAGAAACTAATTTGAATATCATTTTATTTCACCTAATAAATACAAAGTAATATCATTTCAAAATGCTACCACTGTGAAAAATTAAGGAGATATTTGACATTCTCCCAGTTTTATGTCTTCACATTTGCCATTTATTTCATATTAATGGCACATATCATTTTGAACCAGCCCCACTTCAAATGCTCCAGAGCCTCACATAAATATAGTTCTTATACTGGATGCACAGTAGAGTCCTTCAGCTTACTAGGCTGCAAATCTGGTAACACACGTTCCCACCTAGCAACCTCTAATTCCCAAACAGCCTTTCGATTAATGTCTAAATTCCTAAAAATAATTCCCATGGTCCTGCAAGACCTAATCTTTGTTCAATCCTCAGCTTCACCTACTATTATCCCCTTCTTCGTATCTCACAGTCTTTACTCTGTGTAGAATTTGTCCTATTTTTCCCCAAGATATTCTGCTCTCTCTTCTCATGGGATCTTTCCAGGGGGATTCTAGATGTTTTGCTTTCTCCTGGTCATTCTCACATCCTAGATACCCACACACAGTTTCAGCTCTGATTAGCAGCCCTTTCTTTCGGTTAAGACTGGCATCTCAAGTCTATGTCCCTCTGCAATGACTCCTTCTATAAACCTTTGTTGTGTTATAAATGCAACTTCATGCTCACATGCAATCTTGCCTACTGAGCTTTGCCAGCTCAGTGGTCGGTCATTAAATATTTTTGATTGGGTAAATGAAAGAAATAATGATGAATTTCCTTTGAAAGCTCACAACTATAAATTAATATCAAACAAATAATGAAATAACAGAATGGATGACTCTGGAATTAGACAGGCCTAGTTTTAAAATTCAGCTATGTAGTCATGGGCAAGTTACATAGCTTATGTTCCTTTCTTCCAATTCCTTAATGATATTCAAAGTGGGAATTATGATACCTATCTTAGAGGCCTGTAAGGAGTAAATGAAATATAGTAATGTATGTACTGTGCCTGAAATGGCACATATTTATCTATCTGCATAGAGCATAGTAAATGTAGCCATATACTTTTGTCATAGAAGCATCTAGGTATGCATATCTCAAGATTTAGACTTACAGGGAAACAAGGTGGTCTTATTTCAGAATGGAGACCAAGACATTGTCTAGTCCAGCTTTAAACTAAAGCATTTGCTGCATGTGACTGACTAGTGGGGGACTGAACGGGGAGTGTGACGTTCTTCCCATCTACCTCTGTTTCTTGGGTGGGTACTCTCTTTCCTGGATAAGAACTCAGGTTACTGAGTAGCAGGAATACCAAAATCTTACCAAAAATCTCTGGACATTTGAATTATAACCTTCCCAGTTATATGGGTAATGACAGTCTCAGGGAAAGGAAGTAAGGGGGTCAAATTTGGATATTTAAATAGATTTGATCTTTAATATAAGCAATAAAGAGTGTTATCTTGGGGGAATCTGAGGCTCTTCTGGGGAGCTAATGAGCAGGGTTTACATTTGGGGGTTTTTAACGTTGCTAGTGTCATCAGTTTGGAGAATCTAATGCCCTTCTGGGGTCCTCGGTATGTAATTTCTGTTAAACCAGGTCTGACAATATGACTGGGCTGGAGCTGGCTTAGCAAATATGCTGTCCATTCCTTATTAAATAGCTTTCTGTATGAATATTAAGTCATAATACCTTTCATCCACTGTTTGTCATGAATTAACTCCTCCCTTATGCGAAAATGGGACTAGTTATCCATGCATTTTAGTGGATCAGTCACTCAGATAATTTTCTGATGGGCTCAATTCTCTCTGGGAGAGCCTAAGTGGTCAAATTTTTGACAAGGCATAGTTACTTTACTTGACTTTTTTGTGTAGTCTGTTTCAGTTCAGTATCACATGAATTACCACCTCACTGGTTCCAAGAAGATAGCATTAGCGCTGGGGGCAAACAGCAGGTCCTTGGTGAAAGAGGGTTTCTCCAAAGAAGGAAAAATCCACAGCATGATTGTTCATAAATTTGTTCACTCAAAACCAAATGGAAATGGGAGAGAAAAGCCCCCCTCCCTGCCCCCAAGCTCCTGGCTAAAGAGTTCACATGGAGGGTCAAGTAGGAAAAAAATCCCACCCATCCAAACCTCCCCCTTTATTACCACAGTAGGAGGAATGGCCCAGCCGCACTATGACTTAAAACCCCTAGGTTGCCTCCCTTCTTGTTTTCTTCCTGTTGACTTATCCATAGTCAGCAGAAAAGCAAAGCTGCACTTCCAAGCCATGGCCACAGAGCTCTCTCCACAGATTTCAGCTTCCTGTGCAAACACAGTAGGTGGAGGCAGGGCCTCTGTAGGAGCCTAGTCCTAGCTCTTAGTCTGAGGCCTCAGGAGGGAAATGCATGCATTTAGCCTAAGGCAGAAGGAAAGCGTGCACACCAGTCTGAGCACGTGTTCTATTTTCCATCTATCTCTTCATAAAAGTGAGTGATTCCCTGGACCCCAAATTCACCAGAAAGCAGAGCCATCAATTGCATCAGCAAAATCCCTAACTGGATATTTAATGGTAAGCACTGAGCGCTAGTTCTATGGTGGCTTTTATTTCTGTTTTGTTTTGTTTCTTGTTATTCATTGTTTTGCTCTCAGCACCAAGATCAGAGCTGGCCTGTGACAGGATCTCAGTGTTGTTCAAGTGAGTAAGACATACGGAGCCGAGCTACAGGATTCACAGAGGGTGTGTGGGCAGCTGCTGTCCAGTGCTGGAACCACCAGCCACAGGTGGCTGCTAAAGTTTAGATGAAAGAGAATTAAACAGAATTTGAAATCCAGGTTTTTGTTGCACTCAGCACACTTCAAGTGCCCAATAGCTGCATGTAGTTAGAGGCTATTTTGTATTAGAAAGAGCAAACAGAACATTCTTTGCCATTGCAGGAAGTCTGTACTACTTTAAAATCTAAAAGTGTGCTTTCCCACTTACTAGGTATGTCAGCTTAATCAAATTACTTTCCTCACTGTATTTATTTATTTACTTACATATTGTGGTACTGGAGATTGAACCCAGGGACTTTCTACCATTAAGATACATTCCCAGACCTTGTTATTTTTATTTTAAGTTGCCCAGGTGGGAATTGAACTCACAAATATCCTGCCCCAGCCTCTCTCAGATCTGGGACTTCCCTTGGTTTTATGACTTAAATAAGTGAGTAGATGAAAACACTTAAGACAAACCCAGTGAACTCAGGGTGTAGTTCAGTAATAGAGTGCTTGCTTGGCATGCACAAAGCCCTTGGTTTGCTCCTCAGCACTGCAAGGAAAACAAAAAACTGAAACAAGGCCAGCACATTCTACTTCTCATTATAACCCAAAATCATTTTTGTTTTGGTATGCTGTCTTAATAAAAGAGGTTGGATCCTTAGACAATGTACAACGTGTGTATACCATTTTTTGACATTTTTTGAGAATGTATAACATTGTCATTTTTAAATGACATCACAATTAACAATTTTTAGTCTGCAAAGTCTAGTGCTATGACTGCACTCAAATCACGACAGAGTATTTCTAAAACTGAGCATTGGTGAATTACGATCAGACCTAGAACTCAAGATAAATTCTTCAAAAGAGTAGAGGTATTCAAGATGAACTTAATGAATCCCAAAGCCCTTTCCAGAGCTGGGCACTTGGCTGTAAATGAGGAATACCTAAGAGCACACAGATTCCCATCAGCTTTGATTAGCAGAGTATGTCCTCAGAGTAAGGAGCTCCGGCCCCTACTGCCATGCCTCCTGTTGCTATGTGTACAAAACCAACACTATTCTTCAGGTAACCCCAAGCTTTGTTCCCATTGGAGAGGTCATATTGAACCTTTTTAGCTTTTTCTCTTTTATTTATTCATGAGACTGCTTGACCTTTTTTTTTTTTTCCATTTTGCTTTGGAAAACATGACCATTTGATAACTCCTTAGGCATTTTAATAATCATTTTGGATTTTTAAATATTTTCTTCATTAACAAGGTTGTAATGAATTAATAAAATGTGTCATTATCTAATCCTTCTATTTTTGTTCTGCTGAAATCAAATTTTATACACACCAAACCATATTTATTAAACTTATGTTTTAACAAGGTAACAAAGCTTGAAGTGTAAAACATGCCAGCGATCTATTGCTAACTTTGAAATACATCGTTACTTAGTGAATGAAGATAAAATCTGTTGGTTTGATATTTCTGAGGATAACCTTAATTTTTGTTAAGCCATGGGTATGTATACACAAACTGATCCGCATTTGACTCTAGGAAATCAAAGGTCGGCACCTTCTCCTTATTAAGGTTAAGACACATTTTAATGGCAAATACAGTTATTTCTGCCATTTTCCTTAGTACTACTGCATGACTAAGCCTGGTTTATTACTGCATATAAAGTATGGGTAAGCACATGTGTCTCCACCTTCAAAAATCAGTGGGAACTTATGTGCTACATAATATGAAACAACACCTGAGGGAAAGAATCTATACAGAGGCAAAGTAGGTGCAACTCTATTTAGCAACATATTCTAAGCTAGTAATAACTTGAGTTATCCAGGACAAAAGCATTTTGTTTCTTGTATTATTCTAGCATATTCTACCCTAGCAAACTTCTCTGTAAATTTCTTGTGATTATAATGATGATCTAAGTGAGATGAATATAAATGATTGAAAACTGTTCTTTAAGCAAATCTGGATAGAGAGTTGGGAGGTGTCTTTTTAACCTTAGTTCTCCAGCAAATCCCCTATTTCTCCTTGAAAACTACATCTGACCTCTCTATACCTGAGGCTTTGGAATATTTATAAATGACAAATTAGTTTAATAATATCAAATTGCTTAGTAATAAACTTGCTGTTAAGCATACACACGTATGCACACACGCACATACACAGAGATGTTCTTTGGGTTTGGCTTTCTAGCAGTTAGCTGAGAAAAAAACTTACTGTCATTGCTTTGCAAAGTATCACAAAATGATGTATCATGTTTGTGCAGCACACAGGATGTGCTGTTATCTCAAGCACATTTTGCTGCCTCCCATGGCCCTTCCCCACCTTTGGATGTGCTGTTTTCCTCTTCCACGTTTTGGGAAGTTCAGTTCAGCATTCTCAGCACAACCGTGTGTTAAGAACTGACAAACACCTCTCCAGCCTTTCTTGTCTGAGGTTGGATTTCTCATTCTGATTGCCTAAGAGGAGCTCATTTCTTTGCGTGTACCTTGCACAAACCCTCTTGTGGGTTAATGACACCACTCTCATTGCAAAGTTAAAACTCACAATCCCTTTCATCCCCAACACCAAGTCAGGCTAGCTAGGATCAATTCCTCTTCATTCAGTAAAACTCTCCCTTGTTTCCCAGGGTTCCTCTCATCCATTGTTTCTGTCACTGCCTTTTATTTCCATGGAAATGTTGTCACTTTGCAATTCTTCTAACTGGTCTCTGATAGGTCTTCCACTACCTCAGCAGCCATTATGTATAGTAGCTGCCCTCTTCCTATGGTGCCTTGACCCCTCCCCTGTGTGACGTCATGCCAAGATGGTTGCCCCCACCAAAGAACAAACCCTTCTTCCCAGCATGGCCCTGGTCCCACCTAGAGAGTAACCTAATACTCGCTCACCTCCTACCACCTAGTAATGTCACCGGCTCCTCCACTCCCTGATCACTAGCTTACTCAACCCCACCTCAGCCCCTATGAACCACATCCCTGTCTCTATAAAAGACTCTCCCTGCCCCGGCCATGTTGCTTTTGTCTCTCCTTTGTTCAGAGACAGCCCGGCAGATCTATTCCCCTAATAAAGGCTTGTTGTGGCCTGGTCTGGCCTTGGTCTTCGGCACTTTTACCTGACAGTCTCTGTTTCCATTTTCTCTCCTCTGAACTTATTTGATCATCATGTGTGGTCAGAATGGATTTTTTCTTCTCACAATAATACAACACCATAGCAAGGCCATTTTCTTGCTTTCATCTTGCCTTCTCATTGATTACAGAGCCAAGTTGTTGGGCTGAATATGGAAACTGGACTCTGCTGTGGCTTGTAGTTTAACATGTATCACCCCATCATATAGCCATGGAGGCAGCGCCATCTTGCTTTTCATCATTTACTGCTTCATACTCTTGGGTTAACTAACACGCACTTTCCTGCTTCTTCTTCTAACTTTTTTAAAAAAATGCCCTCTCTACTAGAATATCAACTCCATGAAGGCAAAGACTTTGTTTTCTGTAGCACTGTACACACAATATACAAAACAGTGCCCCATGTAGGTGTTGAAAAAGTATGTTTAATAATTTAGTCAATACATTGCTTCAAGGTTGTTTTCATCTTTAATGAAGTCTCCCTCTTCCCATCCTAAGGATGACTTTCTCCTTTATAATTATAAAATAAGCCAAATGTGCAAATATTTTAGCACTAACATCATATTACACACATTTTCTCACATCTGTCTCTCCAGTATACTGGAGCTCAATGCCAGGCACATTCTTACTCATTTTAAGTGCTTGTCATCCTATTAGCCAATAGTTGGCTCTCAAAAACTCTTTATAGAGTAGGTGAATACATGAGTGATGAATTAGGTAGAAAAAGAAGCAAAGAGGGATCACACACATGTACAGACAAAAATACACACATCAATGAAGAATAAGACACAAATATCACCCACATTTAATCAACATGTTTCAGGGACTCTCCTTGTTAAGAGACAGGTACTAGGCTGGCTGGTTGTGTTGACGTTTAATTCATCTTTGTAAAAGTTTAAAAAGACAGTCTGGCTTAAAAATAGACAAATTGTAAATCCACCAATTTGAGATTTCTATAATGAAAATACTGAGAGATTTTGACCATCTATGTTCTTCTGCTTTCATTACTTAAATGTTCTATTGTTTTTAATAGAAGAACTACGATTTGTGGATATTTCATGGTGTTTTCAATTGGTTTTTTACTTCAGGTATCTCAGCAAAACTAAAAAAGAAGTTTCCCCAGTGGGATTTCAGCTGTCTGCATACTGACAGAAAGGCAGAAGACACAAGAAAATGTGTTTTATTCATGACTTTTTCCAGGTACAACGCATGCTGTCCATGCTCAGGCTTAGGCTGGGACGAATCCATTTCTAGGGCACGCTCTGCTCTGATCAGATGACCTCTGGGGACCAATGAACATCTTCTCTCTTGTTAAAGTGTTCACACTCAGCATGGCTCAGGGCAGACACAGCCTAGCAGTTAGAAGCACAGACGTGCTGGTGTATCAAAATTCCTTTAGGAAAAAACTGGGAAGCTGAAATATAAACCAACACATAAGAACTAGACACCTCAAGCATGTCATTGTACATTTATTTCTCTTTGTAAAGAACACTCCTTAATGTAATTCAATATACAAACTTGGTTTCACAGAATTATAATCCACTATATAGCACAAAGATAACCCAGTTGTGTGTGCACACACGTGCGTGCATGTGCACACGTTGCTGTGTCCCCTCCCTCTGCTCTTCTGGACCTACCAAAACTCTTCCCATCCTCCATACTAAGCCAAAGCCATTCTGAATGGTGTATATAAAAGACCTCCTCCCATGAGTTCTTTTTCCTTGAAAGCTCCTCTTCTCCATTCCCCCTGAGATAGCTAGGAGCATGACACTCTCCCCCTAGACAAAAGGGTAAAGTGACTTCCCCTAATGCTGATGTTAACCCTGTTACCTTGTGGACAGGCTTCCAGGAACAGCTGAGGGGCAGGTCTCCAGCCCTCTCCTCCACTTCCACACCCAACCCTCAGAGTCCAAGCGTGACCCCTCCATGTAGCCTTAGCTCCACTCACTGTCCTGTGCTTCAAGACCTAAGGAGATTTCTACACCCGGGTCTCCTCTATGGACAGCGCACAGCACTGCCTGCCAAGCCACCGGGCCAGCCGATAACCAAGCACTACAGTCCCAAGTTCTTTGTCACTGTAATTTTGAAAGACACCCTAGCATAAGTCTGTGGCAACCTAGCATCCAACTGAGTTACATAAAATTGTACCAGTGATGCACTTGTACATATTTACATGGGGTGGAATGTTTTCCCATATTTTTAGATGAGTATATAGATCAACATGTTCACATAAGACCAAATACTTTTAATATTATTTATAACTGATTTATAAAGCTTTGAAAAAACTCACAATAGCACATTGTTTACTTTAATGCTTTACGGTACTATCAGTTTAAAATCACAATCAGCTCTTAAGTTATAGTCAATCCAGCAAACAAGAGACAAAAAATTTACAGGAGTTAAGAACTGACTGATACATCCTTTATCTTTTGTAACTAATGCATAAGTGCAGAATAAGATACTCTAATTTAAATATCTTGTTTACAATGTACATTTTTGTTCTAGTTATGCAACAGTAAATCCCATGCTTCACATAGAAAAGCAATCCACAACATTAAGAAAAAATGTACAATTTATGAAACAAAGTAAATAAATATTAGTATTACAGAATCAGAGCTGTACATAAAAGCTGTTCA
Source organism: Heterocephalus glaber (assembly GCF_000247695.1). The sequence goes on along the minus strand of NW_004624753.1, from coordinate 11,445,702 downwards.
GTTTTTATCATATAAAAATATGTTTTAGTGCAACCTCACATATATATGATGCTGTTTTGCTTTACATCATTTAGATCCAAGTGTCCAAAAAAGGAAAGAAATTACATTTATTACAAAGCAGATACACAAATTCTAAAATATGTACAGATTACTGCTAAAAAATGCTTATAAGAATATAAGCAAAGTAAAGAAAAGGCACAAACATCTGTACAATTTAAAAAGTACCAGACCCAATAGGTTAATTTCAAATTTTTGTTTTGGTCAGGCTCATGATGACGTGTTAATTTACCTAATTCTTTTGAGATAACAAAAGTATATATAATAGCAAACTACTGTAACTTAGGACAGGCATGCTATAAACTTGATTACCTCTATTTCTAGAAAAACAAAAACAAAAAAGGGGGACGTGTGGAAATGAAAGTGTCCATGCATCTCAGATCAATGTAGCTGACTCTTTTCTGATGAAGGTTCATTGCTTTCCTCTGTGCTTAAGGATAATTCCTTGCTGCTGTGAAAGTCTGACTGTTTCTCGTCCACGCGACTCTTGCTGTAAAATGTGGAGTGAGTTAATGCAGTCTGTGTTGTACCAAAATTGTCCTTTTCACCATCATGCAAGTCAGGGTGGGCAGCTGAGGTACAGGGCTGAGCTGACTCAGGCCCACTAAAGTGTCTAATGCTAACATGTGCACTTTCCAAGGGTTTCTGGGAGGGCTCCTGCCCCCGTGCTGGCTGATCAGCCCCGAGCAGAGCCGCCTCTTCTGTGGCAATCCGAAGAGAGGCAATGGCTTTTGTACAAGTCTGTATATTCTCCTCCTGTTCCCTCTCTGTTGCATTGAGGCTGTCTTCGGAAGTGCTCTGTTTCATCAACAGCCGAGGTGAGGAGGGAGTGCCCGGTAGACCAGATGACTGCAGGATGTGAGGCGCCCATTTCTCATACTGCCTAGGAAGAGCATAGGGATCCTTCCCGAAGGACTCCCTGGGCGCCGCTTTCTTCTCCATAGAGCCCTCCACTGGCAGCGGTGATGTGGGTGGAGGATGTAAGCCGGAAAGGGCCGGCGGCACAGAGTGAACCATTTGGATCCCACCAACTGGCACCATAGGGATAGGAGCTCGCACTTGTTGCTGAGAGTGGAGTGGAAGATGACTGAAGACGTGGTCGTTAGGACCCTCAGGGAAAAGGCTGGAGCCTTGATGTCCATAAGCACCTTCTTGGTCTCCATAGAGACTGAAATAAGGAACCTGAGGTAATCCTCTTCTTAAATTCTGCAAAGGAAAACAAAGAGCACACAGTTCAGAACCTACCACTGTCCACTCCTAGGTGAAGCTACTTCACATACCCACTCACTCAACTCAACCTAGGCAGGATTCACTACTGAATCCTTCATCCACTTTTCCTTTTCAAAACAAACACAATTCCTCAGTTGGCGCCTCCAATCCTTGAATGAAGGTGATGGTCTAGGAAAAGTTACTTTGATTTTTAAGCAACAAGGTGATAAAGCATTTAGTGTATTTTCCATGTAGTATAGAAATATGTTTCAGTTGTTTTCCTCATAAGAGATAGTGAAAAGAAATAATGAATAATCACCAGAAAGGGTTTACCAAGAAAAAAAAAAGAACCCACTAACTAATAAACACTCATGATAGTTTTAAATTTTAAAAAGAAATAAAAAGATTATCATCTATTTATACACTGTGCTGATTTTAAGGATTTTTCTTTTTTTTAATTAATTTTATTGGTACATTTTAGGTATACAATATAATGACATTCATTATTGGAAATCTACACCTTTACAGGATGTATCTTAGTTCTTATTTTTCCCCATTCCCCCGCCCTCCCTTCAACCCCTCCACCCTTTCCTATTTACAAAGACTTCGTTTCCATTTTTTCATTTTCTCATATTAATTCCATTCCCTTCTTTCCTTTCCCCCACCCCTCCCACTTCCCCTTCCCCTTTGCCACTTTTCTTCCTATTTCACATTATCTATTATACCTTAAAGATTTTTCTAAATGGTTGATGGGTACAGTTGGAGTTAAAAACCCTGAAAAATTTGACAAAAAAGTATTCCACAGAAAGGATGGCAAGATAGTGGTGGGACCCACAGACTGGATCTCAGTATGGTCTAAAGGAGTAGGTTCCTGCTCAAGAAAGTGATATTTAATGCTGAAGACCAACTTCTTTATCAAATCACAAATCGAGGCCATTCAGTGATAGATTTTGAAAGGAAACTATCCGAGTAGTTGTTGGCATTAAATATTTTGAACAGCTAACAATTTATATTCAACTACATAACCAAAGATAACTGTACCCCAATTCTTCAGATGACATTATTATTTTCATTTAAATATTTTCTTGGGAATTAATGAATTAAAGATACTTTAAACTGGAGCCAGGTTCCAGATTTCATGATCTCCACCCTGAAAATGAACAAATGATTTTCTATATTTGTTTCTGCAGCAAAAGACAACTCAGATTGTCCAACTATCAGGTTTTAAGGAGATTATTGGATTTTAGTTACCGTGATTCATTCTATTAATGGACTGTCACTTTAAAGGGACAGCATGGTTTTCTTATTTTAAGAATGTAAGACAGATACAAACCAGTGAAGTATAGCAGTGATCCAGGGGAAAGGAAAGAAAATGTTCTAATTCATTTCAAAAATGCTTCAGTTCTAAAACTTAAGGTATGCTCTGTATCATAAGGTCACATCCAGCTCTATTCAGATTGCGAGACAGGCTCAGAAGCTATAAATTATGCATTATCGCTGCTTCTCTGTGACATACTTGGCATTTACCCTGCTCTGGGCTACATCTTACTCAAGCTAGAAACAAATGATTTATTCTAGAAGTGCAGGTGAAACAGTATAATCACCAACCCTGTAATCACCGGGACCTCAGAAGATAGAAAAGGTGGGAATTTTATAGCGCAAGAATCATTTTTTAAGAAAAACGCTGCACACACACACAACCTCTGTTGTATGTTTCCTTCATCAAACACCAGTTAAGGTGGAAGAACTCTAACACCTACAATAATAATCTTTGAGGCTAATGAAGTAAAATTTCCTTTAATCACAGTAATCACAGATTTAAAATTGAAAATAAAAGGTGGCTTGGTTATTTTTCCATTCTACTTTTGGCTGCAATTTTATGATATCCATGGCAAACACCCCATCAGAAAGTGGGTCTATGGGGGGACCACAGGAAAGGGTTAGCAGAAGGCATGAGGTAGTGACTTAAGATCCCTGACGCCAGGCTGACGAAAAGAGTGAAGAAATTTTCTCTAAAACTCAAACACATTTAATACAGTATGTTGTAAATACAGTAAAATCTAGTTAACAAAGTTTTCAAATTCAGATCTTCACCGACCAGAAGTGAAATGATGGCCACCAGAGAAGTGTAGAAGTAGAATTTCCACCTGGTAGCTACTTCTGCCACTCCTCAGGCTATCAGTCATGCCCAGACATCCTGCTTCCTCCCGTCTTACCCTCCAGAATGGACGCAAAATAAGTTTTTTCTACTTTTGTTTTTATTCCACTAGCCAATCCTATTGCTTTATAATTTGAATCTTATCATACTGTGGTGGAAAAACTCTAATCTTACTTAAATCTTAGCAAGAAAAGCCTTGCTATGGAAAAATGAATGCTGAATTCAACTGTAGGTTATGCTAAGCCTATATGCATATGTGTATATAAGCACATATACTATATGCACATACTGCATACATCTTCATACAGAGAAGGATCCCATGTACCAGATATATTTCCCCACTCCATAAGGTGGCTATAAGGTCCTCTGGAAGCCTGAGAAGGAGGTAGGGGGGCAAGTGCTTCCTGGGGGAGCAGAAAGTCCTGTCTGCAAAGGCAGAGAGGGAAAGGTAGCGACTGGTCTGTGGTCCAATACTGGCTTGGGACTGAAGGACGAAGTGGCCTTGGTTTCAAAGAGGTCCTGTACTGAAGGTGCGAAGAGCAGGAGGCTGTCAGCCCACTGCATTCCTTACAGCTAAGAGCCACGTTCTTCCAAGGACAGAAGTCTGGGCAACCCAGCCCTGCAGCTGCCCCAGACAGACCTACAGATGGTGCCCAGAAGGGAGGCGACTCTCCCAAGATCACAGACATGGTGAGAGAGAGACTGAACAGCGAGGGTCTTGCTGGGTACAGTGTTTACTCTACACACTGATAAAAGACTTGTCTCTCTTTCTTTCTCTTTTTGCTACTTATCTTCCACAACTTTGAAGATGGCAAACAAAATACAGGCATACTGGTTTTAAAAATAAAACTAAGGCTAGAAACCAGAAATCATAACATTATTTCATCTTCACCCTTGAGCTATGTGTAGATCCTCAAAAATATTCTCTGAATGAAGAAAAGAATCTTCCCTTTTAATTCTACTTATCTGCCTTACAATTAAACTAACCAGGGGATTTTAGGGCAGAAATGGCAGTGTGGGAGGGGCCTGGGGACTTCTCTAAACCTGCTCGCTGTGGCTGTGAGTCCAGACTAAGCCAGAGGAATAGTATGTCACAGTGGGCTCCATGAGCCCTCAGAAGGGTCTAAGAAAGCATAAAACGGAAAGTACTTCGGATTGCTGTCCTTATTTGATGGAAGATTTCCAGGTCTGTTTCCTCATAATGAAAACAGCAGCAAGCTACAATTTCTGTATACAGTGGAGTATAAAGAAGGATATGCTATAAAGAAGGATAAACTTGAGACATTTCGAGGTGAATGGATGTACCTTGAATATTCTTGAGTGAAATAAATTGGATACACATGTTTAAATATCACATTGTTTCTCTGGTGTGGGAAACTGAAAGGGTAAATAAGGACGATAATGTATAAAAGATATTGGGAAACAGGAAGAAAATGGTCAAATGAGAAAGGGAACATGGGAGGGGGAAGAGGGAAAGGAGGGAAGGGAAAAGAAAAAAAAGCATAGAAGGAAAAAGATGAAAACAACGCTTTTGTAAATGAGGGGAAGAGGGGCTGAAGGGAGGGGAAGGAATTGGAAAAAAGAAAAATCAAGATTTATCATGTACAGGTACAAATTCCCTATGATGAATGTGATCATTAGGTATATCTAAAATGTACTAATAAATTAATATTTAAAAGAGAATTAAATGGGGTTGTAGTCCAAAGGCTTTGTCAGTGGTAAAGTTTAACAACGCGAGCTATTCAACAGGGGAGGTGGCATTTTATATCACTCTCTATAGGTGAGCTGGTATTTTATACCACACTGTACCGATGAAGTGGCATTTTAAAAAATACCATGAAACAAAGAAATCCTAAAAACTACTGCAAACTCAGCAACTAATAAAACCACTTTTTTCCACCAACTTTCTAATCACATATCCAATAATTAGATACATCCCTTTCGTCTATGCCTTTAACTCCCTTGCCCAAGTTGACTGTAGATTGCTAGTTTTTTCTAACAACATCTTTCCACTGAGGACTTGCTTTCTTTGATTGCAGTTGGCTGAATACGCTTCACCCTCGCACACAGGCCATGGGCGATCCACCTGGCCAGCGCTGGCCCAGGACAGCATTGATGGCAGGCTGAGGCTGCTCTAACACACTCTTCTGCATGGTTGTGTCCATCAGAGGAAGCACCTGACCTGCCCTCCCGAAACGCGAAATGCGAGGGATTCCTGGCTCTCTATCCGTGCTGCAGCAGTATTCACCGCAGGAGATCCCTCTTTTCTACTACGCAAAAACCTGCAAAAACGCATGTCCTTTGTTAGCTTGCTTATTCACTAGCTTGGCAAATAATTTACATGTGAATTGCAGCGCATGTCTTTGCAGGATTCCTAAGATCAAGGGGAAGTTGGTACCAGGCTTATGAAAAGAGGGTGTTGGGGAAGGAATCGGAATGCAGGAAGCTTTCCTGAAATTTCAAAGTGACCACAGGAGCTTAGGACTCGGGCAGGAGAAAGTGATGAGAGGGATCGGACCAGTGGCAGGGAAAAGACGGGAGCGAGGAGCTGGCTATGCATCCACTGCTAGGGAAGGACAGTGCTTGTACCCAGGACCCAGAGCCAGAGCGAAGATGGCACAGCAAGGAGCAGCGACCAACCCTGAAAGCACATTTAACGCACATTCCAAAGGCACCTTGCCTCTGTCTGTGCTAAGTGCCCCCTCATTCGCTCTTTAGAATGCTATGCCAGGGCCGGGGATTTAGCTCAGTAGTTGCACTGCCTGCCTCATAAACTCAAGGACCCGGTACCAAAAAAAAAAAAAAAAAAAAAAAGGGAAGCTATGCCAATGCTGTGCCATGGAGTGCGGCCGAAGCGGGGCTTTTTCTACGGATTCGTGCTAAAATTTTCCCGCTTAAATGTAAACCACGTGGGCTACCGCTGTTATCTCCGGGAATGGGGAATGATGAAGGCAGGCAGGCGCGGGAACCTCTGCACGCTCTCCCTCTGCTTTCCTGACCTCCCAGTCTCTGGGGACCGCGCCCTCCCTCAGCAAGTGCGCTCAGTCATGGTGACCACAGAAAAAGCAAGACTCTGATTTCTAAACAGATTGAGTGTGCTACTCTCTGCTCGCTGGGCCCTGAACAATTTCACATGTCCATTCACTCTGGGCAAAGCCGTGAGTGCATTAAAAAAAAGTACGGAACAGTGTCCATGCAGTCCTGCCATTCCACAGACTTCACCTTTTTTGGTTCACATAAACGTCTCAGCTCATGTCTATAATTCGTTCAGCTTTGAGAGACTTCAGAAGCCTCACCCGGTACAAATGGGTATGCACTCCTGCCCTGGTGCAATAACACGACTGGAGCAATGCCACAGCCACACTGACAGCAGCACCTCCCTGTGAGAGATACCCACGTTATAATGAATGCCGCCAGCATGTCACTGGCAGGCTCCAATGTGCCTCAACTGACATATCAGAAAGAGAAAGAAGTTATACTCACAGGAGCCCCCAGTACAATTGGCTCTGCTTGCAAATACTGCCCCATGGATAATGGCGGGTTGGGACATAAAGCCCTTCTGGGAGATGGCGCTCTTAGGGTGGTCATGTATCTTCTCTCTCTTCTAGGAGACAGGTCTCTTCTCGCAGTGATGTCCTTCCCAGGAGACAACGGCCTCCTTGGGGACAAGTGCCTTCTTGGAGAAATATCTCTTTGGGACATCTCTCTCCTCAGTGCAGCTTCCTTTCTTGGTGACAGATGTCTCATGGGTGACAGCTCTCTCCTAGGTGATAAATGTCCTCTGGGTGACAAATCTCTTTTGGGTATCAGATACCTCTTTGGTGAATTATCTCGACAGGGTGATGAATCATATCCTGGTGAGGAATGGTGGCTTGAGGGGGAGAAGTCCCTCGGGGAAGAGCTTGGCTCTGAAGATAGCATCCCCTCCTCATCCATGCCACTCGGTATGTCTAACCTGTCTTTGTCTGGTTCCGAGTCTGTACTTTTGCTCTGGAAAAGCCTCTGATATTCTGTCATCTGGGTATCTTCACACGAGTCACTGGATGTCATGAGCTGAGTGACCTGAATGCTTGGCAAAGTAACCAAGTAGCTGATCAAGGAAGAATGTCCCAGGGAGCTGTCTGAGGGAACTCCATGGGGCACAGTGCCAACATTCACAGGCAAGGAGGAGAATCTAGGAGGCTGAGGACTGGTGCTTCTTGATCTTGTTTTTGGAGTCATATCTCCCTGGTCATCAAAGTCATCGTCATCTTCATCATCATCATCATTATCATCTCCATCCTCACCATCTGATTCCTCAGCATCTGAGAACTGGTGATCAGTTGAAATGCTGGACATGCTATGCTTTTCAGCCGTCTTGTGCAAATCTTCCATATTTTCTGAAATGATCAAACACAGATTCCAGAGATCAACATACAAAAGTCAGGGTTAGGAGCTTACTGAGGCTCTGTTGCTTCTCAAAAGCTTTTCTTAACCCTCTGGGCCCTGAAAATAGTTTGCCTCTCAATTCCTACTACTCGCACGCCTACTCAACCTTGCATTGGTTCTGATCTCCTTGTGTGTCTACTTGGTTTCATCCTCAGCCTACAATAGGGACTCCCTGGTAAGACTTTCTATCTCGAGATACCACACCACTCAGAGAAAACCCTTTATGAATGAGTGTGGACAATGCTGATGCCACGGCTACCAAGGGAAAAGAAAAACAACCACCTGTACCTCCAGGTTCAGACATATGCTTTTCTACTGTATTTCCTCTTAACTGGAATAATAACACCTGAAAATGCTTTTCAAATTCCTCACCATTTTCATAACATTTAAATTACTATCATAAAATCAAGTGCAACTATATATCCTTCATGTTCTTGGTAGAAGTTTAAGTCCTTTTTCCCCAGAGTCACAACTGAAATGCTTTTATTTCTCAGGCAATTCAACGGATCTGATTTGTTTTCTATATTATTATAGTAATATAATAATAATAAATAATATAATAATCCATATAAATATAATACATTGAAATGTAATCGGTTCTCTAAAACTATCCAAACTTATTCTACCACCTGGCCACAAAGCTCCCGTAAGCACAGTGAAGAAGTAAGTTACAATTTACCTGCTTCCTCGGTTTCTGTGTCATCCACTGATGTCATTGAGACTCCCAACTCCAGGCATTTTTTCATGTGTGCTTTAGATTTCATATGTTTCGTTAAGTTTCCTAGAAAACACCGCCAGGGGGAGGTGGTTATCAAAATGTAACAGATGTTCCAAAGTACAACGTGAAATGAACTAATCTGGGTAACACAGGTATGCTTCATCTATGAGCTTTTGCTTCAGTCTGAAGGATGATCTGATTTCTGGAGATATCAGTCCCTGAGAGCTTTGGCCCAATCTCGGGTATTCTATTTTGGGGGGGTTTTTTTGGTACCAGGGATCAAACTCCAGACCTTGAGCTTGCGAGGCAGGCGGCAGAACCACTGAGCTAAATACCCAGCCCAATCTCAGGTATTCTGTATGTCAAAGATGTGTGGAATTCTACAGCCACATCTTTGCAAGAGTCTTAAAACTGGAGACTCCAGCATTTCTGCCCAAGAAGGGATGTAATATTTATCAAAAGGGTCAGCCTCTCAGAACTTCACACAGACAAGGCAACGCAAGCTGGCTCTCACACAACTGGGAGAAATTTCAGAATGAAACATTCTCAACACACCCAATGGAGCCCAGGCCTTGGTACTGATCAGACGTAAACTCTAAGGATCCTCATTGGTCAGAAGAAAAAAATATACAAACCAATATGAGAGTCAACTTTGCCACTGAATTCAAAGATCCATAAAAATATTTAGCTGTTAGGGAGTACTATTTCCATTATTCAGCATCTATGTGTCTGATCTATCTTAGCAAACTTTCTGACTGTAATTTCTAAAATTCTGGAGCAACAATACTCCCATTTATCTTGAGACTTTTTTTTTTTTTTTGGTACCGGGGATCGAACTCAGGTTCTTGCACTTGCGCAGCAGGCGGTGAAACCACTGAGCTAAATCCCCGGCCAATCTTGAGACTTTTATCATTCTAAGAAAAAGGAAAGTTTTCATGTCAAATATGTTATAATAATAACGATGTATACAATTGTATATGTATCTACATACGTATATGTGTATACATACATATCTATATCTCCAGATTTATTTAATTACTATATGGAATATGAGAAATTTTGAAAGCATTGAGCCAATCACCGTTGACCCAGTATCCCAGCCTAGAATTGTGGTTTCTTATATCACTAGTACACTAAATATCCTTACAGAGGGGACAAACTATCTCAGCCAGTTGAGTTTCCATTTAGATCTCAGGAATCCTGCTCTTAAAAATAAAGCATTTGGGCTGGGGATTTAGCTCAGTGGTTCCAGCACCTGCCTCGAAAGTGCAAGGTCCCGAGTTCGATCCCCAGTGCCAAAAAAATAAAAATAAAATAAAATAAAATAAAGCATTTGCTGATACATTGCTACAGCACTAAAAAAGGTCACAGATAATAAGATAATAATGCAGCCATTTTCACCAAAGTGGCTGTAAAGACTCTTTATAGCTCCTTCCAACTGCATTGGTCCCTGGGTATCTTCTGGTAAGTCATTCATATACATACTGTTGTTTATTATTTCACTTACATTACTCATTTACTTACTGCTTATGTACTTGTGAATTTTATAAGCTACTGTGATAACTCTAAACATAGAAGTATTTTCAGGTCCTCATTGCTCTTATTTATCAAAAATTATACCTATTAATTTTTAAGGAATTCAAAAATGTTATAGATATACAATTCTTAAATCTATAAATTAATGGAAATCATCTAATCTGGCAGGGTGCAATTACACCACATATGTTTACAGGTGTGAATGCTAAGTATGGGAAGAGAATTTATAGTCAGTCTCTGTCTCCATGGGTTCCACAGCTGCAGGATTCACCACCTGAACATCAAAAATATTTAAATGACAAAATCATGTCTATACTGAATGTAGAGAGATTTTTTTCTTGGCATTATTCTCTAAACAATAAAACAGAGCAACAATTTACAAAGCATCTAAATTGTACTAGGTGTTATAATTAATCTAGACATGATTAAAAAGTACACAAGAGGATGTACCTACCTAAACTTTAGTCAAATGCAGCAAATTTTATATAAGGGACTTGAGCATGCTTGGATTTTGGTGTCTAGGGGTATCCTAGAAGCAACAGATGCCAAAGGATGACTACATTTAGATTTGAGTATGTATTAGTATTCTTTTCCTGTATTTTTATCTCCATCCATTCCAAGGAAGCAGTTTTGTTCAAGGTAGGCAAACCCTGGCTTTACTGAGCTGACATCATGAGCTTCTGAAGTAGCTGATGAGGACAGGGAGAAAGGAAGAGAACAACAGGGAGTGGCACAAGCACCACAAGCAAGAAGGGGGCCGGGGATTTAGCTCAGCGGTTCTGGCGCCTGCCGCCCAAGGGCAAGGTCCCAAGTTTGGTCCCTGGGACCAAAAGAAAAAAAGAAAAGACAAGCAAGAAGGCATCGGTCTGCAAGGGCACACATCTGTGTTTGGACATGATGTGGGCTTGGAAAACAGATTTTTAAGCTAGAGGTAAGAAGCAGTGGAGTTTCCCAGCATGTTTTGCTCATTCCAAGATTCCCAGATATTTGTGCCCTCTCTAAAGAGTGACAAAGAAACTCCATTAATGACTAAGCCTAAATTGTTCCTGCTAGAACTCCAGGATAATGGTTCAAAGCCAGATTTAGTTTAGTTTTGCTTTTCATATCTGGAAACGTCTCATCGCCTCATCTGGTTTTCATACAGTATTCTGGCAGCAAATTCACATGCGAAGATGTCCTTTGTAATGACCAGTGAGCTCGCACTGTGTACTAAAATCAAAGTCTTTATTTTCTTATCTCTTGAGAATCTCTCAGGAAAGTTCTATATAAAAGGCTTCATGACACAAAGGTGGATGGTATTTAAAGGACCTTATGGGTTTTTTCTTTTGAAGTGCAAATGAATATTCCCTCTCCCCTTTTTTGGCTCCAAACAAGGCACATCTGTTATGTAAGTACTTTTTTTAATACAAAAGAAACAGATATGTGGAAAGGCTACACATCTACACTCTGTCAAACCAATACAATCTAGAATTTGGGGCTACAAGAGAAAATAGGCATGCATTTCTAGACCAAATAATATTTTATAGGAAACAAATGTGTGTATTGGAGCAGATTACTTGATGTGCAAATTTAAAGTTAAGACATTGGAAATGATGGGAAGTTGTTGAAAGGGTGTCTATAGCATCCATTAGCTCTAATGTAAAATATATCTCTGTATACAAAAGTCAATCTCTAATTTATGATTGTCTGTATTTTGAGAACACTGGATTTATGAACATTTTCATGATTTTATACAATGATAGACATAACTGAAGCAACTTTCTCTAGTAAATTATTTTTATATAAATCTACCTGCTAAAAACAGGATTTTTTTCTAATGATGGACTACCATTTCAAGGCAAAAATCCTAGTTCTATGAGATTAACAGTTGTGGCCTAGAGTAAGAAATTGTCTGTATGCTGATACATACATAGAACAGAAGCTATCAAGTTTCTATGCATAATTAATGCAACTGTGGATGGAGGGCCCCACCTGGGAGTCTGTGGATCTCTACATTATTTATAATCTTGAAACTGACCGTGGGCACATGTTTCCTTCCAAGTTGCTGTTTTGCTTTTCTATTGCCACTGCATGTATTGTGTCCCTGCAGAATTTCAGCACTGGTACAACTACTATCCAGACAGCATAAGATTTCCAACATGAAGTAATAGCTAGCCAGGCAATTCTTAGCCACTTCCTTTGGAGACAACTGGCCTGGCCCTGAGTCTATAGCTCTTAATTAGTCATAAAAGGAGCCTCACAGTCTCTGTTCACCCTTTGATCACGGACACAAGGGAGAAAGTACACTTCATACAGTCATATTTTCACAAACAAAACCACCTGATTGTTGATGTTACAAAATAGTATTCAGAACGCTCAACAGTCATAAGAAAAGTAGTTTTCCCCTCAAAAAAAAAAATCAGACTCGTACCTTTCGTTTTGAAGGCAAAGTTACACAACTTGCATACGTAAGGTCGAACATCAGTGTGAGTGCGAATGTGTTTTTTGAGCATGCTTGGCTTCTTACAGCGAATCCCACATTCTTCACAAATATATTTTCCACGTCCACGTCCTCTGACATATACATAATCCTCATTTGATTTATACCTGTTTACAAAAGGGAGAATCCATTCATTGTGTTTTCAAATACTCTTAGCATGTTATATATCAACCCAAAATCTAATCATTTGAGGGGCAAGTTTTTATGAGGGTCTTTTGCAAACAATTATTCAACTTTATTTCAATGAAGCTTGAGAAATTTATGCAATAAATGCCTGCACAAGAACTCAATAATGATTTGCACTCTAAGCCAAAAGTAATTCTACATGCAACTCAAAATCCAGTTGGCTCTGCTATTCAGTATAGATTTATAGACTTAGGGTAAAGATGTTCTAACAGGCTTATGTAAGCCACAAAGAGCGGCAACCTGTGCCTCACTACTTTGGGATTCTAGTATTGCTTCTACTCAAGGGACAGACAAAAAGCATACCAATATACTAGAATTATCATGCATTTCTTCTTTAAAATGTGCATGTGCACACACCTCTCTACATTTGCTAAAATAAGTATAACTGATAATAGAATTCTTCATTGCAGGCTTCTTTATTTTTACAATCCTGGCATGAGAGCGCCTCAGAAATTTCTACTTTACACAGACTGAGCCCGGCTCACCAGCTGTTGTCTGCAGATTTGATCTGCTCTTCCCAGAGACCATGGATTTGTGCTAATGTGGAGTCTAAATTTCAACCATTTCTTGAAGGTACTGCTGCATAATGAAAACTAGAGATACTATTTTTGATGAAATTTGCATTCATTTCCAGAAGGATTTCATAGAGAGGTTTGAAAGGGTATCTGAGGTCATGCAGTTTAATCGAATGGATAGATGAACAAAGTCTCAGATATTTCCTTTGATAATCAAGGAAAGGAACCTACCCAATGCTCTACCATCTTATTTTGTTTAGGATACAATGACATATGATGTATCACAGAATATAGTAGGATTCTACTAAATAATTCAGTGAATATCATTAGCTCTTAAATCCTACCTAGGCTAGAATTATGGATCTAAAATCATTATGGCAAGATTTTCTTTTCACAAGGTCTTTATTTCCTGACATGCAGAATGCTTTATTCACGTGGATTTGTGTAAAAGAATTATATTTATAGCTTTTTACAATCTATTAGGACTGCAAATGTCCCTATTTTGTCCTAGCTAATAAAAACACATTCAACTTTAATTGTCTAATCTGTTGAAAGATTTTTAAGAGTGACACTTCATCCACATATATTTAAGTACTAACTTTGTTCAGGATATTATTTAATCTTAGTATTTTCTACTTTTTGGTCAGTACCAATCAAGGTAAGAGTTAGTAAGAGTGAAAAATACAAATAATCATTTGTGCATGTCTTTTGATCCTTTGTATTTTTCCCCTTTTACAAGAAATTTCCACATCAACTTATTCTCCATAATTAGTTTAAAGTTTATTTCATATTGGCATTTGTAATAAAGCAGAACAAACCTAGAGATGTGAAGTCCCTTTCACTTTTCAGTTTCACTACTCTCTGGCCCTAACCAGAAGAAACTGCTTAAGGAATATACAGTGAAACAGTTTTGCTCAACTCTAATTTTCTTTAGAAAATGATGCTTCAAGCTTACTAGATGATGAGAAACACAGTTTATATTCAAATAATGTAATTTCTTTTCAATATCTTAGCTGATTAACTTGCTTTTAGAATGAAATACAATAAAATTCTGTATAACCAATACTCTATATTAGAAAAATCTGTACAAATAAAATCTTTACCATATTATAAATTCTGTAGGCCCAAGAATCTACTTGATAGAATATTTGATGCGTTTTGAAAAACATAATGAGAAAACATGTCTAACTAAATTATTAAACCTATCAATTAGCTAACATAAGGAACATATGCACTTAAAATTTCATCAGAATTTACCATTTTGCAACCTACAAAATACGAGGTGGTAACATGCATTTGGAATGAATGCCCGGTCACCACCAGCTAGAAACTGGTTCACACAATAAGTGACTGGGACATAGCCCATAACATGGGGCCAGGAAAGGAGGAGGAAATGAAATACTGGTATAATCTTTTTGGATCATCAAAACACAGCAATAAAATGTTCACATACGCTTTTCACCTCTGTCCTTCGTTAGTGGAGATGGGGTCCCCAAAGCATACAGTAACCGTGAAGGGCTCGCTAATCTACAGGCCCAAGTGCACTGCTATGAAGAGGCTGATGAATGTAAGAGTGTTGATTCAGTCACAGGGACCGCTCAGTTTCTGAGGAAAGATAAAATCTGTATTTCTCTGGTTTGTGTTAGAAGATGAGGGATGTCTAAAAATACTGAGACAAGCTTTATGATTTCATTCAACTGTGGTTTTAGGGGTGAAAGCACAAGACATCCAAATAATCCTCTCCAAACTGGTAAAACTACAGGAGAAATTGGTACAGTATTTTATCTCTCTAAATACTCGACATTTTCTGGTCAAACAAATAGCATCATATTGTCCTTCAAATATAATTAGAATAAACTCATGCTCATGTAAATCTCAAAAACATGGTTGATGCGCTATCCTCTTTTTTAATTGAAGATTTAAGGCTGGATTATGTCTGCTGTTGCACAACTGTAATCCTAATATTCTGGGAGGCTGAAGGAGGATTGCAATTTTGAGCCCAATCTATGGAACTTGGTGAGATCCTGTCTCAAAAAAAAAGGTGGGAGGATAGGATGTAGCTCAATGGAAAGGTCCCGGGTTCAAACCCCAGTACCACAAAAAGAGAAGTAAACAAGTACAGATAGGTCTGGGCTTTCCTTCCATGGGACTGGGTTGAACAGATAGTTCTATGAAACCCTAAAACCAGACATTACACATATGTGTAATTTTTCTTACTGGTACAGATAACAAAATAATTGAACTTATTACTCGCTTTTCAATGGCTCAGAACTTCACATTTAAAAATAAATTCTTATAGCCAGGGATTTAGCTCAGTGGTTCCGCCACTCGCCTTGCAAGTGCAAGGTCCCAAGTTGATCCCTGGTACCAAAATAAATAAATAAATACATTCTTATATACAGCGAAACTTTCATAGACCAGAGGAGACATGACAACTAAACTCACTATGGTACACTGACTTGGATCCTGGAACAGAATGAGGATGTTGATGGAATGAGGAAATATGAAAGTGCGCAGTTCAACAGAAAAAAGAAAACAAATTAACTAGTTCCTAGGATCACACATGAGTTTTCATGATTTCATTTTTGTAAGCCCAGGATAAAAATATGTCCACTAATAACACAGATGTCCATAAAATATACCAAAGAATGAACAAACTTAATTGACATCAAAAGCCAGCTAATTTAGTCAATTTCATATGAAATGAAAGGTGTGGAAACTTAAGGCAGAGGCCTGGGCCACACACACCAGTGCTATTTTCATTAAAATCAAGTCCCGAAAGGGAAGACATGAACTCATTATGTATTACCCAGCCAGACTTCACGAGTGTGATAGAAAAGAAATTTCCTTAAAGTTCCCATTCTAACCACACTATTTTTCCCATACAGACGTCCATGACCATTTACTTTGACTTATAAACTGAACATTTTACATTTGTAGTTATGTTTTCTTACCCTCCTTCAAAGATTTTAATTCGGATTGGCTCATTTTGTTTGGATCCAATATCTTTATCTCCATGAATCTCTCCTTTCCCTCTTTCCTTTAAGATATTTCCCACTAGTTTCCTTTCTAGTTTGCTGCCAAATAAAAAGGACCCATCCGGTTTCACCTGTAGGACAAAAGAAGAGAATTATTTTGCCTGCTTTCTCTAGGAAAAAGCAACCCACTCTTCCATCCATCTCTGAAAATTAGCCTCAATTCCACACTACAAGACCATGGGCTAGTTACATAAAATAAGGAACAGCAGGGACAAAATTAGGGAAGAATGAAGCTTCCACAGAATCAACATTTGTTTATATGTATCAGTGAGCATTTAGTTTGTACAACACTAATAAAGACTTGTTTTGAAGTAGCACTTAGGACAATCTACATTAAAAACATAGTCTCAACAGTCATTGAAGGAAAATATTAACACATAAGTAAAAGCGTATCTTAAAAATCTTCTATTTGCTCTATTATTAATTTAGTATAAATTATAAAATGCCCTTTATTAATATTTTTATAATCTTACATGTAAGGCACTAATTGTTCATGTAGGGACAAACAAGCCAGTAACCTGGAAAAGTAAGTTTTGGAAGAGACACATAGAAAACAAATTTTAGGGAAAAGTACTGTCACTGAGGACCAGCCCTCCAATATCTACCAACATCAGTTCTGACACCCTTCATGCCTCCTTTCTGATCTTCCTTTTCAGCATCCACTCCCTGTTTTCTTACAGTCTTATTTCACAATCTCCTGAATTTTTCAGATCAAAAGAAAAGTGGAACTGCCAGGTTACTAACAGAGGTCAGAAGGGAGAGAAACCCACATGCTTGAATTAGTCCCAGTGGGAGAACTTCAAAGCACCTAGATGGAGATACTCTAATTTGGGGGGACTTTCCCTAGGACCCTCAGAACTAAGTACAATCAGTGGCTTCCCCAACCCTGGGTAAGACCAGTGTTGCTGAGGACTCCCCAATTCTAACCTTCATTTTCCTAGCATATTTCAGAACTTATATCCTTCACTATGCAGTATGCTCAGCAATCACATCCACAACACACAGTACTTTCTAAAGCAGTATCTGTTACCTGTGTGAACTGCTTCCAAGCACTGGACGATGTGAGTTTGCCGGTTCCAGGCCTATGCATGGCAGCCAGAGTATAAATTTCTGCGGTGATTTTTTGCTTGGACCTCAGAAGTGCCAATGTGGTCTTGGTGTTCAATCCTGATGGGTTTGGATTGCAGGAACTAATGCACCATGAAGCATAAACCGAGGATTTGAAGGTGGCCTGCTGCACAAAATTGGGTTTTGTATAATTTAAGAAGCACCAACTCACAGTAGTTGTTGTCCGCAGACTGGGGAACTGAAGAATCTGCTGGAAATCTGCCATGTCCGTGAAAAGAAGAGTAGAGTTCGCCATGTTCCTGCTGGGGCTGGAGGCCATGTGGACCAGCATGCCAACAGGCAGCTTCCGGCCCTTCCCATCCTCTTCCTGCTGACTGTCTCCTGAAGGCAGTGAAGAACTCTGAGGACTCATGCTCATGTCTGATGCTGTCTCATCCATATCTAATTCATCTGAGGACTCTTTGCTTTCAGAAGGCCCACTGGACTTCTGCCCTGGAGGGGGCACCCTGGAGCCAGAAAGCATCTCCCTGCTGGGTGAAAATGGCTCTCTTGGCCCACTGACAGAGGAGTGGTCTTGAGATGAAGAGGGTGACAGAGAGGAGAAAGAAGATGACCTTGACTGCAAGCCATCCTTTGGCTCAGAAGCACAGCCTTGCCGAACCAGCTGGGGTTTCTGGGGGCGGGGGAGGTCTTTCTTAATGTCTGAGTTGGTAAGCTCCACAGCACTGAGCTCCTCAACAATCTGCCCGTACATCTTCTCTTCTTTGACCCGCTTCTGCTGCTTTGTTTCCATGAAGAGCTCTAGGCTACTGGCTGGAGAAAGCATCCGCTTGCTGCCTCCAAGGGAGGCAACGCTGTCTGAGGTGGAAGGTAAACATAAGGGGATGGAGGATTCTAAGCCAAGAGGTAAGGTCTGAGGTACTTTCCAAAGTGGGTATTTTTCCAAGCCTGAATGCTGCCCGAGGACCTGGGCAATGTTAAATCCTATCCCTTGCATGGCTGCATTGGTTACCAGTGTTCTTTGGGTCATATTCTCATCGACTTTGCATATGACAATGGCGGGGCTGTTCTGCCCAAGTATCTGAGAAATACTTGTGTACATGACACTTCCGTAGGACGGAACGTGCGTTTGGATCCGAACAGGAACCACTGTTCCCGGTAGTGATTGCAAAGGCCCGGCGTTTGCAGAGGCAAAATCTTCTTGAAGAATCTGCTCAGAGGGAGTTTCCGTCGACTTGCAGCTTGGATCCAATGGGAACTTTGGAGGAAGATTCTTTGAGTGTAGCCCTGATGTTCCTGAATAACACTGGTAAGTCTGCTCTTTTGCATGTGGATAATCAGGAGATTTCTTTCCAGCGTGCTCTGCAACATGCTCTACAGGATAGCCAGAATGAATTTCTGCCTGGAAAGGTTTGCCATAGCTCTTTTGAGGGTGTTGAGCAAAGGGATGGGAGAAATGTGCCTGCCACCAGGGAGGCTGCTGGGCTGGTAAATGAACCATACAGACAGTAGGATACTGAAACTGAAACAAAGCATTCTGGATGGGAGAAAATGGAATTGTCTCTTGAGGTGGAAATAAGTGTGGCTGTTCACCTAAGTGCTTGCTTGTCAAATAGGATGTTGGTTGTATCAAAGGATTTCTCAAAGACTCCTGACTGTCCATGTGCATGATCTGTTGCTGGGCCAAGTGGAGGGGTCCTGAACTCAGTGGGGCACAAGGACCCAGCCCTTGCTTCCCTGGGTCATCTGCCAGAAGAGGCGGAAGCACAGAGGATGGGCCGTGGAGCCATGTGGCCCTGAGGCCCGCGTGGAGCTGCTCCATTTGCTCTTGCTTCACACTTGGGTCCATACCTGCCTCACCCTGGGCAATTTCTGGGGAGCCACTGAAGGAAGCTTGCCGTACCAGGAAGCATTTCTTCCTCTCCCGGGACGGTGACAATGTTGAGGTTGATGCTCTTGCCATGGGAGCATGGGACAAATTGCCATAATCAAATGATTTGCTCCGAATTTCTGGAACTTCTGTTGGCTGAGGACAAGGCATCTGCTCAGAGGAACATCGTCTCATCTCTTTTTGGTGGTGATGGCCCGGAACAGACAGCGAATATGAACCGGCAGGGACAGTCAGAAACTCTGAATGCTTCCCAAACTCATCCTGCTTAGGAGGTGCAGTAAGCTTAAAAGTTTCTTCTCTTTCAAAAGACATTGAGAAACTAGAGCTGTGGGACAAGTTGCTTTCTTGACTGGGGCTGCGAGAGAGGCCTGTGCCTGTGGATTCAAAACTCGACTCCCCTGAAGAGTGCTCCATATCCGCAAGTCGCAAGCGCTTCTTTTTGGGCGGCAGCTTCTCGGCAGGGAGCTGAGAAAGGGTCTCACTTCTCTGGGGCCATTGAAATTCCTCCACGGGCTTTTCTGGTTCTTTGCTCTGGGCTTCTTTCTCTTTCTCTGGTTTGTCAGGCTCCTCGGTAACTCGAATCTCAGGAACCTGAATGTTGTGCTGTCGAACCAGCCGAGGCTGTGTGTGATAGGAGTGCTGTTGTACCTGAGAGGACAAAGTTGGTTTCCCTCCACTTTCTGTGTTTTCCATACTGGGAGCCCACTCTGGGCTCACTGGGCCTTCGGAAATCTCACTGTCACATGTCTCAGAGGGCGAAGGAGCTTTATCCTGTGTACCAGCCACAAGTTCAGCTGACTCAGACCTTTCAAACGAATTGGGTCGGCTCAGGGAGTTTGTGTGCTGAATCACAGAAATCACATTGCCAGGAGGTTTTCTACCCGCCAAGTCTGACATCTTATCAGAATCAGTGGTAGAAGGTGACTCCTCTGACCCTAGAGATAGACTTCCGGACTGCAGCTGGGGTCGACCTGGGTCAAAACGCTCAGGGTGACCATGAGGAGGATTCTCAAGTCCGGCCATGGCAAATCCACTCCTTACTCCTTCTTGCATCTGCAATTTGGAGTCATAATCTGCAGTCATCATGCTCATGGGGGTGCTGACCACACCACCGCAGAGCATGGGGGTGTCCTCCTCATCTCCTACACTTTTCTCTTTCCGGCGTTTCCTGTTTTCACATGTAGTTCCAAACACAGTTGGCACTCCCTGCAATGGCACTGCAGGATCCATAAAGTATTCTCCTCCATGCTTTAAAGAACCTAAACAGGAAATGTCCCTGTAGCTTTGCTTCGGTGTTTCAGAGTCTTCCCACTTCTTATAGGGTTTCCGGCAGACATCATAGTCGTACCCAATCCTGTCCCCAGCAATCACTTTCTTTTCCTTCAGGGATGAGCTGGCAAGACTCTTGGACATCCTGCCAGGGTGCTCAGCCTCCATGTGCCCCTCCTGGACCGATGGCAGCTCAAAGGCCGCCTGTCTTCTTAACATTCGTTGAGGGGGCATGCCTACGGTACCCGGATAGAACACATCATCGGACCCTGTGATCCTTTCATCAAATGAGTGGCTTCCTCTCAGAGACGGGGGAATACTTAAATTAGTTGCTGAAGAAGTTGGCATTGAGTTGCTTCTAATAAGGGGCGAAGAGTCTACAGGAGCTTCTAAGAGAATTGGGTTGCTGCATGGGAAATTTGCTGGATAAAGTTTTCCTTCATTCCTGACAGATGATGGAATAGTCTGAGGTTGCCTGAACTCACTGTTGAATTTGTTGGACCTCAGCATACTTGTTTGACTAGGGTCCACTTCTCCCTTGCCGGGGATCAGCTGTGAGACAGGATCATCGAACATCTTGACATCTAACCTGGTGTTTACGTGAGGTAATGGTTCCATGATACCTTTCCTCCCCAGGGTGGCGCGCTCCTGACCCGTGGGTGTAACACTGAGCGCATTTCTCGGGCTGAGTCGACAGTATTTTCCAAAGATGATTTCTTCATAAGACTTTGCATTTGTGTTGGGAGGGCTTATTTGCTGCTCTGCACTTTCTGAGCGAGAAAAATAACCTGAATCAGTGCTTCCTTTACTGTGCGGGCTCAGAAGATTGAGAGATGGCTCAGAGTCTTGTCCTTTTTTCTCTGACAGTCTTAGTGCAAGTTTCTGTTTAACTGTGTGAGAGTCATCAGCCTTAGTACTTAAAGACGGATTTGGTAGCATATCAGAGCCAATATACTGAGAGCTTTCGTTGGTCAACGGAAGCCCACTTTTGGGGATAATCAAAATTGGCACCTTCATTGGGCCACCTAAGGATTCTTCCAAGGACCCACCATGGTAGCCACCTCTACTGGCAATATCCAATGGGATGGGTGGGCCAGGGCTCATTTTGTCAGAAGTCTCAGCAAATAAAGAGCTCTCCTCATCTGTATCTGTACTCTGTTCACCATCTGAATGTATCTCTGCTTCTACATCAATAAAACCAGCCTCTAGGTCCAATTTAGATACAGCTGACTCTGTGAAAGGTACTAATCCTGCCTTAATTGCATGGGCATGTGACTTCCTGTGCTTGTACAAATTGCTCTTTGTCTTGAAAGAGAAACCACAAGGTATACATGGATATGGCCGCTCACCAGTATGGGACCTGATGTGTTTTTTCAGAACGCTTGGTTTGGCACATGCCCTGCTGCAGTAAGGACAAATGTACTTGCCGGGCTTTTTGGGTTTGTGCTCTTTCTTGTGAGCATCTTCTGCCTGTTCGATACTTTTCTGGGAGTATTGGCTATAAGCAGGGTTCAGGCTTGAAATCTTTTTTCTAGGATAACCACCACTGTGGCCATGTATAGGAAAAGGAAATAAGTCCTCAGAGGCAACCGATGGCAAAGGGCCAGGGAAGAGCCAGGGAGGGCCTTCTATGCTCTGCTGTGGCTTGCTGCTGTGCATGACCCCCTGTGGCACTGAGTGCTGAGGGAAAGAGAGTGAATGTTGGCATGAGTACGGACTTGGACGGTGCAGTGGATATTGCTTCTCTGAGACTGGCTGCACCACTTCGCCAGGTGAGGCCAACTTTCCAGACCCAAACAGTTGTGCTGATGCTGTGTTTCCGATTTGCTCCGGATCTATCTGTGGTTGCCGCTGTCCTTCCTGACTGCCGAAAGTGCTCATCTTAACTGCAGCTGATTGTTCCTGCCTCCATCTACCTGATGCTTTATCAGTTTCTCCAGACCTTGAGGTAGCTTTTTGTCCTAGAGCCGTGTCCCCAGTGTCCATCTTGTTATGCAAGGTCTTAAGTGCTAGTTTGCCTGAAAGCCGCTCAGACTCATGGAGTTTCTCCAAAGCTGTGCTTTTTAAAGCTCAGTTGCTTCCATGCTCCAGTGTGTCGGCAAACCTGCTGATTGTCCCTTCTCTTTGGAACCTTGCACACCCACACTGCAGTCAATGGGCATTAGATGGAAATGTCCTTGGACCAGGTTATAACACAGTTCTCTCCATCATTGAAAAGTCCATCCAAAAGCTAAGTGCAAATCCACGATTTCTTATGGCATTTGAATGCTTTCAACTGGGATGAAATTGGGATGATGAATAGTCTAAGAGAAGTTTTGCCCATCAACTACAGCAAAGTTCAACTGCCAATTTCACTAAGATAAAATGACCTGAAGGCAAAGAAAACATAGAGATTCTCATAACAGTCACCAGATAAGAAACCCAAACCAACCCTAAATTATCACCCTGAAGATGGATAAATTAAAGATGGTTTTCAGTCCAGGAAAATTTTGTAGCTATTACATTAATTCCTTTTTTTTAAAGTTAGAAGATCTTCAACAGTTAAAAGATACTAATTTCAAATAGTATTATGCCATAAGCATACATCTCTTCCATGTTTGAATTTTGTGTGGGAGTACTGGCTCACTGGTAGAGCATGTGCTTAGCAGTGCATGAAGCTCTGGGTTCAATCCACAGTTTCAAAAAAGAAAAGTGTTTGATGGAAAACTCTTCATAAATGTTACTTGTAAAATCATAAAACTTTTAAAGGATTCATTAAAAGATTTAGAGCTATTCCTAACCAAGTTTTATGGCTTGTATACTAACATGTATTACACATCCATAAAGAGATATATTTTATAGCTTAATATAAACGACACACTTAGATATAACATTACATAACATAAAATCTACATTAATATAAAATATGATTATAGTATAAAGAAACCAACATATGGCACTTGATTTATAACACATATATATTAATATAAAATTTTATATAACATTAATATAATATAGAAATATTTTATAGCTTAAAAAGTGACTAATAGAGTTAGATGAAGGACAGAAGGGTAAAAGGCTATCACAGAACTTTGGGGAAGGTAAAGGACTGCATCTAAACAATACAATCATAAAAGTTTAAAAATATGGAAAAGAAAGCCTATTTGGGGAACAGATTAAAAATCAAATGATTACCTGAATAGTTTAGAGTTCTCACGGGCATGATTGTCCTGACACTTCCTAGGTACAAAATAAAGGCAGTTAGGATAAATTGTTCCATTACTTGTTCAGAAGATAAATACATATATATATATATATATATATATATGTGCATTTATGTGCATTAATTAGGCAGCTCCTTGTGAGAATACGATCGATTCTCATGATGAATTGTTTTCCTTTGCTGTCTGCAAATCATTACTTTTCATGAAAGTAAGAACTTCACAAGTGAAAATTATACATATATCATTTCCCATCCTTTGGTTGACACAAAATATGTAATTCTGCATAATACATAAACTTCAAATTAACTAAGAAAATTGAATTTTATAACAAAAAGACTGGAATAATGGAATAAATTATTTAAAAGACCACAGTGCTTTCATTTAGCAATGAAGTAATACCTTTATAAATCAGACATTTAACTTATGCTTGACATTATGAATTAAAACCATTACACCATAGACACAAATCTTATTACAAATGATATAACATAATAGATGCACCAAATAAAATTTTAAAACAACACTGTTTTCATATTAGACTAGAACATGAAGAATTACTTATGTAAAATTCAAAAGCAGATATTTAATGGTCGAAACACAACTTACCTAGAACATGAAGTTAAACTGTTGTTGAGTTTAATTTTTAGGACAAGGAGTCTAATAGGAAAAAATCATGTCTACTTTTTATTTTTAAAAAAATCAATTTTGCTGTGGTTAACACGGGATCATCCTATATTCCAACAGCATTTACACTAATACCTCAGTTGTCAAATGGCTCCAAGCTCGAAGTTTCTACTACTTGAAGAGCAAAGTTAGAAAACTGTGTGTTCATAACTTTGCTCAATAATGGAACTAAAAATCTGACTTGAAAAAACCTGTACAGGTAACACCTGTACAGGCTGAGAGTGAGTCATGCACTGCATCTCGCATTGGACACAAAGGGGTGACTTCAGTCTAAGTGCTGCTCTGGCCCAGACAACATCGTGCTTGTGTTAGTGCGTTAAAACGTTCGTCATTGTGCTTTTTTGCAAAACTGAGAACCAAGATAGGGTTAAAGAAAGCATTCACTGTGAAATTTGTTAATGTCCTAGAAAAATGAATTTAAAAGTGTAATTTGGGGGCCTCAGAACCAATTATTTGGCTTTCTATTATTTCTTATGGGAAAAATATGTTTAGTTCTCAAAACTCTGTGGTGTTCAAACACAAATTTGGAATGAATTAAGTTTGACAACTGAAGTATCACTATATTCTTCAGGTTTTTAAGATTCAAAATTTGATCTCCATTAAAAACCCAGTAACTCAATTATGTAAATAGCTTCTGTCAGGAAAACCTCTTCCTTTGAATGTAGGAAGGGTTGACTTTCTAAGATAAGTGGTGGCCCACTATTTGCATATTCAGAAAACAAGATGGAATCCCAGACCTGGTTCCTCAGGAGTCCTTCAGGGAGAGCCCTTTTTGTGCTGAGCTGGAAGCCCCAGTGGCATGGAGATTCCTCTGACCCAGCACCAAACTTCTCACTTCAGTGCAAGGCTTAAGACTATTGCTAGGGAGCTGGATATCATTTTTGTCTCACATAAAACTTTTATATTAGATTGCGAACATATTTGGGGATGTATTATTCTCTCCAACACTCGACTTGGGGAGGCTTCCACTAACTGCTACCCACAAAAATCACTTCCTTTCTTAGAGTTTCTGAGACATACAGAAAAATGTAGGTGGGAGAGAAAATGAGTGATGGTTCTCTTTGGAAATTTACTGATTGCATTCATGAACCATTACAAATGTGGACTTCTATTAACTGTTTGTCTATCCCTACTTTGTTTTGGAAATTGAAAAGAAAAAAATCTGTGATGGAAATGATCCATATCATATGTCCATTACTGCCTATGGGATATCTTTTTCTTTAAATCCGAAGAGGATTTGGTAGTGTTAAAACTTAACTGAGGAAAAGAAACTAATTGTACAAACCATAAGAGTTTAGAAATTTAATCCAAGGTTTAATTTTTTAAAATGACACTTGTATTTAGTGACCCAATTCTTCCAAAAATGACATAAATACTTGAGCTTGTGTTTTATTATCAAAATATAGAAAAATGTTCATAGATGATAAAACTCTTATAAATATATTAGAGAAGAAAATCTACATTCAATGATCACTGAGTCTAGGAAAATTCTTTGCACCTCGTATTACAAATCATCAAATGTATCATTGTATATTCCACAATTTTTGATTAATTGTCTTAATGTAGACCTACTTAGAATCATAAAGATCTATAGTAATGTGGTTAATTATAGCTACATTACTTCTTTAGGATCATATAGATTTCATTTGTTTTTTAGAATCTTTAATAGGATGCTAAAAGTAAATTCCAATGTTTTACAAATCAGCATGTATGTTGAAAAACGCAATAGGAGAGCAATTCTTCTATCAAAACAAAACAGCTAGTTATCATTTTATTCACTGGGATTTCTTTTTATGGTAACCAAAACCAGGCAAAGTCATTTTTGGCTCCCACTGCCAACAAAGGAGCGGTATCCCAAACACAGTTTCACGTTCACATTTAAAATTTTCCCTAATGCTTTTCAGTTCTAGGAGGATAAAGCTCAGAGGATATGACGTTTGAATTTCTGTGGATGGTGCTACAGCTCATAGGCATCCTCCCGTCAGCAAAGACAGGCATTGTCTAGCAGGCTCATCACACCTTTCAGAGTGGGGCAGTATGGAAAAAGGTATTACCCTCTATGTGGCTATTTCACGGGTAATGGAGGCAAAAGAAAAGAAAATGGTAATTACATGGAAGAGATGCCAGTTTTCTACCTCTGTGCCTTCTCCTTTGGCCATTCTTCAGAGACCCACTCAAATAAGTTTGCACCCAGTTAAAAATTTCCTCAGACCCCTAAGGGAAGGTCTAGAAACAGCTTCCACTCAGAGCTCCTCTGAAGCCTCCTCAGGGTAACAGCTGGATGGGACAGGCAGCTGGGGAATGCTGCTCTCGTCCTTCTGGGATCTTTTGCACAGGAAAACAATTTAACTCAGGAAATTAATCATTACTTGGTTGGTAGCAAAAGTCAAGTGAGCAATAAATAATAACATCCCATATCATAATGGAATGAAATGGCTGGAAACAAACACTAATTCTCTGCCTCCAATATTTTAATAACATGACATGGCTTTAAAATTAAAATGGTTGTATAAACTAGAGACATCTATAGCTAAATGGGTGCATATCGAGGCCATACTCTTCGGTGAAATAAATAGGACACACATGTGTAAATGCCAAGTTGTCTCTCTGGTGTGAGAAACTGAAAGTGTAAATGAGAACCCAAATGTATAATAGGTAATGTGAAATAGGAAGCAAAGGTTCAAAAGGGAAGGGGAAGTAGGGAGGATGGGGGAAAGGAAAGAAAGTGAAAGAAAATATGAGAAAAGAAGGAAAAAACGGAAACAAAGCTTTTGTAAATAGTAAGGGGTGGAGAGGTGGAAGGGAGGGCGGGGGAATGGGAAAAAACAAGAACTAAGTTATATCATGGGCAGGTACAAATTCCCAATGATGAATGTGATCATAATGTATACCTAAAATGCACCAATAAAGTTAATTAAAAGTAAAAAAAATAAAGCAAAACAAAAAAATTAAAATGATCATTTGGTCTTTTTTTCTGGAGAATCTGATGGTATTATAGTTACAAACAAAACATATGTCTCATGATAGTATTTATCAAATAAAATTTTAGAAGTGGCTTCTATTTGTTTGTTTTGAAAATGTCTTGGATCAGTTAATAAAATGCCTCAAGAACATGGCAGAGCACTGTTGCTTTAATCCTAGTGACCGTGAGCCACACTCCTGACTACTGCTCGGAAGCACTAGCTCACAGGGTACCGGATGAGGGTAAAAGGACCCGCTAGGAAAGGATGACCAGTGATGGAGTCCAGCTGAATGCACACTATTTCCACAGGATAATTGTGAAAGGGAACTTTCCTGAGAGCCAAATTCATTATAAATACTTCTTTCAGTAAAAATTCCCTTAACCACCTCAGTCTTTCCTAAAATGACCAAGTTGGCAGTATGAGAATACTGTATAGTATACTACTTTAAATATAAGACTGTATATTATCTATGAAACCCTACTAACCAATTCTGACAATTTTCAGAGAAAAGTAAAACTATTGGAATGGTCACTCTCTAATTTGACATGCATACAATCTAATTTGCTATTTAAAGCCTAATGGAAACTGAACTGTATTTTTCCATGTGGGTTCTGGGATGCAGACGCCACTGTAGATATGTGCAGGGTTTGTACATTCAGAAGGCAAGACATTTTTGACTTAGTTTCGATGGGGACATGTGGTTTTTAATATTTTGACATAATGTTTTTCAACTTTTTACAATTATGACTTCACTTTTCCAGGGGCTTTTCTTCTCATTATATAGCAAAAGTTATTGCTATAAGGATTAGTAGGGATTTACTGAGTAGAATTTCCATGGAAATAAACATTGCCAAAATTTTCTCAAATGAAGTTATCTCAAAAAGGTCAGGATTAAAATTGGCCTATTGTGAAAAAATAAATCTTTTGCAACATTTTTCTGTCTAAATGGAATTTTCATCATTTCTTCCCTGATTTGATGAGTTCATGGTAGGCCAAAACTACTTTGCGAGTTAAATGTAAAAACAATAGAAGAAAATAATGAATTGTAGTTATTAACCTGTTATCCTCATATCAGTGAACTGCATTACAACCACCTTTGGTTCCCAAGACGCCAATTCTCTCCACAGGAACTCATGCACAACTTCTGGGAATCTGAAGGAGGAATACAAAAATTTAAAAGATGGTGATGCTTATAATGAATTGAAGAGCATGCTTATTCTTTACCCACGGAAACTGCCTGGCATTAGGAAAGAAAATCTGGAACTGTATCATTCAAGCAGCATTTTCCTTTTTAAATTTAAGAAAAAAAATTTCCCTTCTTTTAACACCGTGCAAATCTTTTGAATATACAATTGCGCTCATACTTTTAATGGTGATAGTGGAGGTCATTACAAATATAATCTCAGAGTTAAAATCCAATGCCTTGAAACTAGGAAATATGCCACTGCAGCCCATGCTACTATTCTGCCTTAAAGCTGCAATTCCCACAAAGCTTCTTTTGGAGAATCATCAACTGAACTTCATACTATGATTCGCAGATAACCTTGCAGCACATTCTTTTTTTAGCAGTTATGTTCTGTGCTAAAATTAATTTCTGAACAAGGAATCCAAAATCAACCAAAGTGAAATCTGGAGTCCTCACAGACTCTGGTAAATAATGAGGAAGGGGATTTTCTCAGAATAATACCTATCCAAATTTGGTCCAAAGAAACGCACAGAAGAGCAAACAATGTAATCCAAATATATTCATCAACCAACCATCTTCAGGTGGCTTAGCTCTTAGTATAAAAGTAGAAAATACTGCTACACTACCCAGAGATGTTTCCTGTATATTGTTATTTTTTAAAAATTGTCCTTTCTTCCAACAAATTATTTCCAAACCTCTCATGAGAAGAATGCAAGCACTAAGGACAGTTAAAATGTGCCTTCCTTCACTACCACTTCGTGTAAAAATTCCAAGCGCGGGAAAAAAGTCATTTGCCTTCATTTCCCCCCTCTTCTGCGTATCACTGCAGTAGGACTTCAGGACACCCTATGCACTTTTAAGACATGAATCATCATAAGCAAGTAGGCTGACTTGGTTCCTCAAAAGACACAAAAGGTGCAAAAATAGCTTCTGCAATTGAAGCAAGAACCACGTCAGCAACCAGATGAATGTGGGTGGTCAGATAAGATTCTGTTACTGCAAAGGGCAAATTATTAAGCAAATGCTAGATTTATTTTCTTTTTAAACATTGTTTTTCTTGCCTCAAATCAACCATTTGCTAGAACTCAAAATGACACCTGACAAACTCTACCCTTCTCAAAATTGAAAGTTCAAAAATGTCAGAGAACATGATTGATTACCATTGATGGAACAGTGGAGGTTTCCAAAAGGGAAATGATAATACTCTATAAGATACGTAATATATCTACATGCCTATATTTTAACACACTAAGTATCTCTCTTTAAAAAAAGAAACTAAAGTGCTTTAAAAATGTGTCGTGGTAATATGACCTAAGCTAAAGTAAAACATGGCTTGCCTCAGAAAAGAAAGAATAAATCACTGAGCTATTTTATACTCTAAGCAAAATTCACTCAAGACATAAATGGCCAAGATTCTACAGCTACAGCTATTTATAGAGAACAAAATCTTGCAGGATTCAGTGACTACCTATGACTGGTAATCCCACAGTTACTGCACTAACAGGCAAGAAGGAGAAGGAGGGTTTAATTCCCAGGACCAACAGGGAATCATTCCTACCAACTACTCTGTGATCCTCCCCCTTGACAGGGGCAGTGTTCTCAGTTCTGATCCTGCTTTTCCAGTCTCACTTTCTGGGACAATGGCCACTGCAAATGAGAAACATGTCTCTTGTGACATGCACATACACATGTCTGAAATTTTCCAAGATGATACAAGGTCCCCTTGCCCACCCAATAAGTGGATTCAGAAACTGGTTCAGCAGACTTATAGCTCATGATCTCTTTTCCTTATAGGGTGTGACTTTAAAACAAAAATCTAAGTGATGTAATATGAAAGATGGGATGTTGATTTGAGCGATTTTCCCCAAATTGTTGTCTTGCAAATTGGAATCAACAGTGGCCTTTGAGAAGGAGGTAATTATCATTACGATTAAAATGAAAACATGGAGACACCATCTCAGACAACAATTATTTTGCATTAATTTTAAGTGAGGTTTTGTTGCAGTTTCTTCTTCAAAATAAAAGAAAACTCTTTCCTCAAATAGCTCTTGGTAATGTGACAAGGCATGTTAATGTTCCCTAGAATTCAATGGTTCATATGAGAGACAATATAATAAAAGGAAAGAGTATCGTTTCATTAACTTTATTTTTAGGTTATTAGATTCGTAAAAAAAAATTACTAAGCAATGAACCCTTAATATTTAATAAAACTAACAAGTTTTCAGCAATAGTGCTAAGAAATCTTGTTCAAGATTCTCAAGTTACTTAAAATACATTTCTAAATATGAGGTGAAAATTATCTTCCACTTTACTAAGTACAGGCTGCTTTCTCTGTCTTCAAGTTTATAGAGATCCTTGGATATATTCTCTATCCTCCCTCTCTTGTTTGCAACACTGTATCTATTTCAATGGTTTCTCAGCCTTTCTACTCTTAGAAGAAAATAAAATCCTTAGCATTAGATATTCATTATTATGGATGCTTATAGGTTATCATTACCAAGCCAAGCAAAGTTGGTATAATAATAGGTAGGAGATGAAGAGGTACCTATTTTAAAAATATTCATTGTTAGTGGGACATTTTATTTTTATTCTCTACTCTTCCAAATTATATTTAAACAAGTTATGGTTTACTGGTTTATAGCCCTTAGATTAATTTTTCAAGAAGGTAAGGTTTTGCTGGCAACCTCTCAGTACCAGCCATCATCACTGTTTTTCTCTAAGACTAAACAAGCATATACTAGTACTACACATGTCCAAACTGTGGTCCATCTTGAATTTCCCTCTCATTTTTAAGATTATAATGAAAAATATTTTAAAAGGTAGTTTTGTTACATATATTATATATTATGTTATGTATTTTATATGCATCCCAGGACTATTTTTCTTTATTAAAAAACCAAAAACAAGGTCAAAAAAATGGTGGGCTGCAGGGTGAACATACCTGCCTGACACTGTAGATGAGAACTGTCACAATTTAAAGCAATCATTATTTGGATAAACTATGTAAACAGGAACAACAGGACCTGGAAAGAAGCCATGCATCTATATTTCTCAGCTAAATGAAATGTTTACACATGAAAACTTTGAAAGAATGAACACTATACTTTGTCTCCTACAGGGATGTTGCACTTTAATTTCACAGAAGGGAGTAAAAAGGATTAAAAAATAGTGGCTAAAGACTTAAGAAGGACATTGAAAAAAAAAGTTCAAAACACCTTCATCAGTTTTACAAGCTTTCTGTAGAGAAACATCTTTCTCCTCTATCAAAGAAAAAAAACCCTGATGGTCCACTGTTACTGTTCCACTTTGGAATGTCAAATGTGGCAAGGAAATGGAGATCAGGAGGTGCTAGAGAAGGCAGGTAAAGGCACCCATGGGCTGGAATCACACACACACACACACACACACACACACACACACACACACATGCACACACACTGCTGACTGTCAGCTTATATCCTTAGAATAGTTTCAATATGAAGGTGAAGGTTTAAGTTGGGTTTTGAGAAGATAATGTAAGAATGATCTATTCAGAAAGGAAAAAGTAGTAATTTTGGAACATAAGTTTTCATAGGAAGAGACTCCCAGTTCTAGAACCGACAATGTGCACATGTTCTGAAAACATCACACTGTATTCCATAAATGTACATAATTATTATTTGCCAACTTAACAAAAATGTAGGGGCTTGCTATGTGGTCAGTGGCAGATCATCTGCCTAGCCCTCAACTTGATCCCAGTCCTGTGTTGCCAAAAAAAAAGAAAAATGATTCCAGAGTTACCATTGGCTTGCTGATTTTTTTTGGAGCAGAGAAGACAAAGCAATGTATAAAACAGAACTACTAAAAACAAAACATCATGTACATGTGTGTTAGTGATTGTCACTTAAACTTTCTTAGCTGACTGTTTTATGATACTTCCAGATATTTACTGAAGGCTTACTATATGCCAGAAAAAGAGCTAAAGATACAAAATACAAAAAAGAAAAGACAAGCACAATATATATGAGCTCAGAGCTTTAAAAGGGAGGCGTATGAACAGACATGTGTTCATGTTTAGGTGTTTTGACATCAATATAAACGTAATATACAAAGGTGAACCCCATCCAGAGAATTAGGAAAGACTTTATAGATGCAAATCCACTGAGCCAAGTTTTTAAAGAAAATTATGTATGCTAATAGGCCAAACCAGACAGCTTTCAACATTAGCTTTAGAGATAAACGTACTTGTCAGATGAAACACAAACACAAGACTCTGTCATTCCATTTCTCTATGATCATGTATACTGCTTTAGTGTAATGGAATTTTGGGTTCACCGGGATGGTTAGGGAACTAAATGTTCTGGTTAATACAACCTATGTTTAGGTAAAGAACATGAAGACAATTATTTTTGTTCTAACATCTGCTAGTGATTATATTCTCAAAAGTACATTAGCCTTCTCCTTGAGTTAATTACAGTGAACTGAACATAATTTAATTTTTTCTTGGTGATTTAGGATCATACAGTGCCCTGTAGCCATCAGTCTCCATCCTGGATGTGCTCTTCTGGTACTTGTAGTGCCAAGACTCCCGATACGTGTCCTTAAACACGTGTCATGTTACCCAAGGTCATGGTTATGACTTTGACATCAAATAAGTCATATATCTGGCTAATTTGTTTTAGAAATAACTGTAAACTTCTGTCGCCATCTAATTTTTGAGCTTATTTTTAATTTTATAGGGAGTGTTTAATACTGTGAAAACATTTCAAAATTACCGAATTCATCAGTAAACTAACAGATGAAAAGATGAGAACTAGAGAAGTCCAAAGTCTTGCTTAGGGACTCACTTCCCATTATGATGATTCTGGTCCATAGCTTAGGTCTTCAAAGTTTTGAGTCATTTATTTTCCACAACTCAAACTGCTTCCTCTTATTGAAAGTCTATTAATCTGGCTTTATCACAAAAACCAAGTGAATGAGTAAAAGAATGAAACCTGAAAAACAAATGCTCTTGACCTTCAAAAGAGCAAAGACATTTGTAATCCATACTTTAAGGTTAAATCAGTCAAGAAGACAGAAGATAACTGTAGCTAAAAACAAATGCTTCTTTGAACTATTCACCACTGTTTCTAGAAAATAAAAATAAATTCAATGAAAAATTTAATTTTTCCAAAATGAGTAAATGTTATCAAAATTGTCAGCATAATCAATTTGTACAATGGCACATTAAATATTCAAAATAAAACTATTCCTTAATAAAGTCATTTCTCAGCACCAGCTATTTTTTGTTATCAAGCTTCTTATGCAAAACCCTTAAAGTAAATACTTTAAGTTCAGTCATGAGATTATCTTCCTAAAGCAAGGGGAGCCCCTTTCTTTACAATCATTGGGGGGTGAGCTTCTTGCTTCCTAATTCCAAAGTTCCACCAAGGAGGCCATGGAGATATGATAATCCCATTCCCACAAGTGTTCCCACACAATAGTGCATGTTGCATTGCTTGGTAAAAGGTTAGGGCCAAGTAGATGATGCTCTTTTATTTGTTTTGTTTTTTGTTTCTGTTGATGTTGGGGAAAGAACCCAGGGTCTCAGGTATGTAAGGCAAATACTCTACTACTGGGCTCCATCCCAGCCCTGTAGATATTACAATTAAAAAGAATTTGTTTTCTCATTTGAGATGTATCTTCTCCTTTATTCCTTTCTAGCCTTTCATATCCCTCTGTCCTACCCCTTAATATTGTTATGATAGGTAAATAACGACTTATTAACAAGAAATCTTAAATATTTACTCTTTAGCAAATAGTCTGCAGGAATAGGGGTAAGGCCAAAGGGGATTATTTGAGCACTACACTACAGTGAGAGCTATGACAGAACAAAGGCAAAACGCCAGTGTAATGTTTTCTCAAGTTTTATTTTTTACAGTGCTTAAGTTTATTATCTGATTGCTCCTAGCATATATAAAATAATAATCCTTTCTTCAATTTCCATTTATCGTCGAGTATGCCAAAACTAGCATAAAGACTAATATTAATTTTGTATTAAGTAAAGGAAGAGAGCAAAGAAGTCAAATTGTAAAGTATGCATTGTATCTATAAGTATTCATAAAACAGGTTGTCCTTGCCTGAAGAAAATCCATTTCTTGGGGGAAAAGCATCCAAAAACAATGGAAACAAGACCCAAAACAATAAAAGCACAGCTAAAAACTTGAATTACATCTCATATTTCATGCTAATCAAGATGATTAACTCTAAGCCACTATCTATGAACTATTTAAGGCACATTGCATTTATGTCATTTTTTTTGGCTTCCTTTAAAGTTAAAGACTCTTTTATACTCTGTGAAAACTCATCAATACTGACTTCAGAAATATAAACTATTAGTTCATATCTGGAATACAGATTATCTGCTTTATTAAATTAACCACGTGTTTCAACCACATATGAAACACATTAAAATCAAAGGCCATTTGAATATCCCAAAGGACACAAGACAGTGGCCTGCTCAATAAGAGGTCAGGGGATATCTGTCAGATGAATGAATGAAAAGGAAACAAAGTGTAGATGAAATAAGGAATGGACACGATGACGGGTGTGTGTCCTGCACCTGGAAAAAAGCCATTCGTGATTACTGACCAAAACAGTGCATTATAAATCTTCAGACAAAAAGTGAGGAAGAGTTCTCAGTAAGTCCAGCACCACAGCCCACAATTGAGGAAACGGAAGCCCGGAAGGGCAGGGTGACAGACTTAACTGGGTTTCCAGAAACCTCAAACCTTAAACAGCTTTAGTCTCAGAACTTCCGGCACTTTCCCAACTTCCTAACAAAAAAGAAACTTTTCTTGATAAGTGTTGATAGGTATAGGAGTTAGGTTACATTATCAATTTTAATAGACAAAAATGTATTTTTAAGTAAAATAATAAGCTTAAACATCCAACTGCTCTACCTTTCACACACACACACACACACACACACACGATTGTGTTAGGCTGTAATCTCTTTGAGTGAGCTGTAAGCAATACGAAGCTAATTTCACTTGATTTATCCAATTTCCCACTGTTTCCCTGCCTCCTTCTTGAACAGATTGGTCATTTTCATTGCTAAGGACCTCCAAGGTGGATTGTGTGAATACTTACACTAAGTCCACAAATATAAAGATCACTGAAACCCATGGGAAATAAAGGTGGCTCCTGGACTAGAATTTGAGAAATCTGAAACAACACAGCCACCGACTTCTGCCTGTGACCTGAAGGTCATGACAGGCAAGCCATGATGACATAAATGGCCCATGAGACATAACACATTGGGGCTGCTCATGAGTACTTCTGCTACCTTTCAGATTCAGAGAGTACAGTGCATTTGAACTTAAAGCTACCTTTACAGACGCTATATTTCAAGCCTTTTTAATGTCCCACTTTGAATTGGCTGCTAGGAAGCTAAGATCTGAATTTTTCATCTTTCTGTAGGAAATACTGTATCTAGGCTTTCTAAGCATGTGTTTTTATCACTAGCATCATTTCTTCCTTCAAGTACTACTTCTACCTGTTTCCATTGTCTATACTCATACTGAATAACCCACATAAGCCTCTCAATAATGGGGACTATTATAAAAGACATAACACATGAAGCCAGAAACTTTGAAAGTTGAATCTATTTGTATATTTCAATCATATTTGGACAGCAAGATGGTAAAATTAATAGGCTCCAGGTACATGAAAAGTAATGGAAACTCCCGAATGTCTGTTTTTTTCCTTCAGCCCTCAACTGTATTGATTTAAAAAAAAAAAAAAAAAGACTTTGGCAATGCAACAGAGAAGGTATATGCAACACAACCCAATAGAACACTAATTATTTTCCTTCTCTGAGAAATTGCATATGAATAATATGGAGATAATATGGTCAAATTATATTATCTTTGAGACATGGTCAAATTTCCAGCAACTGTCAAAGCTCAGTAGGAGACATGGTAAATGTATCTGACATATTCTTGGACACAAACAACTCACACTGGCAGCTCCTACATACAAATCTTGTGCAGTACACTGAGGGGCAGGATGAAGATTTTATATTTGTTGAGCATCTATGTGGTTAAAAAAATCAAATTTAGAGGCATGTACTTTTACAGGTTTTGATCAGAAAGCATTTCAAGTCTGAAGTCAAACTCTCCTTTTAAGGTATAAGCATCAACTATCCTAAGAGTTACTCAAATCTTAAACAATAAAGAGCCTGAAAACCATTTTTAATGTCTCTTTTTTTCTTTTTTGGTACCAGAGATTGAACTCCGGACCTTGTGCTTGCGAGGCAGGCATGGTGCCACTGAGCTAAATCCCCGGCCCGAAGTCATTTTGATTAGTCAATTACATGTGATTTAATTTGATCCTTTTCAAGTAAATCCAAACACTAGAGAATATATGTGGAGGGGCTGGGGATTTAGCTCAGTGGTTCTACCTCCTGCCTCGCAATCACAAGGTCCCGAGTTCGATCTCCAGTACCAAAAACAAAACAAAGCGAGAATATAAGTGGAATTCCTAATTTGTGTTTCAGTCCACACTGACCAATAACTAATATTACACCTAATTATACACCTATATAAATAATTTGAAAAGGATAATTTAAACAATACAACCAGAAAAGACTCACCCAGGAAAAAATTAAAATACATTTTTAAATGCATTTGTTTTAGCTTTGAAGGTAACCAAAATTTGCAAGCACACAAATTATTTCAATTTGCACAATTTCAGTAACCACCATTTTAACTCATGTTATTTGGAATCTTTCTTTCATTCATTCTTATTTATCACTGAAGGACAAAGAATTTGCTTGAAACAAATTTATTAAGAATTCTTTAGAGATGCAGTTCAGTGGTACAGTGCTCGCCCAACATTCGTGAGGCCTGGGCTGGATCCCTAGCACTACACCAAAACAAATTTAAAAACAAAAATAAAGTTTCACTAGCAGAATTCTATCAAAAACAAACAAAAATAAAGAAAAGTAAGCAAAACCTAAGTAAAGAAAAATAGAAATGATCACAAAATTAACTAGTATATCATACTGTTTGATTTCTATCAACCTGTTCGAATTACAATGAGGGTCTTAGGACAAGGTGCCAAAAGTAACTTTACTACAGCATCTGCTCCTTGATTTAAACATAAGTGTAGCTTATTTAAACAAGTAGATTATATTTCTTTTAATAGAAAATGAGCAGCACATTAGAAAGAAAACTGTTTTAGTAATGCCTTATCTATTCAAATTTATCAGGTAAGCTTTATATTTTTCTAATGCAAGAAGAATACGAAAAACTGAGGCTAGAAAGGTTAAGCAGTTGCCAGCACAATTCTCAAAGGTCACACCTTCTGCTGCTAGTTCCTTGGCCTCCTGCTTCCCGGCATAAGACTTGATACATGGACCACAGATGGACATTTGTTTAGCATCTGGGTGAATCTTGTACTCTTTAAGCTTGAGTTTCCTAATATGCAAAATAGGAATAACAATCAAGGTGATTGCCCCACCTTTACACTGCTTTATTGGTGAGCCAAAACTGAGATGACATGTAAAGTGGCCTGTCAATTTTAAATACCAAAAAAATAGTCAAAATAGTTTAAATCACCAACTAGATATTGTTATTGCCACTGATACTAACGGACCAGTTTGTTGCTGACTGAAAAAAGGAAACGAGAAGAAATGTAGAGACCAAACTAGAAGAAATGTAGAGATGAGTCCTAACTAATACTTCCTGCTTCACAGACCAACCTAAGTTCTAACAACACAGTGACCAGTCCAATTTCCTTCACGCAGTAGGCTAATATGACTAATTTAGAGCTACTCAAAGTCAGCCAAAACCTTCTGTATATATCTACAGGCAAACTAGTATTATTGTTAGTCACTTTAGCATCAACCAACATGTAACAGTTCTTGGTGGGAAATTTTAATTTTAATTTTTAAGGAATTAAATTTCATCTACACAAGTTAATCCAAATGAAATTAAAATATTTAGTTCTAAATTATTGCATAACCTTTCTCCACCATGGGACAGAGCAAATAGTTGTAATTCATCAAAAGCACCAAATCAGAAACACTTTCCTCAAGGACACAATAATCAGAACATTAAGTTAACATGGGCACTGGTTGTTTAGTAAATAGTTTCTTTCGATATCATTCCAAAATCTAAACAAAGACTCTTCTTGAATAATAGTTTTCCCTTTGGGGAATACGTGCTTGGTGTTCCCAAATAGCACATGTCTACAAATCCTTTACTTTGCCACTCACACAATACTTTTACATCAAGGAAGCATCATAGTAATAATTCCAACTTGGGCTTCTAGGCAATAGTGTCTGTCAAACATGAATGAAGGTTCCTCTCTCCCCTTCAAATCTGGGTAATGAGAAGAGGAGTTCCACCGTGAGACCATAATGTTGAAAGTGAAATAAATCCGATTCACAAGCTTAAATATCACACAGTTTCTTTATAGGAGAAAACCAAATTATACAGAAAGAGCGAAAAGAAGATAGACAATAGGAAGTAGGGAGACATCTTTCTGTAATGGGAAGGGGATCAAGAGATAGAGGGAAGGGAAGGAGGGAGGGAAAAGGGATGAGAAAAAGACCTAAGATGTGTTATGCACGGGTACCAACTCCACACAAGGAATGGAAACATTATGTGCTGCAAATATGTACTACGAATAAAACAAATCTATTTTGTGAATTACACTGTTGTAAACATGGGTACTCATGTATTACTATAGTAGGATTGCTTTAGCACTTTCAAGAATACACCTAGGAGAGGTATAGGTGGATCAATGGAATTTCTATTTTTAGTTTTTTGAGAAGTATCTGTACTGATTTCCATATTGGTTATAGTAGTCTACATTCCCATCAACAATGAAGAAGGGCTCCTGTTGACCACATCTTCACCACCATTTGTTGTTTTGTTGTGTCCTTGATGATAGCTATTCTGACTAGAGTAAGATGGAATCTCAGAATTGTTTTGAATTACATTTCTGTAATGGCTAATGATGTAAATGAATGGATACAGATATATCTCTAGCTATATATCTATATAGACATATATCATCTATCTATACAGATACAGATATAGATATAGAGAGAATAGAATATTACTTAGCCATAAAGTAGAATGAATTCAAGTCATTTGAAGCGAAATGGACGGATCTTGATGCCACAATATTAAGTGAAATAACTCAGACACAGAAGGCTACATACCACAAGGTTTCTCTTAGGTGAGAAACCCAAAACATAAATAAAGAGTGAAATAAAGGAAAGATAGAAGGAAACAAGAAGGCTAAGGTTTCAGATATGGGGAAGGGGATCAGAATAAGGAGGGGGAGAGGGAGTAGGGAGGAGGAAAGGAGATCAAAATGATCAAGATGTGATACATATACACTGTACATAAATTACCCAAAGTGAATGTAATTACTATGCACCACAAACACATACCAATTTCTTAAACAAGGATCTCTTTTGTCATCACTAGGAGGGGGCTAGCCTAAGGGCACATCTGCTATGAGGGGACAAAAGGAAAAAAGCCCGATTACAGAAAGCAGACCCTGAGGGCTGTGGGTAGCCTTGTCTGGAAGTACACTGGCCCTGTACTGTTGTGACCATCAGAAGCACACAATGCTTCTGTTTTTTAGATACTTTGGGTCAGGATTTTTGTCTACTGCCAACAAAGTTATCAAACAAATGATGTGGTTGAACACCTTAGTTAAAACAGATTGGGATGTTTCTATCCTCCCATGGTTCCTAGATGCCACGAAGAAGGCACAAGGCCCAGGAACAGCAAGGTTGTACAGTTTGTCTCTTGGGTTGCAATTTTATTCATAACTCACACTGTCAAGTGAAAATCATGTTGCTCCTGACTTTTTAGGGTCAAGAATTAACCCAAGAAGGTAAGGTCATGGCGATGAAACACATGGACTCTGGAATCAAGAGGGTTGTAAGCCTAGCACTTTATGCACCAATTGTGAGATTTTAGTTAAATTACCGACCCTCTCGACATGTTTCCTTATCATGAAAATGGGCATCATTATAGTTATTTTGAGCATTAAATGAGATACCACAAGTATACCACTGAGGGTAATACCTAGCACTTATAAAATGTCCTAAAATATTGGCATTCTTCTTTACATACAAGCAAGTTTACAGCATCAATATCTCTAATATAGGTAAATACCATATTTAGAAAAGTATTTTGTTTTTACTTGGGCACTAAGAATAGCAGGTGTATCTAATTAGCTGAAAATAGTTATTTGATTTCGCACATATACGAACACATGTGAAATGTGTGTATCTACAGACTGTGTCTCATGCAGAAATAACTTAAATGATGAAAATATTAAAAAGGCAAACATCACAATTCATAAAGTAAAAATTATAAAATAGAATATCAATGTTACAAGAATTTCTGTCTTGGGGTTTTTTAAATGACAGAATGACTAGCCATAAAACGTGTTTTGGCCTGTCAGCAAGAAATCCTCATTCTCATTGCAAATGCATCCCAGGGGAATCAAAGCTCATCAATTTCTGGGACAGCCGCTCCTCGGCAAAGGCCCAGAGCAGGACAAGAGGGAAGGAGATCATAAGGCATCATCTCTCCTTGGGAGAACAGAGTATCACACTGCCATTCATTGTTTGGTCCCCGGGAAGAAAGACTAAAATTCAGAGAGTTTCTGGTCAGTAGCGGGCAATTTCAAAATCAATAAATTATTTGAAAAATCAACACATGTAGAAAACATTTTTCCCCAAAACATACAGAGTTTCAAACATCATGGTTCAGTCAAGGAATGCAACACGAACCTGTGATTAAAGTTCAAGGTAGTAGAACAGCAAAGTGGGGACATCAGAAAGCAGGGAGGCCACTGGGCTAAGATCCAGCTGGTTAGCAAAAGCAGTCCCTCTGCCTGAGAGCCAGGAACGCGGTATCAGCACTTCGGCCAGGACAGACACACAGCACCATTGATCAGTGTGCCTTTTTGTTTGCTCACAGATGCCTAACAATCCACGTATATGGATTGCTTAATGCCAGAGAATAATAAATTTCTTCAAATCTAGGTCAATTTGCTAAAGGTTATTTATCCCCTGTACGTTGAAAGCCTTGTTTTTGTTTTTGCCAAGAACCTGCAGCAAATTATTTTCTCTTACTTCAAACTTAGTGTCTGCGTTGCAGCACAGCTGGGTGGCAGCAAAAACAAAACAAAACAAAACAGCACTGGGAATGTCTACATTTGGCTGATGTGAGAAAACTATCTGAACCGCTCCCAAATATCTGAGAAATTAAGTCTAGGAAGGCAGGCCGCATCACCACACTCAGCTGCTGAAGGGTGTCTCTCATACTGCAATTTTTAGATACCTATCAACATTCAATTAACATCCATGATCTGGTATTAGTCATTATCAACACTTATTAAGCACCTCTGCCTTTACTCTGAAAAGTGCAGAATTCAGGATTAATGAGGTGGGATTCTAACTGGCAGACATATCTTCACTTGATTTAAGCAAACCTGTGAAACATTTGACTTCTTCCAAGCTTCAGTTTCTAAGCACGTAGCATCCATTTTTATATATGCCCAATATGCTCAAAAACAACCAAAAAGGCATAATAGCGCATAATGAGTGACTTTATATATGAAAATTTACAAAAGAACACATTTTCTACTTAACAGTGATAAATATTTATTGGATAAGAAAGATTTTAATTTGCTGAGTGATCTTAGAATGGCTTCCTTTTAATATTCTGAGCAATGGTAAGCAGAATATGAAGGAACTGGAAAGTTCAGGAGGAGGAATCCTCCAAATTGAACGGAATGCATTTCTGTCTGTTATGGCTTGTATCTAGATGTCTTCCCTAAAGCCTTGTGTGCTGATGGGGCACACGAGGGGCTTTTCCACTTTTCCAACATGACTGGATCAAGGGTGGGTGTTAGGTTTGGATCTAGATGTCCCCCCAAATCTTCATGTGGTCATAGGGGGCTGAATCTAGAGTGTGTGATGCTAGGATTAAGGGCATGTGATTACTAAACCACTCTACACATGAGTGATTGGTTTGCCACCGCCCTATTCCCAGTAGATTGAATAAGATAAAAAGGACAGAAAGACGCCGTTAAACTCTCTTATTGCCTTTGCTGTCTTCCACCGCCATGAACTGCTGCCCCGCTGCCACTCTGCCTTGGAGCCAGCTGATTATGGACTGAAACCTCTACAAACTGTAAACTAAATAAAGCTGTCCTCTTTAACTTCTTGTCTGGCATTTTGTCTCAGCAACAAGAAAAATAAGACAACGTTCATGGAAATAATTCTAGGAACAAATTCTATTTTCTAAACTTTAATTATCCTTCTTCCTTGGGGTTGAGTGTTTCTCTCTGGGATAATGTGAATGGCCCAAGAGAAATGGATTTTATACTAGACAACAGCTTTGGAAGAATCACAATTTTATCTTTTTGCTGCTTCTTGAGGTTACGCGGTGAATTATGGCATTTCTTCTCAAAGATGAGCAACTAACAATGATTATGCGGAAACCTCTGCAGGCTGAACAGAGTGAATCTCCCTGTTCTCTTGGCGACAGCTATACCCTCAGAGTCTGCCCAGGGGAAGACACCAGGGTTCCCATGCTGGGGCTGGGACTGCCCTTCCATTCTGCTCTGCTTGTGCAGATCAGACAGGAGAGGATTCTCCCCAGGGTCGCAGGGGGTCTGAGGTCAGCGGTGGCCACATCAGAAAATGTGGTCACAAGGTAGCTTCTACAGACCCAGCTGTAGCTAAGAGGCACTATGATAACATGTGTAAAAGGAAGAAAAGTAAAACAAACCACTGTTAATGGCTAACAACTAAAATGTTCCCCCAAAGTGCCTGTACTCACAGGTGGGGTTTTTGAGAGGTGACTGGATTATGGGGAGGAACAGCTGGCTTGCTGCGGGCGTGGCCTGGAAGGGTTTATCTCCCTCACCTGTTCCTCCTTTGATGCTCTTTGCTTCCAGACCACAAGGATGTGAGCAGCTATTTCTCTGCCACGTCCCTCTGCCCTGCCACCCTGTCTTGGCGCACCGAACTATGGACCGAAACCTCTACAATCTGTGAATGCAAATAAATTTCTCCTTTCACTGTGGGCATCTGGTATCGTATCTCAGTGATGAGGAAAGCTAAGATACCCACTACAGTACCAGCACACTTGAAAAAACTTTATCTCAGTGAATTCTCAGGTAAGAATGTTAGGTAAGGCCAAACGTCACAGAGACAGTAAAAGCTAGGGACAGGATTCTAAGCTAATTGTTTTCCTAGATCCCAGATGCTTCCTCTGACCCACAGCATCCAAATTCGGCTGTCCTGGTTACACACCTTTAGATAAACCACATAAAACTTAGTGGGTTTTGGTTTTCCTCTGGATAAAATGGACACAATAATTCC
This sequence comes from Heterocephalus glaber, assembly GCF_000247695.1. The sequence goes on along the minus strand of NW_004624753.1, from coordinate 11,401,723 downwards.
TCCCCTGCTACCTTCCTGCGTTAGTATTAAGAACTCAGTGACTCTCTGCCCGGGTGTGTACCACATAATGATGCCACAGGCAGGAGAGAGGTCTGTAGGACTGCATTGCTCAGTGGCATCACAGTGTTTTAGTTTGTGTAAGAACAGAAGACCATGGTCTCATAGCCACAAAACTGCCTGGCCACACAGTCCTTGGAATGTTTCCCCAGCAGTGACACATGGCTGGATATGAAAACAATGCTGAAATGAATGAAAATCATGAGATGATTCAAAGACATGAATGTTAACTCCCTGGTCCTCCTCAGTCACAGTTTTATCGATGTCCCATCACAGTCCTTCTGTATGACAACAGACACTCAAACTGACGTGGCTCTGAAAATTCACCTGGTTTAGCTCTATTCGTTCACTAATTCTAAGTGTATCCCCTTCCCAAACATTTTCCCTGGTCCCCTTCTGTGATGCCACAGGACAGAGGTCTGCAATGGTCTTATCACACTGTGCCACACTTACATCCCAGACTGCAATGTGAGGCTCAGAGGCAGAGAACTGTGTCTCCATCTGTCAAGGTGCCATGCAGTGCTGGAAAGCACAGTGGCTCCTCACAGCAGCAGTTTGAACTGTGTGCCTTGAGAGGCAGAGAGGTAGGTGGCTTCACACCTTGGGATCCTGTAGACTCGATGTTTCCCATTTGCAGCAAGGATTCCAAGCACCATCCAGGCCACAAGTCACAGAGAAGGAATCAGGGAGGGTCACTTGGGGAGGGAAGATTTTAGGAATCAGGCAGGAAGTTGCACACAGGACTTCCGCCCACATTTCACTCACTAGAACTTGCCCTTGTGGCTCTTCTGACTGTAGAACAGCTGGAAACTGCAGTCTGACTGTGAGCTCAGGAAGGACAGGATAGGGGTTTAGCAGCCAGCCTCATGCTACACTCATGCTAGAAACTAAAAGATGCTTGCTGTTGTAGGGATGGACTGATTTAATACACCTAAGACTTGGCCATAGAGGAATAAAGGGAAAAATAAAAGTAGCACATGCAAAGTATGTTCAGAGATCTAACTCAATTTCACAGATCAGTGCTTGTTGTCTTTTTCCTAAATTCCCCAACCGAATTTTAAGCGTGAAAAATGAAACTGCCAAAAGAAAAAACAAAAGCACCATTAGCCTGGAGATTCAAAAGCGTCACCCTCCAGTAAGAGAAGATCACAGAGAGAAGAGAACCATGATGGAGACAGGATTCACTAGCAATACACGAAGAAAAGGTAGCGAGAGTGGGGCCGAGCATTCGCTGGGCAATTTTGTTTAGAATTTCACATTTTTATAATACTAAAAGGTAAATACCCATCACGTGCCTGTAGCCAAGCTCTACTTTATAATGTACAAACTCTGATGTGGATGCTTGGATACCTATATGGCTTTAAAGATCAACTGAGTTTAAAGACTCATCAAGTGTAGGGAAAAAATGGCATTTGAAATTTTTATTTTATGAAAAGGGACTAAGTACACTAAGAATGGATGCACAATCTTTTGAAGGCAGCACAGAAATCACTGTCATGTGTAAAGTTTCTTTTTAATGCCAGTGTCAGCTCCAGTGGGGAATGGGGTGTCCATGCCTGGACAGCATCATCACCTGGAAGCCACAGGTGATGAAATATCATCTTCCTGCTCCACCCAGAGGATCGCCTTCCTCCAATGGAATTTGCTTCCCCGCACAAGCTCTCAAAGTAGGTTTATTTCTGCTATTTTTCTGAATATATTTTAAAAGAGATATGACATATGTTTTGCAGATGCTGGTGAAATTACAGTTGCACAGGCAAAGCATATAATTAGTTGAAGAAGAGGATAAAAAAAGACTTCACCTACACTGCGTGGGCCCAGAGACTTAGGATTAACTGTGAAGAAACTGCTGTGTTTTTCACAGCTACAAACAGCACCGAGGCAAAACACACACACACACACACACACCTTGGAACCCCAAGAGAAGGCATCCTGACTAAGCTCAAGTGAGCACAGATGCTTGCACTGCCAGTGAACTCAGCGGTTAGCTTCATTCCATGGATATACAGCAAAATGTCAGGACAGAGCAAAATGAGGAAGAACAATTAAATGATTCTACTCTTCCCACTTTCAAGGGCTCAGAGTCACTGAGAGGAGACATGCTGTATGGGAACAGTGCCCTCTTCAAACACATCTGGTTCCTAAAAGGTAGAAAAATGAAGGAGTAGGAAGAAAAAACCAAATTTTCTCATTTTCATCTAAACCTGTTAAATTCATAAGGCTCTCAACTTTTATGCTGAAGGAGCCCTTACATGTGAAGATCAAAAGCTATTTTTACCTATTTTCACAACTTTAATTATTTTATGAACTTTGCAAGCAGGTTTACAATGGCAAACAGCAGCAAACTCCAGTTCAAACTTTACACATAAAAGCACAAGGCCAGTTTATTTTTATCCAACATGTATAATTTTTAATTGGAAGAATTTCCTCACAACTTCAACAATCATGCCTTAGTGGTGAAGGACTCAAAGGCCGTGTTAATAATTATAAATGGATATTAAACATGGTGTGGCCTGGCCGGCTCCACTCAAATTAAAAAAACAAAAAATTACACTAGTACAAAAGAAGATGGATGGTCCCACAGAGGCAGGGGTTTAGAAGATATGTACAATAAATTCATGCTCTGATACCAAGATAAATTTTAGGACATCAAGGCTCAAACTAATCTCTTTGTGGGCCAGGAAGGCAGGTGGTAAAGAAATGGGAAGTGGCTGGGTAAAGGCAGGAGAGAAGATGCTGTCCAAGAGCCAACTAAAGAATGAACATCTCATCTTAATGTGAGCTCAGCCAGAAGAAGAAACTGTATAGACATGCGGAGGTCCCAAGAGATTCTCACCTGGGGAAACAAATGGACAGCATGTTTTCCCCTTTTGACCTTTGCTTAAGATATTAAGCAAAATAGCAAGAAGTTAAACCCTGTTCTACCCAGCTATCTCATCACTGAAATTTGGACTCCACAGTCCTAACAGACGGTCCGGGAGAGGGGTAAAGCTGACATCCTTTCAAGAAAATAGGGCACCCTAATAAGGACATCTGCCTGAATATATGGCTATTCCACTTTCACTTGGAGAAATTCCCACAGGAAAATGCTAGATAATTATTTGGGATACACTCTAAAAAGATGAATGGGAGAATAGCCACCCTTTAAATTGGACTCCATAGAGCGTGGCCACCCTTGTCCAAAAATAAATAAATAAACAGACAACAAAACCAAAAACATAGTCAACAAAATCCCTAAATACTGCACTAATGGAATGTCAATTTGCATAACATATCTACCCTGCAACGCAAAGAATATGCAAAATGTACAGCAGGTTGCTGAGAGAGCAGACAGGCTATAAGCAGAGGAATAATCAGATGGGCTGGACAGGCCAGCAGATGTACTTAAGAGAGCCTCAAGCCAGGAGTGCATGATGCGTGACCCTGGGCAGCTTCTCCTAGCTGGCCCCCCACACAGAGGGGAAAGCCTGTGCTTCACACAGCAGGAACATTTCCTTCTGAAGGAGCCTCTGGGCTGCGCACCACCCCCAGACATTCCACACAGCCTGTGAAAGTCTAATGCTAAGCAGCCAGATCTCCCTCCACAGGCACAGGAACCTCTACCCAGAGCTTGCTCTTCCTCCTGGGGGAGGAGAGAAGCAGACAGGCAATGAGACCCTGCCTTCCTTTGCTCTTCTGGAGGGCTTGCCAAGTAGGGCAGAGTTTTACAAGAGGAAATCTTCCACTGCTCAAGAGGAGGAGCTTATTGAGAGCATAAATACTGTTGGGACTTTCCTTAGCAATCCAGAAATTAAGGTTGCTTTTTTCTCAAATCCTTCCAATATGGAAATCATATCTAGGTCCTTCCTAAAAGAAATCTACACTTACAGAATATTTAGTATTTCAAGATACTATGACAGGCTCTTTTAAAGGTGGTTTAAAAGCTGCTCTTGGGAAGGGGCTCTCAAAGAGAGACAAAATGCTTGACCTTAGAAATTATTCCCACAGAAGAGTCATAAAAAATAAGTAACACTTTCCGGGCATATACCATGTGACAATCCCATGTTTCGCTTTTTTGCAAACATTGTCTCATTTAATCGTCATTACCTCTAGGCAGTAAATGCCATCACTTCCATTTCTTAGGTAAGGTATGTAGTAGTTAAGTAACTGTCCAAGATCCCTCAGGTTGTAAGGAGCTGGCGTTGGATCCAGGTACATTCCACCACAGTTTCCTAATTCCTGCTCTGTGGCAAACATGACAAGAATAATTTAGCTGAGGAAAATATGTATTTCTGGAAGCCTAAACAGAAGATGGTGGTATATAAGAAATAGGCCTTGAAGGATTGGGTCTGTGGGATTTCAAAAGGGAAAGATTCAAGGGAAAGGGAATCCAGGGAGATGGAACAATGCACCAATAGCTTAGAGCTGTCAAAGACTGGGCAGTACACATGCAGTCAAGCTAGCTATAATACCTGGTATTTTTTATACAGGACCTCAGAACCGCAAGACTGGAAAGGTTAGCTGAGGCCAACTTTTCCTTATGTTTAATTTAATCAAATATGAACCTCAGTTTGCATGGCCTGAGTACACTCCAATTTAATTTGCATCGAAGCCAAGCAATGTATTCAGACCAAGATGCCTCAGAGGCAGAGGCCCTCACAGGGCTGGACTGAAGGGGCCATGCTGTCATGCAAAGGCAGGCAAAGGGTCAAACAATAGCTGAACACAGTCATGGGAAAGTCCCTGTACATTGAAAAGATATGAACTAATTTTACTTTGTTCTATGGAAACACTGTTATAAGGAAAATGACATTTCATATCCATGGCTGGACACTCATTCTCTAAGAAAAACCCAAACACCGTCACTTGTATTTGCTAAAGAATGCCTTCTGTGTGCACACAAAATACAAAGGGTGGTATCATAGGCATAATTTTTTTTCCCCATTAAGTTTATTGGTACATTTTTCGGTATATAATACAGTTACATTCATCATTGGGATCTTGTACCATTACATGAGTATCTTGGTTCTTATTTTTTTCTCCCCTTCCCTTGCCCTCCCTTCACCCCCTCCACCCTTCCCTATTTGCAAAGACCTTGTTTCCATTTTTTTTCGTCTCATATTTTTTTCCTTTCCCTTTTTTCCCTACAGGCATAATTTTAATGAACTGAAACTATCTCAGGAGTCACAACCTTTGCCAAGACTGGAAGGGACTGTAGGACCAGAGGCCAAAGTGTCTCCTGGGAGAGAGGATATTCCCAAGGCCAAGAAGCCTGCTGGCTAGAGGAACGCTGCCGTGAAGAACATAGTCACTGGCCAGTGGCCCAAAACCCACAAGGTCAAGTCTTAGGCAAATTGAAGAGACCAATCAAGGGCAGCTTCTCCCTACCGCCAGGCTTCCCTCACCCATGTGAAGTTCCTAAAGCTGTATCACTGACCTTGTTACTTTTCTGCCCAAAAACTTTCAGTGACTCCTCCTTCTTTTACCATGTTCCATAACTCAAATTTATCATTTAGGATTCTCCAGAACTCTTTACTGTTCATCCAGCACAATCTTTCACTACACTTACTCCAATATCCTAGGCTATAGAAAGATGGATGAGTCACTATTCTCAACCCTACCAACCTTTTCCACCCTTAGGCCTTTGCTCAGGCTATGAGCTTCCTTATCACCTCCACATTGGTCTATTAAAACCTACCTAGACATGTTAAGTCAGCTTCTGGGCCAACTTTTCATGAAATGTGGTACATAAAAAATGCAACAGGGCCGGGGATTTAGCTCAGTGGGGCTGCCGCCTGCCCTGCAAGTGCAAGGACCTGAGTTCAATCCCTGGTACCAAAAAAAAAATGCGATGGATGGATGGATGGGTGGATAGATAGGTGGACGGATAGGTGGATGGGTAGGTGGGTGGATGGATAGGTGGATAGATGGGTGGATGGGTGGGTGGATAGATGGATGGATGGATGAATGGATGAGTGGATAGATGGGTGGATGGACAGATGAATGGATGGATGAATGGATGAGTGGATAGATGGGTGGATGGGTGGATGGATAGGTGGATGGATGGGTGGATAGGTGGATGGGTGGATGGATAGGTGGATGGATGGGTGGATGGATGGATGGGTGGATGGATAGGTGGATGGATGGGTGGATGGATGGATGGGTGGATGGATGGATATCATGAATCTCTCCACTGGTAGTTTGTTTGTTTTTTTTTTGGTACCAGGGATCGAACTCGGGTCCTTGTGCTTGTGAGGCTGGCGAAGGAACCACTGGGCTAAATCCCCGGCCCATCCACTGGTAGTGATTATTCTCTTGCCAATATGCCATAATACATTTCTGTTCTATTATGAAACTCTCTGCATGTTCCTTTTTTTCATAAACATCTGAAGGCAACTCTTATTAAATGGAAGGCTAAACTATATTTGTCTTTGTAGCTCGCACAAATCTTAGTACAAGATCTTTCCTAAGAGTATGTGCTTAAGATATATTTTTTTAAAAGAGTAAGATGGTAAACTTGGCAGGAGATGGCAAATATACATAATAGTTAGCTTAATACATTCAACGAACAAATGCTAACTATGGATGGTTGGTACATGGGCCAGGGCTAGGTGCATCCTAGACAAAGGTTTTGTCTCTAGTTTGAAGTTAACTTTTGCCATACAGTCAAGGTCATCACCTCCTACTCCTCTTCAGGACTTGACCCTAGCACCATCTCTTCCTTGGAACTTCTGAAAACACTCTGCCTCCTCCTTCTTGGCACTGTGCACACACCCTTAAGAGACAAGACTGAGTGCATGCCCACATGACTGTCACTCCCTCCTGTCTCCTCACGAGGCACAGAGGAGTTGGCTTTGCTCATCTCTGTATTCCATCATCATTAGAACTCTACCTGATATGCCCTTGTCTGCCAATAAAGGCTCCTTATTACCTATTCTATTTTAAAGGTGCTTAGCTAACATTCTGATTTTTTAAAATCGACTGAGTACAATCATCATTGTTGCCAAACCCAGGATATGTCATTAATCTCTTAGGGGAAGAGACTTTAGCCTGGGCTGTGCAGTCAGGCTACTTCAGTTTGGAAATCAGTTCCACTTCTTCCTAGGGCTATGATCGTCAATAAATCTCTTACCCTTGCCAGGCTGATTTCCTCACACCTCCCATGGGGATAACAGCACTTACCCTGCAGTATGCTGTGAGGACTGGAGGTTATGTAATCAGGCTCCTAACAGAGTTTCTGGCAATTGGTTACTGCTGTATAATGATACCAATTGTAATGACTACACTAACAGAATTGGGAAAAGTAAATGTGGAGACATATTTTTTCAATTAAAATATATATAGTTACTTAATTTTAATGTCATTTTAAAAAATCAAACTGATTTTTTAATTTCAGTAACATCATACAGACACAGACCACATGTTGAGGGCTATAAATTACTGTCATGCTTCCAGTAAGAATCTTGATTCCACTGATAATGAAAATACAGTGGACTCTTGACTTACGAACTCAATCCGTTCCAAGGGCTGGTTGTAACTAAGTCAATACAGCTGAGATCTGCATGTTTTCCTGGGCACACACTATAGAAAACAAGAGGCAGATGAATCTTCCATCAACCTAATTAACCCAAGTTGTTCGTATGTCAGTCCGGTCGTAACTTGAATGTAAGTTATAGCTCAAGAGGTAAGGTTATACAGTTTGTCTTCAATCTGATTTCCTCTCCATGGTGTTCTGAGGAGCATTAAAAATAATCAGTGAGAAGAGGAAAGAGGATGTTTTCTCAGCATTAAATATTTAAAGTAAGTCGATAAGAGCAGCGCCTCTCGGGAATTCGGCCTCAGTCTCCGACCCTTCCAGTCGGTGTAAGTGGTACATATGTGTGCCATGCTGAGAAAAGTCCATGTGGAAAATGTGTTTCTGACAGTCTCCAGAGAAGAATCCAGTGTCTGGCTTCCTGTGTAAACAAATGTCATCACATTCAAAGAACAGTACATTAGGAAATTATCTGGAAGATGTCTGTTTTCATGAAGGGTGTGGGAAGGAGGGAGGGGCAGAGACAGAGAGAGAAAGAGAGAGAGAGAGAGTCCTCCATGGAATGACCTCAGAAGCACTATACGATAAATCATTAAAAATGCAGCACATGCCTGCTTTCTTCCATGGCGGATGTAGCGAGGTTAGTGAAAGCAAATTGATCACGTAAGATCAATTTAGGAAACCTGGCTTCATACAAATAGGAAGAAGTAGGTGGATTCGTCCAGACCACACTATTTGCATCTTCTAAACCCTATCATTATGTCCAATGGCTAAAATTTCTTGCCTGTCACAAGTCTTTTCCTTCCACCCCAGCCACACTATGTGGCTGCTGTAAAGAACAGCAGATTAGGAATAAAGAGAGAAAGAGCCATCATTTTTGAGGTCTTACAAATTTGACAACTGACTTTAAATCACACAATTTTAGTTGCAGTATTTACAAATGGATGGATAAATGGTTTAGGGGAGGCAGAGCCAATAATACTTTTATCACACCATGAAGACACTTTCTAACAGATGCTTGCAACGTGCGTTTTATCTCCCTATGTTAGGTGTACATTAAGTTAAATCCTTTAGCAATTTCTAACAGCTCCTTGAGTTCTTTGAGCTAATGAGTATTCTACATATGAGTAAATAAATACTAAAATAGGCTCTGACACAGCCCTAGACCAACATGGAATAGCAGGAATAAGATTTACCCTCTTGACTGAAAACTATAAAGGTAGAAAACAATGGTTCTTGAGACAGCTGGTCATATGGGGTAAAGGACAGTGGTCCCTGGGAGAAGGGAAGTGAGTGAGATAAGTCCTACAGTTGTTCCAGCTCCCTGCCAGAGAAAGTTTGAGGCCATGGCCCAGAAAGAGGACACTGAAGCAGAGACCTCTCTGGGCATGGAAGGTATGCAGCTAAATCTGCAGGGAGCACAAAGGAGTTAAAGACCACAAGGCAAGAATGGGGATTACAGCACTCCACAGAGAGCACTGAAGGTCTATGGATAAAGGATTTGGTTGACGATGGATCAGTATATGCCCGTGGGAGAACTGTGGGCAGAACTGTCTGAGAGTATTACAGGGAGCAATGCCTAGAGTTCAGAGGGTCAAGATTAGTGCCTGTTTCCAATAGCAAGGGCAGAAAAAAATTACGAGGCATTGATTACAGTATTCAGAACAGTCTTGCGTGGATAGCGGGGAAAAAATGACCCAAGACTAAATGCTGCCCTGGTGCTACTAAAAAAGCTTAAAAGCAAGGGCTTAAGAATGGAAAGTGTTTCAGAGTACCTTAACTGTGTCCCACAAAAATACTTAAGAGTACTTTTAGGGATACAGAAGTTCCTAGGTATTCTACAAGGAAAACTTCTGGTATCCAATCCAAAATTATCAAGTATGCAAAGAGGCAGAAAAATATGACCCATATAAATGAGAAAAAATAATCAACTTGAACTGTCCCAGAAATGACACAAATGATAGAACTGCTAAAAGAAAAGGATATTAACATTATTTTAATTGCATTGTATATGGTCAAGAAACTAGAACAAACAATGGGTAAGTTAAGTAGTAGCAATACGGAAGATATAAAAACGGCCTAAGTTGAACTTCTAGAGAGGAAAAGTCTGAGACAAAAATCTCACAATCTGTGATAAATATGTATTATATTAATCATATTATATATTAATATATATTATTGATATTAGTATTATAATATTAATATTATATATATTAGAAAGATTAAGTATGAATGGCAAGTTATACATTGCAGGAGAAAAGATTAGTGAACCTAAAGATGTAGCAATAGAAACTGATCAAACTGAAGCAGACAGGATGCCTTGTGCTCACAGTCCACACTTTCAAAAGTGTGCCTGCTGCAGTGTGGTCTGAAGGTGACCCCTAAGGGACTGAAGTTTGTCCCTAGTGAGGATGAGAAAGGTGGTAAGACCTTTAAGAGGTAGTGCCCAGTGGGAAGTCACTGGAGTACTGCCTTGGGGAGGCCTGAACATGGTTCTTAGGGGATCTTCACCAGTTCCTGAGACAGTGAGTTGTTATAAAAGAGAGAGCCTGACCCACCCAACTCACTTGCCTCCTGTCTCTTCCTTCCACATTCACTGTCACTGTGATGGCATATGCCATGGTGTGAGGGCCTGAGAAGTCCTTGCCAGAGTCAGTGCTACAGTGTTTGGACTTCCAGCCTCCAAATAAACCCCTTTTCTTTATAAAGTGTCTAGCCTCAGGTGTTTTGTTATAGTGATGAAAAACAGACTAACATAGGGTCTGGAAATTCCATGAGGCCAATTTTCCTGAAACTGAAATTCACTATGTAATTGAAGACCAATTTGGCACTCTAAAGAGAAAATACTTATTATCTGTTACTAGAGTTATATGACTTTTTATTTATATCACTTTATACTCTTTTTATTGATGGACATAGACACTGTTTTAAGATCTGCCACTGCTACAGAGCCTTAAATGTGAACTAATAAAACTCATAGCTTTTCTTTTTTCCATAATTTGTCTTTATACATATATATTTAACACTTGCACATATACTTACATATAACCACACAGAGATAGCAATAATTTTTAAAAAATGGGAAAGCTATTTTGTTAATAATTCTAAGGTTTAATTCACTTCAAGGATTAATATTCTCAATTTTTCTGATTAGTTTCTAATGGAACCACCTTTATATACCGCTCTTAGTTTTTATTGTTAAATATTCTGAATTCTGAAAAATATCATCTACAATCAAAATTTTATTACTATATATAAGTGGATGATACACATATTTAAATAATTTTCCTTAAATTTGCCACCCAGTGGAGTGGGAAATAGTACATCATTAAATCATTCAAATAATTTACAAACCACAAAACTGGATGCCTCCTCATCAATTTAGATATTTTCAAAATAAACCACATATTCACCTTCTCTTCACAATCTTTTCCCCATTACAATGATTCACCTGGCAGGTCTAGGCTGGTTCCTAGGAACATAATGCTAATAAGACACAATCACCAAAAGTCTAGGGCACAGGATCAGATAAATGAAAAATATTTTATACATATTGAAGGTCAAATGTAGAGAAAGCACAAGGGGAACAGGAGTCAGGAGATGACTGAGTGGGCTGGGAAGAAGGATAAGAGAAGGCAGGATGAAAAACTTTGTAACAGGGATGGCCTTTATGTCTCGAAGTATGTGTGGAAGTTCATCTAATACAGAAATTAGAAAATGACATTGGCAGCAGAGGAAATAGCAACTGTAAATGTATATTCTGGAAGCAAATTAACATGGGTACTGCTTCAGTACAACTTTTGTGAGGAGTAACAGTGAGACGAGAGAAAGGAAGCAGGAACCAAACAGTGTGTCCTGATAATAAAGTAACTCATTATAAGACAAGGAGTTTACTTTATCTTAAAGCACTAAAGTTCTACGTGTCAAGGTGGCAAGATGAGGACAGAGGGAAGGATGATTCCAAGGCTCTAGCGGGGATGACTGTAGAGGTGAGGGGAGTTGTAATGAAAAGAGGGAGGAAAGAACAGGTCTTAAAGTAAAGTATGATTTGGGACACATCAAATTTGAAATTTACTTGGGCTATTTAAGCTGGGGTATCAAGTAGAGTCACTTAACAGCCATGACACATCCTGAGAAACACAATGTCACATGACTTCCTCCTTGCACAAACATCATGAGTATACCTCATTAGACAATATTATCTTATAGAACCACCCTCCCTCACCTATGTGGTGCACTGTTGCCCAAAATGTCATTACATGGAGTGAGGCTGTATACAGTAGTTGGAAGTTTGGAAGTAGGGAACTAGAGCTTCTACTAGAAAACAGTAGCTGAAGAAATAGGAGCATAAAAACATTTATCCCCTGTAAATTATTTACAGGGAGAAAGGATGTGAAGAAGGCTGTCTTAGTCCATTTTATGCTGCTGAAACAGAATGCTGCATACTGGATAACTTATAATGAACAAAAGATGCCTCACAGTTCTGGAGACAGGAAAGTCTAAGAGCAAGGCACTGACATCTGGTGAAGGCCTTCTTTCTGTGTCATCCCATAGTGGAAGGCACAGAGGTTAAAAGAGGAACAGAGAGGGAGAAGATGAAGCCAAATTCATCCTTTTATAAGGAACCCACTTCCACAATAATGGCATCAATCCATTTACGATGGCAGAGCCCTCATGACCTGAGCACTTCCCTTTGGGCCCCATTTTCCAACACACTCACATCACAGCAAAGTCCTATGATAGAACTCTGCACTGCCAAACATTTAGTGGGCGGACAGGGACAGAAACAATCATGGAGATGGAGAAGGAAGAGACAGGCCATGGAAAAGTGAGGGGAGAGTGAGTGGAGTCAAGGAAACCAACAGAGACTATGTTAAGGAGGAGAAAGTTTGAATGCAACAGGAAACTGCTGTTTAATAAGACAGGAACAAATATCTGCTGGAATTGCCAATTAAATGACCACTGATTCCTTTTATAATAGGAATAAGTGCAGGTAATTGAAATGTTAAAACTAGACTTCTTTAAGATAGAAGGTAAAGAAACCAACATCACTAACACAGATTAATCTTTAAGAATTTCAGTAATGGGGCCTCTAGTCAACAGATTACATTAATAATTATGATTCTAACAAATTATTATGGAGTACTACCTGTCAGGCATTGCACTAAGCACTTTATATATGTGATCTTCTTTAATTCTAGAAAATTTAGAATTCCAAAATAGTCATTCTCTAATCCCAAATTCCCATTCTATTGCAAATCTTCTGAACAAAATATTTGATTATCTGTATTTTTAAGAATTTTATCTTATCCTTCCTCTCTTTTGTCCCATCTAGTAAAGTTTTAGCAACATAGCCAAAACTCAATATCTCCTTAAGTTTCTTAAAAATACACTGAGTTCATGGTATCTTTGACTTTGTATTAGATGACAGAAAAGATTTTTTTATACCATCCTGGTCTACATGTGATTGAAAGCTCATTGGAAAGACAGGAGGCATGTGGATGGAAATTTACAAATGTGAGGATCAATTAAGTACCACTCCATTTATAAGACCACTGTATGAATGTAATAAAGAGGGACTGCTATTAGCAGATGTTGTGAAATAAATATCTATACAGCTGGTAGAAGTTAAATGAGAGCAAGAAACAATTCTGTCAGGCAGAAACAAGTCTTGGAGTGCCTGAGCAAAGGAATGGTTATGCAGCTCATGAGAGATAAGGGTTCACAGCCAATGATTATTAAGCAAAATCTTCAACCCTATTCAGCCCATTTCTAGCATATGTTCTTTCCTTCCTTGTATCCCCTTAATTTGACTCTTTACACTTCACTGGTGCAAGCTCTAAAATCATATCCTATTTCAACTCTGAGCACCTTCTCACCACTTTAGCACCCCTCTGGATCTTCAGTCTTACTTCTGCAGTCCCTTCCACAAATCTGGTCCCATTGCATATCATTCCATCCCATGGTCTACTCAGGGTTCCCAGCATTCTGCATATTAAGACACACAGCTCCTCGTGTGTCAAAGAGCCACCCTAGACCACCAGATACCATCCCCTACCTCCTGCACTTCAGTTCTCACTCTAATCCACTGCTGTTTCCCCTGTTACATATTTTCTCTAAGACCTCCCCTCCTACAGCTGTCTCTCTCTTCCAAGCCTCCCCTGTCTCAAACTCACTCTATGCTCAAAGCTCCTAATCATAATTTACTGCTCAAGAACCATTAATCCTACACAGAGGCGAAAAAAAGAATTTATTGGCCTTAGATTGTTCAGATACAAAGACAACCTGGATCTATATAAATTTTTATTTAAGTTCCCTATAAAAATGTTTGTAACTGCCCCAGGAAAGAGAGGGGGATAGAGGGGGGGAAGGAAAAAGGAGGAGGAAGAGGAAAAGTTCAGGAGGAGGAGCAGGAGGGAAGAGAGGGAGGGAGAGACAGAAAGGAAGAGGAAAAGAGTGGAAAAAGAGTGAGAAAGAGGAGGAGGGGGAGAAAGAGAGGAGGGAAGAGGGGGGGAGAGGAGGAGGGGACTGAATGGATGGACGGGAGATGTAGGACAGCTGCTTGAGGACAGGCCACATCTTCCTTCAACGTGGGTCAGACAGTGCTAGCCAGGGCATGTGAAGACTTACGAGCAATCCAAAGCAAGCCGATCAGTATGTCCTTCAAGCCATCCTTTGACTCCAGATCTAAACATGGAATACAAATCCAGGCTGTAGGGACCTAAATTTTCTTCTAAAATGAAGATATTTGGTCTACGTGTTTTAAAAATTTAATAGTATCTTTTTATAAAAAAACCACTCAGTAAAAAAACCTGCCTCAAAACTCTAGCCAAAATACTGCGTCTTGGGTTTAAAATATTCTAGCCAAAATTATAAAAGATGACACTTTTGGATCTAGGGTCTGTTCTCAAAGAGAATTCACCTGGACACTGAACTTTTGACCATTTGGAGATGAGTAGCAGTCACCATTTAGTGACAATTACAAGCCCAAATCTATATTATTTCACTTCTAATCATCATTAGCTTATCACTACTAATTTAATAAACAGGAAGTGTCTATGTATCTTTTGCATTATGCTGGATAGGACATACATAGCGGTGAATAAAGCATTACCAATAAGCACAAGACATTCAAAGTTCACACTTTGAGATGCAAACAATGAATGATAACACAATTTTAAGAGTAAAGAAATTTACAAAGCAATAGAGGAGGAATACCAAGGACAAAGGAAGGAGTGGTCTGCTTTGAACTGTTGTAAGAAAGTGATATTTGAAGATTTTCTCAAAGGAGGAAGAAGGAAAGGGATATAAATATCAATCTAGCAACTTATTATTTCATTGCTGCTACCATTTTTGAGAAGGGAAAACTGAGGCAGGACAATTAAAGGACTTGTTAGAGTGCCAAACATCTAGCTTCAAACACTCTTTGAGTGTTCTGTCTAAAACACAAGCTGCCTACCAAAGACTAGGAAGCACTTCTCAGGTGGAAAGGGGGTTAGAAATCATTATTGCTACAAAGTTTCATAAAATGTAACTCGTAAAATATTTGCTTATAATAAATTAACATTTTATAGGTGTACCTATAATTTTCTATTTGTCTGTAAAAAGCTTTAAAAATCCAGTCCATTGAGACATGCCTGAAGTCTAAAGTCATTTAAGAGATTTGTGGGAAAAAAATCATATTTAAAACGTGATGCCCTTTATGAATTTTTCTGGAGAAAATGGTCAGGAGCTTTTTATGAATCCTAAACAGATCTATGAATCTTTCCTTTCCAAAATGCTAAAAATTACCAATTGACAGTTTTGTTTGGCTTTTTAATGTGTCTCAAAAGAAGAAATACTCATGTGAAACTTAGCATCATATATAAGGAAATGCACTTCATATGTAATAGGCAAGATTAATATAGTCTATTAATAATGTAATAACTTGAAAATGAAACACTGAAGTGACCCTTACCCAGGTTTCTAATAACTACTCAGGAAGTTAACAGTGAAAGGATCATTTAGAAAGCTAATTTCCTTTTCATCATGCCTGTTAAGTGTTTACTTAATTCACATCCTGTGTGACCCTATGGGAAAATTTTTAACTAATACTGGGGAAAATCCCATAGGGTTACACAGGATGTGAACCAGGCCTGCACTAAACTACCTTCAGCTTCAAAAATAAAATTAAATAGGTGAATTTCACTTTCTGTTTGTCATAAGTTCCACTTTTTGGCTCCTAAAGTTTAGATTCATCATCTATCTCCCTTTCTGAGATAGCGACTGAGCAAAATCCCAACATTCTCGCTGTCTCTCTAAAAGTCGGGTTTCTCTAGGTTGCACAGCAAAACCTTCCTGGCGGAAGATGCAAATGTGTGGTGTGAGCCAGACTGGCGAGGCGGCAGGAGCTCTGCTCCCAGTGCTCCTGCAGCTCCTGCATACCCGCGGTGTGGGCTGCTCAGCTGCCCTTTCCATTTCCTGTGGAGAACACACATCAGACCACTTCCCCTACAGAAAAAAGAAAGCAGCCCAGTTTAATTGCTGATGGAAACACTGTCATACTTTCCACTGGCCAGGCTTGAAACCATTACTGATCTAACCTTCATTAATTTTTCCACAACAATTTGCAGAAATGTCAGGAAGCAGCTGTAGGAAGACTGATTAATTGTTCTTACCACCACTACTTCACCAGACATTCACATTTTCTCTCTCTCTCTCACACACACACACACATATACACACACACATATATGCATAAATATGTATTTCAGTTCAAAGATAAAATCTGGAATTTATCTGTGTTCTTTGGTATGTACAGTAAGTGGAATATATCTTACTCTGAAAAACCTAGATCTATTTTTTTTTTTGTCTCCACATAGCCCAACCCTTTTCAGATCTGGAGGAGACCCCACGAAGTTTGGGACAGCATCCATAAAGGAAAAGATTGCTTCCTGCCGATTACTCAGATCTGTTCAAACAGACGTTAACGAATTCAAGCCTTATAGCAACACTGCATTTATTAGTCAATCACAGGAGCTAAAATTCACTTCCAAAATGTGAATTAGAAAATCAAATGTACTTTTTTTTTTCTACTTTTTTCACTTTCTCCCCTCCTGCATCATTTTGGTTTGAGCTGTACCATCTGTCTTGCCCTACCCAATGTGCTGTGTGTGCCTGGCAAAAACAAGTGAAACAGCGCACCTCATAACCCCACCTGTGCCACCACTGAGCACCTGGAACTGCTACACCACAGGATCCGGCCACCTGGGGGCAGCTGGTTACCCCAAGCCTGGCTTCTCAGCCAGCCCTCAAGACTTGCACTTTTAACTAGCTGGCAAAATGACAACTAGTGTTCAAGAAGAGAAACACTAAAACTTAAAAAAAAACCCTAAGAATTCAGATATGAAATTTCAAAGTATATTTGCTTGCCAACATTACTGATGAGAAGGCTTCAAAAACAAAGATCAAGGCCCTGTCACATCTTGCAACAGAGACAGAGTCAGTCCAAATCTGGCATTTTACAATACTACTCAACTTTTGGGGGAAAGAACGTGCTTTATCTTCCCCTCTACTGCCTGAATACATATAGCAAGGAATTAAAGCTGAACAGATGTTGAACCCAATGACCTAGCACCTTTCAGAGGCAGCTCTGAAAGAGTTCCGGTTAGGGCTACACAAAAATTTTCTTCAAAATCCCCCCCAAAATTCAAAAGTTCATCACAGATTATGTACATTCTCCAAACCAAAGAAAAAACAGAGATTGGACAACAATGGTGTAGGACATTAAGTAATAACTGAACGCACAGGGTCTTGGGCAGATCATGGGCTCAGAAACCGGAGTATCTGCCTTCAGGCCTAGCTCTCCATGCATTAAACACATCTCCAACACCAGGTGAGTCACCTAACGTCTCTGTGCCTCATTTTTCTTATACGTAAAATGGGAGCAAAGCGTCAGAATCATTAAGGGAATTAGACAGCGTTTACAAATGGTAGGAGGAAGTGAACTATAAATGTTGGCTATTAATTCTGTATTTTTTGTTGGTATTCAGGCATATATTAGTCTCAACCTAAGAAGGAGACTGTGTGCTAACAATTCCTAAATTAACTTAAGAAAGTGCACTGCGTTGATAAGAAAATTTCTCAATAATGGGATTTCAGGTCACGATTATCACCCCATCATTAGACCTGGATAAAGAAGCAAGGTGCTATGGTGTGGATCATAAATGTCTCACAAATGTCCATGCTATAAAGGCTTGGTCACCAACCTGTGGTGCTACTGGGAGGGGTGGAACCTTTAGGAGGAAGGCCCAGAAGAAGGAAGTAAAGTCATTGAGAGTGAGCCCTTAATTCTGGGAACAGTGGGACCGTGGCTCCTTCCTTTTTGTGCTTTGCAGCACTACAAGGTGAGCAGCTCTGCTCTACTGCGTGCGCCCCACCATGATAATCTGCCCATCACAGGCCCAAAAGCAACAGAGCCAGCTAGCCATGAACTGAAACCCCTGAAACCATGAGCCAAACCATGAGCCTCCTTTTATCTTAAGTATTTTGTCACAGAAATGGAGAGCTGACTGACACAATGTTGACACCTCAGTTGACACAGGACAGCCTGATGCTGAGGCCAGAACACCGGAGATGACTACACCTCACCACCACTGCCAGGCCAGGGAAGTCAAGGTGGGGGAATCACCATAGTCCAGGGAAGTGCAAACAAAGAAAGAAGCAGACCTCACCATCACAGAGTGTTTGCCGAGGAAGACAAAGGCACTCATCTCCTGACACCAAGATCAGGTTTGGGGTGCCAGGAGGCCACATTGTGCAGGAAGGACACAGCTTTTCATTCCTCTTCCACCATGACCTCAGGTAACGCACATCCTTAATCTTCTGCAGTAAAATGTGGGATTACACCCACAGCAGAGCTTCCTGGTTTTCTTGCTGCTGTGACCCTCTTTAACAATCTGATGACCCTGTGAATTCTTTTGTAGAATAAAGTTTCAAGCTACATAAAATAAAACATATAGGATTATAAATTATAATGAAACACACTTATCTCAAAAGAAATTAAATTTGTGGACAGTAATAATGTGTTTTTGTTAACAGTTAGGAACAATGTACGAAAATCAGTAAGAAATCTATCATCCATCATCATTTTCAGCAGTCATTACTGTAAAAGCACTTTGAGATATTAGCCACAAAAGGAAAGTGATATGAAACTACCTGTGATCTCGATTGGTAACAATGTCACAGATACCCTTAAGACTACTGTCCTTCCTTGCTTTAATAAAGAAGGGAGTGCTGAAGTTCAGTTAGAGATCAGCAAAATAGTCATTTTTTTCCCTCAACCAAATTCTCTGAATTCTTTCCACCTGTGGTTAAGATTTCCAATCTAAGTAAATAATAAATCCCTTTATAATTCCAGTTGTCTAAAATTAGTGACAAACTTGTATCCCACTTCTTCCACAGAAAATATTCACAAACAGAAATAAAACTATTCCCAACCATTGGAGAACAAGAGAGTTGCAGGATAAAAGTGTTCCTTTCTTGTTCCCTTTCCAAGAGAAAAAGGAAGCATCTATTGACTTGGAAATAAATTACTCAAACAGTACCATACCCTATCAGCCTGCAGGCAAATCCATATTCAGGGGCATTAACACCAATTAGCCACACCTCCTGTTCCAGCCCCACCTGCTCTCCCCGGAACTCCAGTCCCCTTGAGAAGTCCCAACCAAGGACACACTTCTAGGGCTTTAAACAAGGGAGACTGAAAGAGCACACAAGCAGTGTGACAGCCAGTCACAACACCATCTGCATTTCTTCCTTCCTGTGCCAGCTCCACCTAGTGTCTCAGGAAGGAACCCTCTGTGACCTCTGCAGATGGTACCCCTAGTGAGAATGCTAATGCCCAGATGCTCCGAAGCCAACAGAGCCCATACATCTGGCCTGAGGGGTCCTTGCCTTGGGTCTCACCCAACATATCCCAAATAAATTTATTGAAAAATACATAGCACCTCTGTCGCTAGCATCCAGATGTCCTTTAACCCTAAACCCCAATTACAACTGTTTTCAGTTCCCCAGGAGGCCATTTGCCTAATATCTTTGCACCAATCAAAAAATAACCGAGTGTGAATGCCCTGAAGGTTTGTAGGTTATGCTGTTGTAGTGAGCAATTAGACACCATTTCCAAAGCAGAGAGGATTTAAGTAGTCTCAATGTTTAAGGTAAAGAAAACACACAGTTCCTGATCATTGCTCTCAGAAAGCTTGAAAGCAAAAGACTCTTGCAACACAAAGTGTGGTTATGCCAAGCATCCTCTTCTTTTTTCTCTTGGTAGTCTGAGCAGTGGTTCTAGAATTATTAATAAATTAATGCAGCATCTGTAACAACAGAACATGATACCTAAAGAATATTTTGTAATTAAAAAATTCTTAGTCTTAAACTTGTAAAGATGTCAACAGCATAATGCATGGTGTTATCTACAGCAACATCTAAATCAATATTGTACACTAAATCTATAAGTAGTTTTACTTCTATAAAAATAGTTGAGGCCTTAATTTTCCAAAAATACATTAGAGAGTATCAGCCATTTAAATAATTTTGGATTTTAAATGTTTTATATATCCATTATAGATATGCTTGCCTTTTGATTTTAACATGTAATTTAGGATATTTAATTTTTTTTTTTTTTGGTTTTGTCTTTTTCTTTGCGGTACTGGAGATTGAACCCAGGGCCTTCACACTAAGCTACATCCCCAGCCCTTTTGAAAATTTTGAGGCAGGGTCTCGCTAAGTTGCTAAATTGTCAGGCTGGCTCTAACTTGTAATCTTCCCTCTTCAACTTCCTAGAATGCTGGGATCATAGGTGTCGCACCACCATACCTGGCTACAATTTAGGGTGTTTTATAAAATCACTTTTAAAATGGTTTAATTTTTAAATTTTTCTACTTATTCTAATTTGTATTTTTGATGAAAACATGTTGATATTTTACATACTCTGTATACAATTACATTTTGTTTTTAAATCTTTTAGGTTGTTGAGAATGAGTTAGGCAAAACCATGGTATATGTATCTTCTTCTTTCAAAAAACAGCCCCTCCAAAAAAAAAGGCAATAGAAAATCTGCTTAAATTTTAAAGCTGCAAACAATGAAAGTAAACGCACTTGTCAAGTGTGGCCCATCTAAAATTCACTAACAGGATACTTCAAATTCTTTATTTAACGAAGATTTACTGTTCAAAACAATAAAAAGGAGCCAGAAGTTTCTTCTCAACAAGTCTTCAACTTTAACAGGTCAGATGAAATCCCTGGCAACTTCATGTTCTTTACAAATAAAGATTTCATCACTGATGAAATTAAGATGTTTTTGAGCCTTCATCTGAACTCTTACCTTATAGACCCGATACATACTGGCGGCCATGACCTTCTACCCAGCTGTGTGCTTTTGGGGTCCCAATCAAGCTTGGCTTCTGACCAGTTCTCCCCTAAGGCTTCATGAGCACGGTTCCATTCATGGAATCTCCCACAAACCTTGTAGTTGTGTAACACATTGGCTCCAAGGAGGTAGTGGGGCAAGAGGTGTGCCTTTCACTGCCCACCTGGGAACCCCCTGTCCATTTCAGCAGACAGGACACTTCGCTGGTTACCAGTGAGTGGTGACACACTGATGGAGTGAGGGAGGAGGCAGCGCTGCAGTATGAGTGGGATACAATCCAGGTGCACAGACTGAATGTAGGGCCGGAACACTGACTTGGTTTAGTGGCTCTTTCTTCTGTATTTTCCACCTCTCCAAGGTTCTTGGTTCCCGTATACTTCACCACCTCCACACCTTTTATGCTCTTCTCTACCAGATTTCTTTAACTAAGTGTCTGGTAGGAGGAAGAATGACAACAGAGTCCGAAGGGAATGATCGAGGCAGGCCGCAGAAAGCATCCTTTCACATTTTTGCTCACTGTCTAGTCCTTAAACTTGGAGGGTTAATCCTGTGCAAGTTATTTTTTATCAATTCACATGAGTACAGTGAACATTTTCAACAGAGCTGCCCCTTGGAGTTTAGAGGAAGAATGTTTCTTACATATGTGGATTAAGGGATTAACTCTCACCATAATCCACATCAATTTTTGTTAAAGGTAAGTATGGAATCTTGCTTTTCTTGTCCTAAACACCGAAGTTTCTGAGGCTTTGTAGATACATATTGAAGTCCAGTTTTATACCTATAAATATGTGTGTGCATGTGCAAATCTCTGTGTATACACATAAATACACTTCAGAAATAAAGAGGCTGAGTGGTAAAGTAGGGAAGGACTGAGCTGCTTGCCCAAAGTCTGTAAGCAGTGCTGAGGTCCAGTTCTGGATTTCCTTTCCAGTGGATCACTTCTTCCTCCCCACCACAGTTAATGACTCACATTGTTGCCGTGATATCGTTATTACTCTAATCAGAAATTACTTATTAGGGCTTGAAAATGCTAGAAAATAAAACTTAAAAATCATTGCATTATCAAGAACTATCCTATGTTATTTCATCTATTAATACTAAATGTACAAACTCAAGTATCTCTCATTTTAATAGACAGCATAGAAATTATACAGCACGCTTCCAAACGTAATTCCCTAAGACACCTCAGAAAGGGTCTGAGTAATAATATTATCATGAGAAAAATATCTGAAATGTGTTCTACAGAAAATGTTAACTAATTGCATCTGTTCTAAAGAATAATTCACAGTGCCAACCTTAAAATGGAATTAATTTATTTTAATTTGGTGTTTCATCAGATTTCCAAAATTCATCAAACATATGCACAGAAAACAGGGTCACATGTAAAATAAAAATAATAGATGATTGTAATTCTAACAAATATTTAAAATAAAGTAATAAATATCTTCAAATAAATGGTTATATTGATCTTCATGTATTAGTTTATTTCTGTATCTTAAACAATATCCTAAGAGAACAGATCTCATACCCTATATGCTATATATACTTCTTCAAAAAACACAAGTGAAATGCATCTGATTTAGACATTCCTTTTTAGTAACTGAAATTAGTTCCATAAATGTATTACTATTTAATTTTTAATTTAGAAAAAATGTCTACCATGTATATGTTTAAGTAGGGTAAAAATAAAAACTTATTCTTTTTCACCACATATTTATTAGTGTATATTGGTTATATAGATCAATGGGTTTTCAATTTGGCAGATTTTTAATGCATATAACATACTTTTGTGGGGGGCCGGTACTGGGGATCAAACTCAGGACCTTGCACTTGCAAGTCAGGCGCTGGAACCACCGAGCTAAATCCCCAGCCCACATAACATACTTTTTATGAAAAAATAAAACAAACTTTCATGACAAACCAGTAAGAGAATAACCCAGTTTTAAACAGCTCCAGTTTTACTATACCTAGTAGAAAAGGTGTTAAGTAACCAACTTATTTCGAGTATATTTTCTGTCAAGTGACAAAGGTTCACCAAACATGGTTTAAAATACACATATAGTTCTAGATATTTTTAAAAGGTTATATCCCTTTGACCTGTAAATGATCAAAGAGGATTTTGTAATAAATTAAGTAATAATTTATCAAAATGCTGCTGTCGTGTACTTCCTGATCAAATAGCAATTTTCTATCCACATATAACCTTAAATTTCCATGTTGCTTAGGTCACACCTTAATATCCATTTAAAAACACTTTCACTTGCATCTCTCAGAATGAAGAACCAAAGTAATAGACCAATTCCTATCCTGAATGAACGAATGGATGAATGAATGAATAAACATTGAGATGCACACATCACACTAGTTCACATTTTCTCCTTCACAAACACAGATATAAGATATAAGAAAGATATATGTATATACTGGAAGATAATACATACACAAATCGCACGCTCTTTAGAAATTAATGTCACAGTGAAATCAACTTTTTCTCTCTAGAGAAAAATATATTTTTATCAAAAAAATACTCCCAAATTTGAGTTGGGGTAGTCTTAAAATATTCTTATCAAACTTCCAAATTAACGTATTGTTTAACTCAAATATTTTAGTAGCTATAAAAACATATGTTACT
Source organism: Heterocephalus glaber (assembly GCF_000247695.1). The sequence continues at coordinate 11,378,113 of NW_004624753.1, read as the reverse complement.
GTGCTTATCAACTACAAAAACTCAGAATTTGTATTTGTCATAATGAAAATTATCATTATGCATGTAACGTGCAATTTATTTTTTGATTGGCTTTAGAAACAAAAGAACTCAAGATTAAGAGTTCTATGACAAAGGTACAACAGGTCTGTTAGTTGAAGGTGACACTGTGACTATTTAAATAGCGGTGAACCTGGCATGGTATATTTCATCAAATATGCACAAATATGTGTTGCAAAGCAAATAAGGGAAAATACTGTAGCCTGCTGCCCTTGTTTTCTCACACAACATAAACCAGCTCAAAAAAAGATAGGATCTATCCTGTATAACACAGACCTGTCACCTACAGTCTCTAGTTGGAAATTATAAAATGAGGTAAGAAGAAGAGCAATAATTATAATAAACCCTAAGAGACTGGTTTAACTTTCCAGCTCTCCATGGTGTCCACACTTCTGAGCTGGGTCACTGGCGGACCAGATCCTGACTGCACTTGGACAGATGCTCCAACACTGGGGAGTTTCCTGGAGACATTTATGTGTGCACAGAACAAACATATTGACCATCTACCCCAGAGCTTCCGGTAAGACTGGGTAAAGCAGCCTGACTAAATGCCTGCCAGATCAGCTCTCAAGGAAAGGGAAGCCTGTCCCGCCACTGTAACAGGTGAACCCTGGTGCACAGGCCTGGCCATTCAGAAGCTATGAAGATTCCCAACATTCCAAGCACTAAACTGAACTTTCACAGGGTAAACATACTGTAGGGTTCAAAGTGGCAGGAAATAAATGATGGGAGGAAAAACATCAGCATTTAATACACACCTTGTAAATGTACTTTCAAGCAAGCTGTCCACCTAACAAGTAGGAAAACTTGGAAGAAGAGTACATCTTCTTTAAATGTTTACATGTCTTTTCGTTATTCAGCTATGTTTCCCAATTCCCAGCCTGGGATAAAACAGGAACTTAATAAATGTTTGTTGATTGAATAAAAAGTCAAAGGATAAATGAGTTCATCAATGACTGTAAACACCATGCTCATGTACTTTTGTGTGTTTGCAAGATTAAAAGGTGACTGCTTCTTGTTCCATTCTACCATTCCTCTTTACTTCCCTTTTTATATCTTTTAAATTACAGGACAGATAGCTTACTACAATTTAAATTATCTCTGCAGTATAATGTGGGTACCTTTGTGAAAGTTCTTTTATTGTGCCCAGGTGGCTCTGATAATTACTTTAAAGCACACAACAAAATCAACTAAGCATAACCATAACATCAATTTCACCTCTTTACATTCTGGAGGAATGGGCAGGCTACTTACCTTCTTAAAGTAATTTCTGAATTTTTTCTTTAACAAACTGCTATAATTCCTATTAAATTATTAGCAACATCCCTTCTCCCTTCTGTTCTAATGTTGTGTGGCTGCCCAGTTTCCTCAGGTGGGGTGTGACACAATAGGCCTTTATGTGACTGTGTTTTGTCTAGTTATTGGCACATAAATATCCTTGAGGACAGGAAAAGACTGTGTGTGTGTGTGTGTGTGTGTGGTGTGTGTGTGTGTGTGTTCTCACACACGCACTTCCCTAGATTATACTCCATGGAAATCTTTTTCCATGTGGGACCAGGGCCAAGGAGAGCCCGGGGACTTCCCTGACTTAAGCCAGTGCCTTCCCAGTATCAGCCTGGGCCCAAGGGAAGGTGTGGGAAGGGAACCTGGGTGGAGGAGAGACACTGGTAGTGAGTGTAGAAATCTTTTACTTGGAGAAAAGAATCTGGGAGTTCAACATTTTTGCAGTATTTAAGCTTGCAAAACCTTCTCAGGACTAGCACATTCTCAAGCGATGCCTCTAAGACCAGCCAGGACACAGAGATCTACTGAGGTCTATATAAACTTTACCCAACATGGAGAAATCACGGAGAAAAAGCTCAGCCTTTTTGTTCACTGATGTATTTAATTATGTCTTCAAGGTAAGAAATAACTTTTACAGCATTGCCATCCAACTTCTGCACTGAAACCTCTTCAAAGTTGCCTACAATCCACTTCAGAATCCACTGGTCCTTTCTTATTCACAACTTTATGATGCCTTTGCCACCTCACACAATGTGAACACACCTTAAAACAGGGCTCGCAGCTCAGGATCTGACACACTCAAAAAGAATCCTTTCTCTAGCAAGTTCTTCCCCCCTAGGTCCTCTGAGACTTGCCTGCCTTGGTTTTGTGACAGCTAAAGTACCCTGGGATCCTCTCTCTCTCTCTGAACCTCCAGACCCAAATGACAAGGGTCCTCTCTCCTATACTCCTCACCACTTTACCAGCGCAGACTCACTACCATACTCTTAAGTGTTCTCACAACCCTTTTCTCACTTCGCCCTACTGCGCTGGTCACGGTCTGCTTTGGATTTTACTTAATTGACTGCATATTTTACATTCTCAACTTAATGTTCATCTACTCACGAACAGGACTATTTCCATTTTTCTCAAAACATACCTTAAAATCCACCACAATATCTTGCATGTGGCCAATTTTTCATAAATGTTGGTTGATTCAAGTTTCCTAAAGAGGTAGTATTCCATTTTTAACTTGTTCCGATTTCTGAACCATCTTAGCCAATCACAGAACCTGTAGATAATTCATCTACAATGTCTCCCCCATCTGTCCCCTCTTTTGCATTCCTATTATAACCATCCTAGGTCAGGATTTTACTGGAGACTATCACAACAGCTTCTTAACTTAACTAGCCCAGTTTTTCCAGTTCTCTGCAGTGCTATTTGTGGTAGGTTGATCCATCTTTTAAAACTATAACCAACTCATGATACATCTTAGCTCAAAAGTGAGTACAATTCCTCTAATGCTTACCAATTTTATGTGCTTATCACATTCAAGAAAGGCCCTCTATCACCTTTCTCTCTTGGCACCTTCCCTTCTTCTTTCATGTCTCCTCTTCACTCACCAATGCTGTGCCCCAAATATACCATGTTATTTTCATTCCAGGATCACAGCAACACCCATCAACCCCATCTCTTTGTCGGTGTGAATGTAATTCTCCCACCTGTCAAAATCGTGCTCAATGATCTGATCCCCAAGCCCTTCACCCCAACATATCCATAAGAAAATGAATATTCTTCCTCTCCTGCACTTACAAAATCTTTTATTTAGACACTTTTGAGGGCACCACTACAAGCACCACTACAAGTTGACCAGTAGTCTTATCTCTCTTTTGGAGTCTATAAACCGCTTTAAAGCCAAACTGTAAGCTTGTTCATCACTATATCCCTCTACAACACCAGAACACTAAATTACATATGGCAGAACTGCCATAAATATTCATTGGATTTAACCAAACCAAAGCTTTTACAAATAGCCAAAAAGCCAGGTCCATGTAAGAAGGATACAGGCTTAAGCCAACATTGTGTTGCCGTTTGTGATGATTGGTGTTCTCAAAATGTCCACTTAAGGCTGATGACAGAATCAAGCTCTGCCCTAGACAATGAATAATTTATTTGTGCATAAAACATTCTGTTAATGGGAATCTTTTTATGGCACAAGATCTAAAATATATTCACTTGTTTGTGGTTATTAAATGTTTACTTTGGTCATTACACAGGTTAAGACAAATGAAAATCACAGGGTCATTATATGCTCTTCAACTAAATAAATCAAAAATGACTTCTAAAATTCATAAACTCCTCTTTGGATGGGGATAGAGTGGGTTACACTGAAACCATCCAACTCACTGTTACCATCAAATTGAAGAGCCCAAGGTTTTTTGTTGTTAGAAGTAATAACAATTGAAAGAATTACTTTAGATTCAAACAGCTAGTGCATTTCTAAAAATTTTAGTGCTCAATTAAAATTTCCCCTGCTCTTCTGAACTGCACTGCCTCCATCCCGTACATCATAGAAAAAGAGAAATGTGTGTTTGTGCATTCCCTAGATGTTGCAGCCTGCCAAAAAATGTTCCTTCGCCGTGCTATTTCAGCAAGTCGTGAGATGGCAATGATCCTGCTCCTCAAAAGGAAAAGATAGCTATTTTTCCTGCATGTTTTTATTTTAGGAGGCTGAAAGGCACACTTCTGGCTGTTTGGAGTACTCTGACAAGTGCACATGTTCCCGAGGAGGTGAATTTGGGAGGTGAGGCTTGGTAGGGTTAATGTTGAGAAAACCTGAAATCACCCTAAACAGCTAAAGGAAACAGCCAAGGAGCTGAAAGAAAAGGAAGAAGACTCAAGTTTTCCAGTGAATTTCTGTTTCCAACTAGAAGCCCTTTGGGGGGGGGGGAGCAGAATAAAATATATGCTTTTTATCTACATTTGTCACAAACACAACTGGTACACAAATTCATCATGCCACTACCCAAACCAGACTCTCTTTAGCTCCCTTTTCTACTAAAAGTAATATTTAAATACCCAAGCTCAAAGTCTGGAGTCATCATTGACAGCTGCCTTCTGCCTCCCACCCCCAGAGCATGTGCACAAATGCACGCGCTTTTTTAAGCAACATGCACACGGGTGCACACACACACGCACACATGCCATTCCTAATCAGGCTGTCCCTCGCTCTCTTCCTGTACTTTCCCTCCTACTGTCTGTGCCCTGCCCAGCCCTTATGGCCAGCACCTCCAACTCCGCGCTCAACACCTGTCTGACCTCCGACCGCACAGTCAGGGGACCGGAAGGTACTCCAGGTCCAGCTGGCCAATTTCCACCGAAGGACAGCACTGGGCACAGTGCCCTTGGGTCCACAGGACCAGGGTCCATTATCAGAGGCAGTGACCCGTGGATGTGTCAAGAGAACCTTGGGGAAAACAATTTGAGCTGAACAGGGCCACAAAGGCACCAGAATGTGCAAACCCTGAAATGTGAAGTGAGGAAAGGACAACAGAAGTTAAGTCAAGAAGAACTCCCTGGGCCTGGGACAAAGTGTTCACGAGTGTGCTCTATGCGGTGCCTTTGCCTGTGACGTCAGTGTGGGAGGAAGCGGAAAGGGCACAGCGCCGCGTGCCAGCTCCGGAGCGAACTGGAGTAAGTGCACCCTAAGCTGGCAGGGACCGCTGTGGCCCCCACCCCGCCCCACAGATTGGATCCGCCTTCCCAGCTTGAGACCCCAAGGGCATCACTGCTACTCCGAGCTGTTGGGGAGGGCGGGGCTCAAGGCTATGTCTCCATGAGGCCAAGTCACTCAGCTCCAAATCCAGGCCGCCCTCCCAGGCTCCCGCGCATTCAGAGGGCTCCTCTTGTTTCATCTTACTACATCTTTCTGGAGGACCATTATTTTGGTTGCTGTACAGCAGCCAAGACAAGTAGAATAAAACATCCTTATTGAGAAGGCAGAGGTTGTAGTTATATTTTGTTCGGTGAAGAAAAACGTTATTTTACTTTAAGAACAATTTTTGTGTGTGTGTTTAAAAAGTTCACTAAACATTATCATTTGTTCTTATGACTCCACTCTGAGTATTTACTAATAAATATCAGACTTGCTGATCCATCTCACTAATGTGATTAAAATTATATCTATGCCCAGTTATCACTTTTCAGGAAGGTTCCGAAATAAATTTTTAAAGGAAACTCGTGGCCATATATTTTTATTTTTTATTAAATTCAATAAATATTTCTTGAATATCTCTATATTTGTAATCATCCCCCCATTGGTACTGAGGACTGAACATCTGAACCCAGGGCCGTACCCTAAACTACATCTGCAGCCCTTTTTTATTTTGAGACAGGATCTGGAAGTCTCTTGAGGTGCCTAGGCTTAGTTTCAATTTGCAGTCCTCCTGCCTCAGCCTCCCCGAGTGCTGGGATTACAGGCATGCACCACCACACCCAGTTCCTCAGGCTGAAGAGGACACCAAGAAAGTGAAGGCTTACTTTTACACTCAAGCAACTGAGGGTGGCATGTAAGATTTAAAAAGAAACACATAGATTACTATAAAGTGTAAGCACAAAAACGCATACAAAAAGTGGCATGGGAGATGTATAAAGTGTTAAGTGGATGCTGAGGGCAGATGTGATAACACATGAAGATAAGCATCCTAAAATAAAAGAATTAAACAGGCTGTGACATAAGTCCATTAACTAATAAAGCAGATAGATGATGCAGAAAATTTGACTGAGGAGGTTTAATTTGTCTTTTGGGAATTCCTGAATGAGATGTCAATGTGATATCAAGTTCGAATGTGAAATGAGGATCTCTAAGTGCAGAATCTTGTCCAATATATAATGTAGGAATTAATGGTAAAATCTGTAACTGTCATGGGAGTCAGAATCCAAGGGACCATTCTGAATCTGTGGGTAGAGACTACGAGATTCTCAGATCAGGGGGAATGACCGGATAAACTTACATGTTGGTATCAACAGACAGGTTAACCCAGGCTGAGACCTGGTAAATTCACATTCACATGCCACAGTGTTAATACTGTAAGATCTGATTCTTCCCCCAAATTTTAGTAAGACTTCTATTTCCTCACAGGAATCATCCTAAACAGAATATAGGGACCACATCCATAAACCTCCAAAATGCAGAATCCACCAATCAACCAGACTGGTGAACTCACAGGGACTGTGACTTGCTATCTGAAGTGGAAGAACCAGGGCTAAATTCTAGCTCTGTGACTCATGAGGGCTGTGGCTTTGAGTATATCACTCAGCTGTAACACTGTCACCTCCACCAGCCTCTATTTCCCCACACACAAAATAAAGAGTGTGCAATGTATGCATAGTAGTTATTTTCTCTAATGAGATTGGGTACACAGACGCCATTTGTAAATGGTAAACCATTCCTGAATGTTAATATGCGGCATCATAAGAACAAGGTTAATGATCCCAGTTAGACTGTCAAGGTTTGTATAGAGAGAGAGTGAAAGATGAGCCATTTCCCCACACAGGAAGCCTAACTTGCAAAGTGAGGAGGGAGGAAAGGAAGGAACACTATGAAATGATAAGAAAGGAGCTGTTGGTCAGGGTTTCAGACATGGAATGCTCCTAGAACAAAATGTGCTTTGCTCATACTACTGTTTTTTTTTAAAGTTTGCTGAATGACTGATGAACAAATGAGTGGATGAGTTATTGAACACAGGAATGAAAGAAAGTGTAGGAAAGTGGAGTGCTTGAATACCAAAGCCAGCAGGTCAAGTTGAATATAAGCCTGGAGTCCATAGCTTCCCACCAGTCTGCAGATATTCTGACATAAATACGGATACCCCTCATTTACTACAAAACACAAGGTATCCAAAGGGAAAAGCTATCTGTATCTGAAAAGCTATACCAGTGTCCCTCTATGAAAGGAAACATTCTGAAGGATACAACAAACAAGTTGTAAGAAGCCCACAGATAAGAGACAGCAGATCTTACTTGCTCACTGTTCAAATCTTTCTGAGATCGGCTAAAATGTGTCCAAAGAGAATTAATTAAAAGTTTTCCTCCCTTTTATTTTCCTAATTGGTATAAATAATAACAAGGAAAAAACATAAAAGTATAGCAGAAGAGAAAGGAGAGTTAGATCTGGAAAACAACAGATCCAAAGAACCACAAGACACATCAATTTCCACAGAAAATAGAATTATATATTTTGGATTTCTTAACTTCAAGTAAGATTTCAAAATTTTCTAACTGTAATAACTATGTGATTCTCAGAAAGTTAATTACTACCCTGAAATCCACTATCCTCAAAATGATTTTGTGATACTTAATTCTTACTTTGAAAAGATTTTGCACCTACACCTCACATCCTCAATCACAGAGCTCACCCAATAAATGTCAAAGTTTTTCACTTTCTTTCCTAAGAAGAAATATCACTTATATAATTCCTAAACAATTATATCCAACGCAAAGAGAGAATATGAATCTGAAACTATAAACCTGAGCGGTTAAGGACTAGGATTCCAGTGGACATTAGCTCAAAATAAACAATGTCAAGATCACACAAAACCATCAATTGCTTGAAGGAAAACAGCACTACTGTAAAAATAAAATAATTCATATTTACTACATTTTACCAAAAAAGTACTAGATGGGGAAGATATCTTAATGGTTGAGGTTTTTCCTTTTTTTACAAACTATTTTGTATTTACTACCAATTTGTGATGGGAGAAATTATTTGGAAAAAAACCCTCACCTAGGCTAATGTACATGATCAGGTTTAGTGGTAAAGTCATGGAGAGGTTGCTGATTATATATGCCATACATACTGTGAAACAAGCTTACAAATTCCAGATGAAATGCTTTCTTACCAAAAATGCAACTGGTTTAATTGAGAAAATGTACCTATCTATACAGGGAAGCCCATGTTGCCAGACTCCAGAACTGGCAGTCAGGTGATTATTAAACTATAATTGTTATGTTTAAACAATAGTTGCAGCACAATTATTATCACAACTACTCACCATCACCATAACCACTGGTATTCAGTAGGCTCCTCCTATAAGTGTGTAATCCTCAGAGAACCTCACAAATTAAGGAGTACCCTTATTTAACTCAAAACAAAATTATTTCAAAGAACACTGACCTGGATGACCCGACTAGGCCAGAGGAGCCAGAACTCTCAGTGTAACCAGCAAGCAGGCTTTCTACATTTAACATTCTAGCCATGTCCATTCTCAGGAGAGTCTTAACAAAAATGGTCTCCTGTACATAATTTAAATCAGGTGCCACTAACTGGTATTTAACTTTACCCCTGTACCCTTCTGTAGGAATAACTGCAAAAGACCAAATGTGAATACACAGAAAACCAAATATGGCAGACAATGGCATTTTAGTTGGTGACGCTGAATATTGATGTTTACCTTCCAACATCTAATTCAAGTCCTGAAGAAAATAAGGATTTGCTTTTGTAATTTTTAAAACACCTCTCTTCCTGATGGATTTTTCACTTATCTGCCTTATATCCCTCTGATTATCCAAACATTTTTTTCCAAATGACACTGTGTATCCACAATAATAAAAATTGTTACTGACAAATGAGATTGAATCAGGAACCTTACAGGAAGAATGAAAAGATCCGCTGGAGCTTATACACTTGACATTTCTACTCTCGCTGGACATTCAAAGAGCGACTCTAACAAATCTGGCTCCAGGCCTGTTGCCCCAAGGGAGATTATTTCAGACAAAGCTAAGGGCACCTGTAGGCAATGTGTATGCTGTATCACAGTATTCCCCCAAATCCACCTCTGACATCAAGTCTCAAGATGCTCAAACTTAAACCGATACTATTGGTTTGTTGGATTTGGAAGTTGGCTCCCTGAATGATTAGACACTTTCCTCAGTTATTCTTTGTCACTCATCAGGTTTTTAAATAGCTCCAGTTTATTTGGAGGGGAATTAAGTAACAAGCTGCGTAGTTTTAGAATCATGAAAAAAAATTAGAATTTCAGAAACTCACATCTTGTGACCTAAATTAGGAAAACAAAATTTTTTCCACATTTTCTGTTACTGTGTAAAGGGTTAATTAAATCATGAGTTTGCCTGAGTTAAAAAAAAAACAAAACCTCAACCCCCTAAAATCAGTATCATTTGGACTTCCGATGCCAAAAATCTGTTTGACAGAGCAGGCTTTACTATAGTGACATTTTAACAGTAGCCAAAGTCCTGTTCCCACTAAATTCTGTCTTGGCAGTACCAATAATCTGCTAAAAGCCGAAACTCCTCTTGGTTCGGAGTTCTCTAACTCGAGAGTTTTCCACAGCAACCAGGGCAACAAAAAAGCTGAAATCAAGCAAGTCCTTCCTTAAGACGTCTGTTCTTATCACAAAAACCAAAATTTATGTAAAATGAGAACAGCTTAATAAAGACAGATGCTGACTCAAAAAATTCATTATATCTTACATTTGAATCTGACAAGATCCAATTTCACATAAAAACCTCATTCAAAGTAAAATCTGATAGCTGGGCATGGTAGCACAGGCCTACAAGCCCAGCACTCAGGAGGCTGAGACAGGAAGATCGACACAAGTTCGAGGCCAGCCTGGGCTACACATAGTGAGTTCAAGGCCAGACTGAACTACAGAGTGAGACTCTGTCCCCCCCACCTCCCCATCCCATTCCAGTCACTCAGACTTCCTATCACTGCAGAAACAGGATGGTACTAATTTAAAAAGCAAAGTAAAATCTGATATTCCCAAGTTACCTCCAGATCACAAGAAAACCATCAGTAAAAGAGTAAAGGAAAGGGGGCCAAGGGCTCGGCCAGTGGTAGAGCTGTACAGTGGTAGAGCCTGTGCCTAACATGCACGAGGCCTTGTTCAATCCATAACACCCCCTCAAGAAATGAAATAAAATACAATGATTGATTTCAAACTATAAATGACCTTTTCCAATGCTCATCTACAATTATGTGTCATGGCTTATGTTTAGATATCCTCTGAAGACCTCAGAGGTGGCAGGATTTCGAGTTTGTGACCCTGCAATTGATTTATGGAGCAGTGCTAGGCTCAAGGGCCCTAGGATTAAGGGTTTGAGTGCTACCTGCCCTCAATAGCCTGTTGAGAGAAAAGGGGCAGAAAGACACTGTTAAGATCTCTTGTTGCTTTTGCAATGTTATGGGCACCATGAACTGGTTCTCCTCTGCCAAGCTCCTCTGCCATGCCACCCTGCCTTGGAGCCAGCCGATTATGGACTGAAACCTCTACAAACTGTGAGCTAAATAAACCTTTCCTCCTTTAACTTTGGGTGTCTCATAGTTTGTCTTAGCAACAAGAGAAGAGTAACTAACATATCATGATTATTTCCAGAAATGTATTAAAGACTTAAAAATATTTTCAGTTAGATAATATCCCAGATATTTATCACAGGTTTTGAGGGCTTCAAATCATTATTGTCAAAATGTCACAATAAGCTTACTTAATTGCGCTGGAGATATCTTTCCTGCAACTCTGAAATCAAACCACATAGAAAGTACTTGGTTCAACTTACCTACTGGGTGAATGTTAAACAGTTGATAAAACAGAGTTCCAATCAAATAAATTCACTTAGTTTTTCAAGTAGATCTGATTACCATCATCTTTTAAAAAATTCAAAGACTCCACCTAATGAGGGAAATAAAAACAAAAATAGCATTTAATTCAGAGGCGTTTTACATGATCTATTCATAAATAACACAAAAAATCAAATCAAGACCATTACTGTACCTTATCTTAAGTTACTGTGCTACTTAAAACTATAAAACAAGAAAAGCATTTCACAACTAAATTAAATTTTACAGTTTGAGTTACAATAAATGTTCGAGCATAGTGACATAAGACAACAAAGTGAGGGAAGAGTTTATTTTTGGCTGCACTGATTGTCACACGGAAATGATGGCTACATAACATCTGGATATTAAAATCAGAAATGAGGAAAAGATGCAAATGATTGCTCTGGAATAATCCTCATTTATTCTTATAATTTACTGATGCAGTGAAAATCTGTACATTGCAGTTCTTGAAAGTCTTTAAGTCCTATCTATACATAATCTCACTATGGCACAGAAACCTAGATAGATCGCTTCAACATAATGATGGTCAAGAGGTCCTGGGACCAAGCCACTGGTGTGAATTTCCAAATCACTCTGAGAATGTCTTTTCTCCCCCATTCAGTGTTCACTCTGGTAAAGAACCACAGATAGCTTCATTATGGCTTATAAATATTAGTGGTTTATTCTAATTATTTTACCAGTAGAAGTATCTTTTTTGATGTGCAAACATTAAATTACAATGTCAGCTCCAATAGAAGTTTTGAAAGAAAACAAGCACTATCTCAACTGGAGAAAGTTTAAAATAAATGTATGTGTGTGGGGGGGGTTGTTACTCATCAAAAGAGTGAGATAGATTCACTTCCAGCTACTTCCAATTCAGGTCACACTGGAGTAGATTTAGTATGTTAAAACATATTAATATTTTAAAGTCCCAGAACAACAAACATATTGAAGTGAAAGTTCAAAAACATATTCCAAAGCTGTAAATACATGATTTTTTATTATGCAATTTTAGAATTACTCACCACCTGCCTTTCTCCAGATCCCACTACACATATTAGTGAAATAAATTGATGGTGAAAGACAGTATTAAAAATAAAGGTTGATATGCATGTGCCATCCACTTCTAGTACAGAATTACAAAGTACTTGCTAAAAAAAGGTTGCTAACAATGGATAAGACAAATAGCAATAATTATATATACTTAGAAATCTACAATCGTCATGGGAAATATTTTTAATTTCCAAGAAACCTATGTGTAGATTCTAGCCTTACTGCTATTTCAGACCCCGTTATCTTAGAGACTCATTTGGTTGCAGTCTCAAAAGGCTTCTTCATTAACAGAGATAAATAGTCCTAATTATTATTCCAGAGTTCTTGCCATTCGTATGACATGACAAGTGTCATACGCTTTGGTTATTTTATTGGTTTGTTTTGCTCAGGGTGGAACCCGTGACCTCGAGCATGCTAGGCAAGTACTCTATCACTGAGCTACCTGCCTCACTCATTCTTTGGTTATTTTAAATTATTCTGACTCAACAAATGCAGTCATCCAAACAATGAAATATAAAATGGCACAACACATACATTTTTCCCATTTAAATATTTAGAGCTGTGAAAATATTCCTGTATTATTCCTGGCATTTTATGGTAAAGTTACAATGGTTCTCTCAAGTAACCGTGATAGCTAGCTTCATAGTAACATTTCTGAATAACTGCATGAAGGATTTGTGTAGATGCTGGTAATAATGTTCAACAGCTTTCCTTTTGATTAGTCACTTTCCAATGGTAAGCTAGGGTGCTTCTCCTCACGATGTAAATAAAAGCAACTCAAAGATTATTAAAAATCCTCTCTCACTGAGTTTTCAATATGCAGTGGGAAATTGACCTGTACAGAAGTCTAAACCTACCATACCTGTTTCAGTCTTTGCTCATTTCTTAAGTAGAATATTATTTTCTTAAATTATGTACTTCTTACCTCCTAAGTCTGAAATTTCTGAGTGTAGGCCGACATGCTAAAGAGGCATTACACCTATACAGCTGGAAGTATGATCGCGTTTCTGCCTTACTGGCTGTCAGAGTGAGTGTTTAGTGATTTCAACTGACTTACACATTTTTCAGTGTTTACAGAGCACCTAAAAAGTGGTGGCATGGTCCACTCATACCAAAGAGGAAAGGCAGTAAGAACAAACTGTACTTGGCACAAGCTGTAATTCTAGCTAATGTACTTGGCAGACTCAGAAAGAAGGATCATAAGTTTGAGGCCTACCGCCATAACACAATGAGATTCCAGGGCAAAACATACAAAAATGGAAATGTCTCAAAATACAAAATAAAAGTAAAATAAAGATAGGAAAAGGATTGGGGATATAGCTTAGTGTGAGGGGGGAAAAACATCAAGAACAAAATATATTCATATATTAGCCACCCATATAGGTCATTCAGCGAAATGACTGCCACAGAATAGCACAAAAGATACATATGTGGCCTGCTTAACAAGTAAGCCTCAGGCATATGAACCACAATACAACATTTCTTCAGAAATGTTCATTTTCTTAAAAATGAACAATGACACCTGACATTGACTGATACCTGACGTTGACGGTAGATTCCTTACAATTCCTAAATTCCCAGTAAAGCAACACCCAAAGTAATTTTACAGCCTCATGAAAGAGGTTGAGTCTAAACTTCCTTACCTTTAATTTGCTTCTACTGCCTGCCTTACCACAACAGAAAAGGGAAAAACCTCACACAATAGAGGCATCCATCATTAGCTAATATTTGATCATGCTTGTCACCAATTGGTCTATTTCAGTGAGCTGTGTATAATAAATCAGAGGCACCTACAATGCTGGGCTTGTGTGGCTTTCTCCAGCTGAATGGTTTACCAAAGACAGGACATAGGAACCACAATCTCTGCTGTCTACGGGACACCCCCGGAAGCAGCTTACTTGACTGGACTATCGCAACACTAAGCACAGTAAGTTTGCTTTTCGGAGTCCTCCACAGAAGCACACGGCATGGTGGAATAAGCTTGTGAGTCACAATGTCTTTATAGAAAGACTAACACTTAGTGGTCCTCAAATGCTCCCCTCTTGTGGACAATAAAGGTGAGACTCAGAAGGTCCATCACTTACACAAAATCTGCAACTAAAAGTGTGTTTCCTGACTATTACACTATTTCCCCCTTTATGTCCCACAGCCAGTCATATGTATCACCATATTGTTTCATTATGTTCAAATCCACAATAGGGCTACTGCATTCCACTCCTTGCTCTCTGTTTTGGTGAAAGATTCCTTGATATTTCCTCATGTGCATTGTATACTTACAAAATTCTCACCCATTTTTTCCAGATTATATTCTTTAATCAAATGCACTATTTGCCCTCCATATTTAGCCACACTTTTAAAAATTGCCATTTGGAGTCGGATAAGAATTGCACTGAATATTAAAAAAATTGCCATGTGGAGTCTGATAAGAATTGCACTGAATATATACATATATGTCTTATATGTATATATACATATATATCTTATATGTCATCATATATCATGTAAGATCGTATATATGCATCTTGTTTGACTTCCAATGTTAAGAAAATACTGTATTATAATGCATCTCATTTATGACACTTTAATTTTTATATTTAATAAATATTCATATTCTACAAGTTCCTTGGTTCCGAATCTTTCCCTAATTCCATTCCATCTGCTTGGAAAATATTTCATTCTTTACATCCAGCAAAAACTGTCAACTTCCTACAAGGCCAATATGAACAACATCCTTTACATATGGGCAAACACCCATTAAATAGAAGACGGGTATTATAAGTCCTATCTTAAATAAGATATTTTCATTTCCTCCCCCAAATGAGGTTAAACCAGTCACAATGGCACATGCCTGTAATCCTAGCTCTTTGGGAAGCTGAGGCAGGAGGACCGCACATTTGAGGGCAGCCTGGGCAACTAAGACCAGTCTCAAAATTAAAAAGTAAAAAGGGCTAGGGATGTAGCTCAGTGGTAGAGCATTTGCCTAGCATGTATGAGGCCTTGGGTTCAATCCCAAGTAGGGAAAAAACAAGACAAAACAAAAAATTAAACTGTATGTAACCACATCACTATGGCTAAATAGTATCCCACCTAGCCATTTTATGTTCCCTTACCTAACAAAGCCCTGAGTTCATTTAAAACATAGCTAATGACTTACTGATTACCTGATACCCTTCCTCCTTTCCCTCCACCCCACTGTTTTTTATTTCTGCCATCTGTGAAATAGGTTTAGATTCAAAGACAGAGAAAAGTAGAAATTACTTAAAATTATAGTAAAATGCTTTAAATATAAATTTGACTGAAGAGTCTGCATTTTGTTGTGAATGTTAATTAAACCCATATATTATTATCCTTGATTTGATGCACCTAGGTTCTCTCAAGGAATTTTCATTTTCAGATCACCAACACGGCACATGAAGAATTCTACACACAATAATAAAAGGAAAAGAAGGTCAAATAAAAGAAACGAAAGGAGGAAACGACTCGAACATCTACGTGAAGGTAGGCAAGTAAGGACGAACATGGCTTTTTGTCCATACTTTAAAAGTTACACTGTGCGTCAAGTTGAAAGCATGAAGGATGTATTCTCCAGTCTCCTGGAGAAAGCAACACGTAGGAAATGTGGCAAATATTTAATCTAAGCCCTGTTTCCTGAAAGACTGCGAGATGCCCACAAATTTTCTTTCCCAGAGTTCAAAATAGCAAGCTGAGTGGGTGTAAGCACTTCAAGTGCAAGAAAAGAAAAAAAAGTAACTAAGGAAAAGGAAATCATTCTTTCTGTTCCTTAGTATGAGATTTCTTTAAAGGCCATTGAGAGAAATATTTGTTATTTGAATCAAGTAGTTGTCTTGAGTTGGAATTCAAATACTGTCCTGACAGCTTAATTCACAGCCCTCTGGCCACATCTAGATGTGACCCTCTCTAAGTAGACAACAGCTCATAGTCACAGCAAGGGCAAGCAGTTCTCTGCTACAAGTCAAAATAAAACGCTTCCAAAAAATGGAGACTGAGCATTTCTGGGGTCTCAATGGTGCTTTCTAAAACTTCAGCAGGCACCTGAGTTACCAGGAAAGCTCCTTTAAATGCAGGTTCTGATTCGGTGGGTCTGGGAGGAGGCCGGAAGTTACCAGGTGATGCTGGTGTGCTGATGTGAGGGTCACATTTTGAGAAGCAAGACTTGGTTCACAGCCATGGTTTACTAATAGACAGCAGAAATAACAGCCAATGGCAAATGTTTGCTAGGTTCTGAACACTGTGCTTGTTGCGGGGAATAATCAAGTACATGCCATCAGCCCTGAACTAACACACAAAAACGTGTTTTCAAAAAAGTAAGTGCTAAATGCTAAATGTGTGGTAAGGATTCTAAGAATAGCAGTAGCTGAGATCAGAAGAGTTCAGTAAGGGCTAAAGGAGCTGTGAAAGGCTTCACAGTAAGAGTTGGAAGTGAACAGGCCAAAGGCAGTGGCGACGGGACAGGGAGGGCGAAGGAACAGGACTCCATCAAGGGCAACACAGAAGGGAGAGCCTGGAGCTCCAGGAAGAGAAAGCTCTGCTCACCTGCTTTGCCGTCCTACACATCATTGGAAATTTTTAACCAGAATTCACTTCTAACCAGGGGAAGAGAAACACTAGCCTTGTTTAAAATTTATAGGTTGGCGAATTATAATACTATCCCCAAACATTAAAGAATGGGTAGTCTTGCCTTAGTCTTATGCAAATTTCCTCTATTGGCAGCAGCAACAGTGTTATGAATGACATTTTAGGCTTAAGCCTGGGAGTATAAAATTACCATTTTTTACATATACTTATGCATATGTATGCCTTTAATTAACATATGTCTTTAATGATTAACAGTTTTAAGAGCATTAGAACCATAACTTTTTACTGCAATAGAATTAATAATCAATCTTCTGTTACTTAGTGTTGGAATCTTTATGACAAAAATAAACATTTTTTTCTTCTGTAAAATACTTCTGGATGGCACATGCCTACACAACACCTTCAACTCCAGTATTATTCTTCCCTCTCCTCCCACACTGGCTGACAATGGGAAGAAGACGCATCTAGAAAGACAATGAAATTATTAATGAATTATATCTTAGCCTTTTTTTTTAAAATAACCTCCCTTGAGGGTCTTTCCTGCCAAACCACAGTATATTGCTATATGGCACAATGGATTTCACAGAAAAGCAACGGGGGATTCCAAAAGTTTATATAAACATGAAAATTCAATCTTGAATCTTTTGTTTTACTGAAGAAAATTATAGAGGGCTGAGGGTACCTGAGCAGCACCTGAAGGAGAATCAGGACATTTTCGAATTCCTAGCTCAGGTCAAGGATCTCGCTGACTTCCAGGTTCATCACTGAGCCTTTGGAAACAACAACTTCACCACCTTCCTGTGGCACTAAGAAATGACATTTGGAATAGCTGCAAATGCTGGGCTTCATATTAATATCAAGTGCACGACCATGGTTTAGCTATAGTTTCTGTCCTAGATATATCCTGATCCTACCAAGCTGCCATGGGCTTCCTGTCCTTACTAGAGAAGCCAGAATTTAGGGAATAAATTATGATAAAATCCTTCTTCCCTTTAATGGACTTTGCACATCACAAGATAACCTGCATCACAGCATGTGTGCTAAGTAAGGCTCTAGTGTTCAGGATGCACCAGTGGGGTTATCCCCACCCCCAGTCCAGCACACACAAACACTCATGCGTGAAAAGAAAAAGATGTTGATATGAGGATGAGGGTGTCAGTTAAGTGTTACCCATGAACGGGCCACCATGTGAAATAGAATGCTAACAGGTGTGCACTAATAAAACCCAGAAGTCTCGCTGTTATGAATCCGAATCTCTTCCCTTTCCTATGCTGAACCCTTTCAGGTGTCCTCCCCTAGCTAGGTCACAGGGTCAGGGGGCCTGCATCTGCCTCCACCACAAAACAAAAAAAAATGTTTTTACAACAGGCTGCCAAAAAAAATTGCAATGTGTTCTCACTATGAAAATAATTTACCTTATAAGTAAACCAAAGCAAACAAAACATCTTGGAACATTATAAATTTAATACAGAGAGAGAGAGAGAGGAGGAAAAGAAAGAACTGTTTGGTAAAGAGACATACTGGGGCGAGGGTGCAGAATAGGAGCAAGAAACTCCTCTCTGTGGGAAATGTTATTACTAATCTGACAAAGAGGCAGTGCAAGGTACTGTGTAACAAAAACTAGAACCAGCTTTGGTCTGTTTTTGTTTTACCGAAGCAATTTCTTTTTTAAATTGAATGGGCCCTTCTGGAAACAAATTATCAATGACAAGACTCTCTCTCTCTCTCTCTCTCTCTCTCTCTCACATCAGGCCTCAGAGTGACATTTGCAACAGCCCAGGTTTCTAAGGGCAAGCCAGGAATCACGGTAGAAACAGGGTTCAGTGGAGAAAGATCTCCCCAGCTAGCACTGATGACTTCCCTAACCCAGCTGCTAGCTTAGATCAAATGGAGGTCCCGGGCAATGATCCCAGAGCAGGCTGCTCAGCTCGCTGGGTCAGCTCCGATGGGCCCAGGATGCCCTTTAGACTGACAGCTGACCTGGCGGGCCTGGTGTCTCCCCTTGGGCGGAGGGACCGCCCCCGGGTGACAGGCCGGGTACACACCCTGCTTCTGCAGACAGAGGCAGAACCGCTCAGAGGAGCAGCTGGGGACAACCACTTGTGGCTGACAGCAAGGCAGACTCCTCTGCTGCGGTGGGACGGGCTGGGAAAAAGTATATTGCAGACAGGACGTCCCTCCTGACACCCAGTGGGAGTGAAGCCCAGGCCAACTCAACAACAGCCTGGCCTGAGGACAGCCTGAACCACACATCAAAGCCAGAGGCCCTGGGAGGCTGGCAGGTGGCCAAAGACGCCCCTGAGCCACAGGGGAGTGTGTTGCCTCTGGACAATAGCAAATAGGAGGCGAAGAGTCTGTAAATTCCAAGCACTGGGGAGGTCTTCTCAGAGATTTTACCCTCTCCTGTCAGAGCTGTGATTTAATTTCCTTTGAGGAAAGGAAAAAGAAAAGAATGTACGTTCTCCAACCTCCTGTCTGCAAAGGCAGACATCACAATGCAAGCTCAATGCACTCCGCTTCTTCCTAGCCAGCGGCCACTGTCCCAAACAATACAGCTAAGTGAGATGTAGTATTGACCCTGTTCATTTAAGAGGATTTTAAGTTGAAGGGGTAATTAAGATCATTTAAATGCAAACACTGCAGTTCCTTTGCTACTATCCTCCCAGATATTTCCCATCAATTCTGTTTAATTAGAGTAGTATCACGAGTTAATTATAACCTGACAGCTTTATTGATTTGGCATTGCAAATAGCCCCATTTTAGGTGAGGCTTGAAGCTCTCTATGACAAACATGACTCCACTCTTGGATCTAGGGGGCTCTACCCAGAGTTTACCCACAATCTCTCACAACCTCACTCTAGCAGATGCCTTTTTGCATATAAATATACAGGAAACAAACTAAGAGGAAATAAAGACGTAAATAAAGGAAAAACTCAATCTGCTTTTCATGGTCTAGATGGGGGGATGGAGGTCGTGGCTGCCCCTTCAGAGCAGAGTGAGTGTCACACTGAAGTAAGGCTCACTTCCGCCATGAACCAACTGGGTTCCATCAGGAGAAGCCACGCTGCATAAATGGTCATCAGAACAGAGAGGGGCTTGTTAGCTTTCCTCTCAGGGGAAATGAATATGAGTTGAGGTCACTCAACTCTAATCCACCCTGTCCATCAGGGTTATACTTCCAGCAGCACATGCTCCATTAAGCCAGCAGTTTGTCACAGCCCAGCGTGTCATCTACAATGGCATGCTGGGGGTGGAAGAACTTCCAGCTTCATGCTAATCCGGTATGGGGAATGCCAAGGTACAGAATTTTCCTTGATTGCATAAAATGTGGAGCTATTTTCAGCTTCTGAATCATTATACTGGCTCCTTCACCAGTCCTAAAGCCATATTACAACTCTTTAAAATATCTCTTCTATTCAATTTTCACTTATTTTGACATAAGCAAACACTTACAGTTATCTCCCATAAGCCTCCAAAAGATAAGCCCATGAAATAAAAGCAAAAGAAAAGAAGAGTTTCACAAACATGTGCAATTTCAAGTGGTGACTGCTGCCTTGGCAGTAGGTCTGCAGTTAGCTATCTTCAAGCCCTATAAAAACTAGGCAATTAGCACTTAGCAGGGCTTCAGGGCCAGAGGACACAAATCGATTTTGTTTTTTAGTCGCACTTCTGAAAATGACTTTGAAGAACAACCTTAAATAATGGAAATTTTAAAACTGCGAACTGATATAGGAAGAACCTTAGCTATTTCTGTATTAATTCCACTGGGATTTCTAGTGAATATTATAAAAACAGGATGTTTTATTTGTTGTTTCTCATCAAAGACTATCAAACCAGTATCAGACTCCAAAACATATCAAAACTACAAATCTATGTGAAGTCTGGTAATATTTCGAAAAGCCGAATGAAATTTATATTTATGTATTTAAAATTTCTGTTCAATGTGAGATGGCCTCAGGAAACATGTTGCTTATTTTTATGAATGCGAAGAGGGAATCACAGTTACATAACGTAACTCTGCAATGGTTCAGCATCACACTGTGTAGAACTCGATCTTAAATCCAAAGCAGTCACAGCTGACTCTTCACTGCTAAGACTTATTTTTAAAATTAACATGGATTAACTCATGGTAACTAGATACCTGTTCCATGTGGTTAGAAGCTAATCCCAACAACATAAGGATTCCAACAACAATCTTTTCCTAATGTGCTTCAATGCACTCTGATAAAGCTACTGGCACAAAGGGATAAATTTAACAGTGGTAGATTTAGAGAGAGAACTTTGAACAGTCATGATGAACACACAGATGCTGCCTTATCTGTGTGCACAAAGAAAGGCATCATCTCTGCAAGAGAAATCATGATTTTTCACTATTTTCTGCCTATTTAAATGAAAGCATACACAGCATCCCTTTATCCTGATCCACCTAGCTCCATGAGAAGGCAGAATAAATGGAGAGGAACTGTGTAGGAAACAATTGCACCTTAATGTTCTCCCAAGCAAAGTTGGGCTCTGCTATCTCCATTCAAATGGAAATCATTCAGACAACTGCACTTGCTGCCTCCATTCCATGAATGGGTTTCCATTCCAATCAACTGAAGGCACTGCTCCAGCTCTGAGTCTAAAAAGAGAAGTAGAAAATTTTCTCCGCTTCTCAAGTCCTAGGGATTATACTTAATATGGTTGATAGCTGTACTTTTATAAAACTACAAAAACGTATATTTTTAATATCTAACCACTTAAATTTTTCTGCTTGGAGAAGTCAAACTGTTTACTATTTTGATCTCCGTAATTGATGTTCTGTCACCTGTTAACCTTCTGCACTCAACAAACAATGACCACACACCAGTACTGTGCCACATCTGAAGGTGCACACAAATGTGTTTTCTGACTTCAAAGAGCAGCTGGTTAGAGGAAGTATGAAAGATGATGTGGAAAAAGTGACAAAGGGACCCATGGGAGGGAGAGAGGGCAGGTGTTAAGGATGGTTTGAGTGGAGACACTGGGACCTTGAGTCATGTGCACATGTTTGTCAGGTACCCAAGGGAAAAACAAGTTTGATAGAAAACGATCAGTTTTAGAAAAAAACTAAGAATGTGCTGCCTTGGAAACGTCCAGGTAGAAATAATGGGAATATTGAAAATCCATCTTGGAAGACCATCAGCATCATTAACATGGAGGTTGATACTTCCAACAGCCTGCTTCTGTAATCCAGTTAGAAATAGTGCAGACGGTTAGAAGCCAAAGGGCTGAATTTAGGGAAAAGATACAGAGACGAGTGCATAAAGGAGCTTAGGAAAGAAGACGAGCTACTAAGCCTATCACTTAAGTGAGTGGAATGGAAAACAATTAAATCATAGAGTCGAATACAAATTCACACTAAGCAAAATAGGTCCAAGATCTAAACTGTTTCACTGAATTTCAAACTTAAGGAACTACTGAGAAATTGCTAAAGCCCAAGTGGCCAAAACTGGAATAGCTGAGACAGGTAAAATAGTAGTAGCTGGGAAAGTCAGTGGGATTGTTGTTTTTATCATTTGTTTGATTTCAAGATGGAAAGGATTTGAACTTTTTTATTAATTTTGCAAGTTGAGAGACCTTTAATAAAAAGATCCATGAAAAATAACAATGTCCTAACAAGATTCTACTGGATTAAATTTTGGCCACAGAGAAGAGATAGTTATGGCTTGATTGTGTTAAAGTAAAACTTCAAATTCCCAACAATTAACTAACCACTACTATTGATTTATGGACTTGGGATGCCTTTAATCACAGGAATATGCTGTTCTGCTGTAAAAGGAATCAGTAAATTGCACAAAACTAAGGGAAAATCTTAAAGCTAAAACTACTAAAAGCCAAAGGTACATTTTCACCACCTAATTTTCAAGCTGAACAAACTTTACAGATCACCCATTTAAGTCCGTTATTTTAAAGCAGATTTTAAATCAATGCATTCATCGCAGCTTCCATTGGAAAAATATCAACACCAACTTTAAATTGTGCATGAAGAAAGAAAATACCTGACAAAGAGGCTACCCAGAGCACCCTGTTTCAGGAACTTTTAAACATTTTACTCAGCCATCTCGCTAGGAGGGAATTTCTAAACCTAGCAATTACAAGTTAACCGGTGATTTCACCAAAGAGAATTTGTGAAGGAGCAGCTGAAAGAATTCACTTGTGTCCTGTATCTGTGGCACCCAATGACTATGTGTCCTGCTCAGGACAGGGTCATGCCCCACCGTGGTTCCCACCCTGGAAGCTGCTGCCTGACAAGGAAACAAATCCCCTGGAAAACAGTAAACAAGAAACACACCAGTGGGAAATGCTAATGTCACAGGATGCTGGTTTCCGTTGCATGACAATAACTGAAAACCCAGGTTTATTCATGTGATGAAAAATTCAGAGACAGAGAGTGCTTCTTTAGAACTTACACAGTGACTTATAAGATTAGTTTCTGGGGAATATAAAAATCACAGAAGCAGGTCCATATGTCCGTATTTCTGTAACAAGTTTAATGTACTGTTTTCCAGTAAATTAAACATCTTAAGAGATGGATGGAGAGAGAGAGAGAGAGAGAGAGAGGGAGAGAGAGAGTGCGCCACACCAACAAGAAGCGTAGATTTCAGCAGGGCTGAAACAAATGACGTTTGGAAATAAGAGTAGGCTCCTAGCCAAGAGTGGGGTCCGTCTGTTTGTCCTCAGGGGTTGTGGCTCTTAAATACGTAGACACATACATATAACCTGGGCATGATCCTATTTCTTTATCCAACACAGCAGATCATTTTCGCAGCCTAGTGTCTCTTTCAGCTGCTCTGATTTCCATAGAGGAAGCTTAAAAATTAGAGCATACTACTGAAAAACATTAAGAAAATGAAAGGTCTAGAAATAGGAATGGAGTTTGAAATACCATCAGAGGAAAATAAAAATAACCAGCATCGACTGTGTCTTTGTGTTCCGGGCACTATGGTAAGTGATTTACGTGTGTTTTTCCATTTAATCTTTTGGGAAGTGCAATTATTACCCCTCCCCTCTTACTTACTGAAGGCTGGTGCCCTCAGAACTTTAAAAGAACTCATCCATGGCCCCATAGTAAATGCTAATTTTTAAAATTTTAATTCTTTGAGTCTAATTCTAAACCATTGCACTTAAACATGTACACACAGTAGCAATTTGAGAAGATTTTTGGATTAAAGAAACCAAAATACCTTGCAGCTATTTACACTCAGTCTTTACATCTAGGCAGAATGATTCTGACCTGGAAAGTGGGCTACCAGCACCCAATCAAAAAAGTTGAACCTAACGGCTCGGGTCAGGTTACTTGCTTATAGGGCAGGTGTGGCTGACCCCATGGCAGAAGAGGTCCTGATGGGTCACCAGGTCCCCTCATACAGGGATAGAAGGCTTTCATGCCACAAATGAAGGTCACGGCTCTAAATCTGGCAACAAAATCAAAATCCTTCTTATACAGTTCACTTTACCCAGCTCATTCTTAATTTACAATGGCACTGAAAAGTGTGTATTATTCTAAAGTAGGGCTACAATTGATGGCATTATATACCCATGTTGCACTACATCAATTTTGGAGGATACATCATGCTTCCTACCTCTAGAAAATGCAATCTATTTCCTTATTCTTAAATAAAAATCACAAAGTTTCCAAAAGAGAAATTAAACTTAACTATATGATAATCATTTACATTTTGTATAACTTCATTACTGGGAAATATCTTTAATTTTTCTACCAAAAAGTAGCATTTCTTAAAAAATGATCAAGATGAATCCCCCCTCCTTGTTGTTTATTCAATTATTCATTCAACAAACAAAAGGGTGCTGCTACAAGCCATGGTTCTTGTTCTCATAGAGCTAAGAGCTAGTGAAAGATGGAAAATAAAAAGATTGTTATTGTGTGGCTCTCACAGAAACAAAAAGCATGCTCTGTAATCAGGAAGCCACATAACAGTATTTAAGAAAGGCAAATATGAGAATGGCATACTCTTCTTAAAGTATGCTGTTTAATTTCAGGGCTAAATATCTCTCTTTTCATGATTTCAAACCTTAGAAAGAGGTGATTAAAACAGTCCACCATGACTATACTGTATTTTCACAACTTTCAGATGTCTCAGGGTATCCTGAACACAACTTCAAAACCATCAGTAAGATGTTCCACAGACTTCCCAAAAGAAGTGACTGGCCCACCATTCTCACACGTCACGTCGCTGTGCTAGGTGAGCACCTTGTGAGCCAGCAGAGGGTTAGTAAAACACGTTTCTTGGTGCGTGGGGGCGTGGCCCTGGGGTCTGTGTCTGACTCCTGCCCCTCCTCTCAGCCACTCTTACCCTGTTCTGCATCCCTGCTACCATGAACTAAGCAGCTTTGCTCCACACCCCCTTCTGCCATGACGTTTCTGCCTTCAAGCGAACTGTCCATGGACTTAAACTTTTGAAACTGAGCCAAAATAAGCTCTTCCATCTTTAAGCTGTGAGCGTCGGTTATTTTCTCCCAGGAATGGGAAGTCTGACCAGTAAACGGGCTTTGGTAGATTTACCAGTCAATCTATCATGTCCATTTGTACAACTTGACAAACTTCAAGGAAAAGAGAACAAATATATAAGATTATCAGAACCGGCAGGCCCTCTTCAGTCTTGGAGTAGCAGTTCCTTCTGTTGCATCTTTCCTAGTCTAAAGTGATAAACATTTCTTTCTTTGACAACTGTGACATAAACATTTGTCATTTGATGTGGAAACAAAGAGCAAGGTGTTTGGGGGCTTATCTTGTACTTAAATCTAAACTCCTCTTTCACTGCATACTTGTACAGCATGTATGTCTTATCTTCCTCTTGCTAGAACCTGCCAAATTTCCAGTTTGTTTTTTTGACTGACTTCTTCCAGTTGGTATTTCAATCCATAGATTAAGGTACTGTTCTGATCTCTCTTGGTAGACTAAAAACATTTGGTAAAATTATACGCAAGAGCATGCCCAAAGAGAATTCAAGGAAATTTCCATATGCCTATTTTTCGCAGGTTGGAGAAGCAAACCATCACTGGTCCAACTTAACTGCCCTCTGAGCCTGGGATTCAGAATGGGGTTATGCAGTTCCAGTGGAGGGGTTCCCAGGCTCACTTCCAAGAAGGCATCCTCGTGGATTTAGTGAAGGCCTCACTTGTAACAGGTGCCAGCTGGACTATTACACCTGTTCTTCCATCTCCCATAATGGTTCCTACTGAAAAATAAATCATGTTCTAAGAGTTCACTCTTAAGCCTACTGTTTGGAATTTGGAATGTATTTTCTTCTAGAACCAGTGTCGAAATTAGTAGTTAGCATCCCAGACCAACCTTCAAAAGCTTACATAATTTGATTTAGAATTAGTCTAAGGCAATGTAATAAGAGTACTAGAGAACCTGCCAACCTTAGATGGTGTAACTTCTTGACAAATCGTTAAAATGAAGACTTAAGTTCATAGTGTATTAGAATATCCTTTTCCTACATGAGCTGTAGAAGTTCAGGTAGGTCTCTAAGAAGGAAATAATAAAGGGAGAGTAGAAAGACACATTGTTTAGGTGCAGAGTGATGGACCGGGCCATCTCCAGGAAAACTCTCAGTTGCTCTAGTCTTTTGTCAGAGGCAGCAGGGCTGGTCCAGTCAATGGCAGCACCAGAGGTAGCAGAAGAACATAAGAAAAAAGAGGGCAGAGGAAAAATAAATGAATCAGAAATGAAAACATTCCTTGCAGAGGGAGTGCCCTAGAGTTGTAGACAGGACAAGAGAGGGAACACCCACCACACCACAAGGCAGCAGGGAAATCCTGTGGCTGGGATTGCCATTCACCATCACAGACAAGGAATATTCACCATTTAGTAATTTTGCCCTCCCAATCTTTACTTTCTTACCCTAGTCTCTTAAATTCAAGCTTTGTGTTAATAAAAATCTGTTTCAGGTGGTGGATGTTGCAATCCTCAAATATACTGTTTACCTCCAAGGGGACACTGAGCAATAGGTGGGCTTATTTCTGGCTCCCAAGGCTGGGAGGTGGAAGGACTACGCTGTGGTCGTCCAGTAGGTAGAGGCTAGGGATGCTGGTAAATATCCCACAATGTCCAAGACGGTTCCCCACACAAACGAATTATCCAGCCCAAATATCAAATTGAGCTGAAGACACCCTATTGCATTGTTAAGTGCAGTGCTAATTTTTGGGTACTGTACTCCTGATGTATTTAAGCAAGTGAGTATAACTCAAATACTGTCGACTAACTAGTAACTACATCACTCAAACTCTACATGGAAGATCATGTTCAACTAAGAGAAATGCTACAGACAACAGCAGCATTGTTCAGAGTTACAAAATGAGACAGTTGTTTTTTAACTAACAACAGAAAATTGTGAGAGCCAAACTTTGGGAGGCTGGTAGAGAGAGCATGGCACTAATTCGGGATCACCTGGATCGAATAGAGTTTTCTCAGGCAAAGTATTATGCAACCACTTATGTGAATGTAAACCCTGCCACCAACTCCACAGGCCACTTTTCAGCATGTGTGGAAACAGCAACTCTATTCCTCATCCAGCATCCAATGACAACTAGGAACGAGAGCAAGCTCCTGCAGTGCTCACAGCCAGCCGGGGTTAAAGCAACATTCTCTCCCAGGAAATGTCTTCCTCCGGGGCTGCCTGTATATACGAGACAGTAAAGGAGCAGGGCTCCTTATCAGGGCACAGGTTTCAGGTCCACTCTGCCACAAACGCCTCTGTGACCTAGGCAAGGAATATCCCTCCCCACCTCTTCCTGGCCCTCTCTTTTCTTGTCTAAAAAGAGAGCTTGACTTGGTTGTTTCCAACTTCCTTTTCAGTTCCCACCACCATGATTGTTTTCTTCCTGAATGGGAAAGAGAAGGAAGGGCCACTCCCAAAGAAAGTAGATAAAAGTGAACTCAAGAAACCCTCTGCAGCAATGGCTCCCATCCTGTGTGTCTGTGGATGGCAAGGGATGAACGCTCCAAGGAGTGGGCAATCTTTCAAGAGAAACTTTTTTGAACACAGACCAAACTGGCCCCAAGCTAAATCGGGCCCAGTTTCCATTTAGCTCTAGGGTATATTAGAAATGCTGATTGTAAGAAATCAGGGAATAATCTTTGGAGATGCTGGTTACACACTGGCCTCTTCCACCACAACTTTCTGCACAGATAGTTGTCACTACAGGTCACTACCTTCTCATTATCCAAAGGACAGGAGAGGGGTACAGTGCGCTTTTCACTGTGTCTCCCTAATGACAATCATGAACACACAAGCAAAATGAGAGGGCAACCATAAAACTCTGAGGAGCCTTTAGTTATAGATTTACAAATTTGTTCCCGGGAGCCTCTTACAAATACTGAATAACACACTAAGACGATTTCCATTCATCACCCTACTTCAAGAAAGATACTGTGTATCTTCCATGAGTTTTTTATACTTTACTTCTGTGTACAGGTTTAAGTGAAAAATCATCTCTGGCTCTACCAAGCATGAAAATTTTTTTAAAAAATTATATTTCTAGTCAGATTTCTAGGAAACACAGGAGTAGAGACAAATATAAGGAGAACTGACTAATAAAAATCCATTTTTCTGTCATTTCAACAATATTACAACTTCCCAGGGCTATGTTTTCCCAGCTGAAACACCAGATTTCAATGAGTTTAATATTTGAGATATTTTGATAAAACATGTTTGTTTGCTGGGGGTTTTTTGTTGGCTTTTTCGTTTTCTCCAGTAAAAGGTGCATGCTTTTAGAAATACCTGTCATCTGTATTAGAGAGTACTTGACAACCATTATCTCATTACTTTTTACCACATCTTGGTAAGAGGAAAATGGCAGGTGTCATCTACCTTCATCTCTTTTCACTCAGGAATAGCAAGAAGTTAAAAAAAAAGAACTTCCTGCCCCCCCAGGGCCACCTGCTGCCCCCCCTTAAATAACCAGGATTCTTCCCAAGGAACCCAGAAAGAAGACTGAGCAGCATCTCCTTTGCCACGTGTTACTGTCACCAGGAGACTGAAGACTTTCTGACCAGTACTTTGGTGCTGGCGCATACAACAGACACTTGCTCTTGCCGCAAATAACTCCAACACGACCCAGTGTGCCACAGAAATCAATAGCAGTAACGATTGCCTTTTTTGGAACTGCCTCAGCAATCAGCTGGAGAGGGGGCCCTGCTAAGCTCAGGCATACAGCCTGGATCAAGCACTGAGAACAAGCTTCACAACAGAGAAGCATGAGTAATTTACTTATTAAAGAGACAACTGTAAAGTCTGATACAAACAGACAAGTGGAAAGCCTTCGATGCACAAACCAAATGCTTGTCTTGGCGACCCGAAAATGCAAAAAGCACTGAAATCTAGGTACTTCCAACTTTCAAATATGTACCTTTTCAGCCTTGAGAAGAGGACACAAAGAAATGGTCTGCCAGGGAGGGTTCTGGTTTAGAGGGGCTCCCCAGTGACATTGAACCCCCAAGCAGGAATTGGGGGGAGAACCTCAGTGACTCCTCTAGTAGTCACGTGGTCTTCCATGTGAGCTACCACGCAGTTCTGAAGGATTCTACACTACCAACAAGGACAAAAAAAAATCCAGTCCACAGTCACCCAAACCATAACTGCTGGGGTTGTTCTGCCTACACTGTTGAAAAAAACGCAGCAGTGACAGTACCTTGATGAGATTCTGAGCACAAGAAACATCTCTGAGACCTCAATTTTACCTTTAAAGTCATCGAATTGCCACCAAAGAGCAAATATCAGCAAAAAAAAAATAAAAAAAAATAAAATAGAGGTCTAAAACATTATTAGGAAATGCAGCTGGAGTTAATGAATAAATGAGAAAAAATATTACATCACTTCCCAACAAATATTGCCTATCAACTTAAAAAAAATACACATAAAGAAATTCAAACAGTTGTACAATAAGCTATTTCGTGGCTCATAGGTCTGGGTCATTCACAACTCCCGGGATAACCTCATGTGCACCAAAAGCTCTCTTTCCGTCTGTTGTCACAGGCTTTCCGAACCTGCACAAACTGACTCCAAACACCATCCAGTCATAATGACCAGGTTCCCACTGACAATTATGCCTGCCCATCTATAGGTTTGTCAGCTGAAGAAATCCACAGACGCCTGTCATAATGAGCAGAAATGTACTTCTGGCACAGCTGTGCTGACCACAATGCATTAGAAAAACAACCCTCTTTGCAATAACCAGTTCTGGGCATCGCTGGTTAAAAAAGACTAGTTTCCTGTTTTTCTCATAAACTTCAGAGTGTGGGTATTGCTATTTTTTATCCCACCCACACCTTTTCTCTTTAATTGTTGAAGATTAGATGCTGTAAACACCTAATCATGGGCATTTTTATATTAAGACTCTGAATTTAATTGCAGATGGGATTACTTATTTCCAAGCCGGGGCCTCCCCTTTGCTGAGACCCCAGAAGCTGCCAGGCTGTGGGCTGACTGCAGAGCTGGAGGCTGGGGTGGGGACGGGGTGTTCCGGGGCTTCCCCCAGCCCAGCACTGCCCAGGGGATTTGTGTCTCTGCAGGGATCCCTGCTTGGGGGGGGGGGTTCCCTCCAGAAAGGGGATCTCAGCCCAGACTTGGATGACACCCCTGACAGACCAAGTCTGGCGGCCTTTAGGTGATATGAATCATCCAGATTCCTGAACCTCTCACTTGTATCTCTACTCAGCCATTCCTCTTCCTCTCTTTGAAATGCTAGTCCTGTTTTTCACAGGGACCCTGAAGAGCATGTATGCCGGGTGCATTACAGCGCGCTGTCCTCCAGCTTGACCCCATCCCAGCATTCAGGGGCCTGCTCAAATGTCACTTCCTCCCTCCCGGACCCTCCCCCTACCTAAGAGTGCACGGGGGTGGAGGGGGGAGCTTCACACCCAGGGCAGGTGCCAGGAGGGGTGATACATCTGCATTCTGCCCTGGGACAGGAAGTTCAGAGCGGGCAAGGCTGTTCTGCCCACCCCAAAGCCACCAGCACCTTAAATGGTTCCTAGAGAACAGCAAGTGCTTCATTAGTGAAGGATTTCTTGAGAATGAGCGCCCCTCCCCCTCCGCTGTTATTTATCCTCCTTTATCTCACCTCATCTCACCTGCTACCCTTGGTGCGCCTTTGTAGAACCCTCCTCTGTGGTCCTGCAGTTTGTTTATATCCGTCCTTCTTACAAACGCAGGGCCCCTGGAAGTTGTACTTAGCACACCTGGCATCTAACACATGTTCAATAAAAACTTTATATGTGCTCCTAAATGAATCACGTGTGCTTGCCTCCTTTGGACACTGAACTACACAGACACTGTAGAAATAAAAAAGGAACTAGGTAGTCATTGTCAGAAACACAAGTTTCTGTCTATAATTTTTAAACTAATATTATAATTTTTGTTCACTAACAAGAAAAGTCAGTTATTTCCCTAGCCAATAAACGGTATATACTCAAAATCAAGACAATAAGACTTCATGTGCGTTTGTCAAAACAGACACCAAAGAAATAATTTTTTTAAAGGAAAGTTGAATATGAAATGTTTGTTGCTGTACTGCTAAGCAAGAAGTTGAGATAATATCTTTTGAACATCAATGAAGAGGAAGGATTCTAAGCCAAATCAAGATCCTCTTTTTGGTTAAAGTTCACAGTAGGGAAAATGCAAACATTTTTGTTTTCTATAAGTTTTTTTTTTTTTTAAGAAAAGGCAGAAATTGAACAAAGGTTTCTATCCCTTTAGACCTACATTTTTCTGAACTATAAAAAGGGTAAGAAAAGTTGAGCCACAATCATACTTAAATGCACATGTAATGATTTCACAGGACTCCCACTTATGTTGAGTAGAACCAAGGGAATAAAACTTAAGTGAGTTCCTGATGCACAGAAAATATAAAGTATTTATCATCTGTTTAAAGAATTTAAAGATTACTTACTTATACATTCATATTATAAACCCTAAAGCTATCCATGACTGTAATTTCTACTCCTGATATTAAAGAGGATTTATTCCTGACAAATTCTGCAACTTCTCTAACTAATAAACAGACTTTTTAATAATGAGATAAATATCTTCAATTTCTAAGTGCTTCATTTAACTATTGAGGAAAAAGGAGAAGTTGTCAACCACCATTTCATAGAAGATTTCACTCTTTCCAAGAAAGTTAAAATCTACTTAGTGCATGCCTACATTCATTAATTTAAAAATACCATGAAAGAACTGCATACCAAAGAATGACAAATGAAGCAAAATAACCAGCATACTCAAATGCTCGGCCCCATTCACAAAGGAAAATGTTGGACAGAATAATAAACTTCTTTGTTTCAGTGGGTTTGTAAATAAATCTGATCACTGTCTTGTATAATATTAAGGAAGCAGCCAATCTTTCCCTATTTAATGTTGACAGATCAATTAGAATATTAATACTCATGATTGATGGTGTAAGAAACAATTTACTCATAATGAGAACTGTAACATATGTATTAGATGCATAAAGTGAGGAAGCCACCATATTTACACATGAAAAACAATGTCATGTCCCAGGTAAACTAGATCTAATGAAGAAATACAAGATGAATTATAAGCAGCATGACCAGTGCGATAAAATAATTATTAATTACAAATACCCTTGGCTAAAGTAAAACAGCACCTTGAAATAGGGGTTTTTGTTGTTTGATTTTTAACATACATACACACTTTTCCTATCAAGCTGCTGCTAAAAAGCAATGAGCATGAAAGTATAAGTGTCCCAAATTTAACATTAAAAAAATCTGTTTTAGCTTCCTTTCTAGGTTATCAATTAAATACCCTTAAAATTAGCCCTCTTCCTCTAAACATTTTAATGTCATCTAAATTCTAAGTTGTCAGTCCCACACTTTCAGATTATAAATAGATACAAGTCAGTGTGTGGAACTTCTACTTAGGAAGGGATTCCATTTCAAAGTGGGCTCCTCAGAAAAACATGGTAAGTAAGCAGACCAGACAGGGAAACAGCCTTACTAGAGATTAGGATTTGGTCCACTTGCAAGAACAGATGGCCATTCTGGACAGCTGCAGGAAGATGGGGAAATAGCTTGAGATCTATTGATTTCTGCAATAATTAAAACCAACAATGATAAAAACAGACCTTTTATACTGGGACTAAAAATTTCTTCCAAGAAATTTTAGGTGAGTAAACATAGGGTGCTACATGAGCCCAGCAGTTTCTGTTAAGACTCTTATTAATATTTTATTCTTGAATCTTTTAGCAGCCCCTGCATTATCTTCTTCCACCACAGGAATCTCCGTATCAGAGAACAATTGAAATATGTGCTTAGCTAACATAAATTTAAGAAAGAATGAAGCAAATTTCTTGCAATAGGCTCCAAGTGTGAAAGACAAGTGTCAACTCCTTCCTCAAATAATGTTTACTACGTTCAATGATTTCTTTAAAAAAAAAAAGAGAACAATACATTGACTACTGTGGCAAATACAATATATATAAATGATAAGAACAAGTTTGCCTATACTTTTCTTATAAATTCTGTTCAAAGCTCCACATTACATGAAATTTATAACTCTTACATGTTTAACTCCTAATTACACTAGTTTGGGTTACTTTAATATAAATTCTAAATATAAGCCATATCTTTTCTTTGCCTTGTCAAATGTTTCTCACCTCAAGACGTGAGGCTGTTTTTATTTTAAAACCTGAGACATTTCAGGAAGTTATGAATTAACTTTTTAAAAATCATTTAATGGCTATTAAATTACAATTCATAAAATCTGACCTGAAATATAGCTTTCTAAAGAATCAAAAGCATGTAAGATATAATAATACAAAAATCTAAAAACAGTGCATGGCAAATATCAAGTTATAAATACTTTCAGAGATTTAACTGAGTTCTCAGAAGTAAAGAGGAAATAATTTAAGAAAGTCTTTCCTCAAAGAAGTCAAATTCAATAGTAAATGTTACACCAGAATTAAAGTAAATAAAGAATATCAAATCAAAGTTTACACAATACAGCACCTCAAATCCACATTCATCGAATCACGCTTTTGTATATGGCATATTTTGAGCCCTCCCCCCTTTACCAATCTCTGGGAAAAGGGCCAGAGTCCCATCGGGAGTAAGATGCACTTCTTCCTATGGAAAATTTCACATTCCTGTAACCACTGATTCAATGAATATTTATAGTCTACAGGTTCCTAAAACACACTTTTATGCAAAATATTCATTTAAATCTCATCCTTAGTTATGTTATGCAGTTTTTGTTCCAGTGTGCAGAAATGTTTATACCACAATAAACAAAGATTGTATTAGGATATATTTGTATGGTAGCAATTTCCAAATTAAAACTGCATGATTGACCTTTGTCCCTTCCCTTAGAAAGGCCACCCAGGAAGATGCCAAACCAGTAAAAAGGTTGCGGTGAGGACTTCACTAATTTGTCTCTCAGTCCCCCTCCATCCTGCAGCCTGGAACTAAAACCTAACTCCACTCACTCTACCCACCCGAGTCCTACTTCTTCCTCCGCTGGACCAGAAAAATGGATCAACAGGAGCCTCAAGATTCCTTCAACAAAGGACTTAAGAGGTAGCCTAGAAATAGGGAGTAAGAGGGACATCATTCCCATAGGAGCAGAAAGAACTCTGTTCCACGACTGCATAGCTACCCACTGATTCACTTACCAGTAAGTCTTTCCAAAGAACCAAGTTATAGGTCCTTCACTATTTCTAATACATATTTCAGGTGCAATACAGGTTAACTCAGCTTTTGTGACTTAGCAAAAAAGAATAAATATTATCCAAAAAACACTATGTATGAGCCAAGTATATGGTATACTCATTTAGAAGGGCAAAGAAAATTGGAATTTATGTGTGACACCTGTTCACTCTAAATTTTTGTGAACACTTAGTAACTTGTAGGTATGCACACTTACTACTACATATCTCAGTTAAATGCCACTTTTCTGCTCTCTATTGACTTTTTTCTTTTCTTTTGAAAGCACTCTCTCTTTGAGAATTGCGGTCTTCAGTTCAATCTACACCCCTAAGCCCCATCAAAAAAACCTAAACACAATGAAGAGAAAATGCACTTCCCAAAAATCTGTCACTCATATGGAAGATGCTGAATTATGACCCCAGTGTTCTTTCTCCAAAGCCCCTAACCCGTAAGTATTAATATAGCAACTGCAACTCCCTCCTCCAGGGCTGAAACACCTATCAAGTCTATTAGTTATATCAACTGATAAGCAGTTATATCAAAACACCTATCAAGTCTATCCTAATAAAAGTTATCTACGTGTATCTGTGCTAGAGGTAAGAACTGAAAAATAAACTTTTCAAAAATAGTTTCCTCCAACAAGTTTTATTTCAGCCTTTTTTATTTGACCTGGTGAATTCTGTTCTTTTTCATTCCCTAATAAGTCTCTTGACAGCCACTGTTGATCTAAGAAAACCAAACCTCTGAATGGTTCCAGGTATCCACTCTGCTGCCATTTCCATGTCCAAAATAGACTTCGCTCTGTGAGAGGTAATCCAAGAATTGAAATGGTGTTTTCTATTATTCTTCTAAGTGCTTAGTCAGTTAGGATGTGGGATGGTATGCATTTATGTCAGGAGTGTTTTTAAAAATGCTAAGTGAAAGTCAGAAAAATCCTAATTTTGTTCAGTATGAGCCAAAAGAAGACATTGGGGTAATTAACAAATTAGGGCCTCAAGTTATTACACTAAGAGCAGAGAAGAAATGACTTTAAGGAAGAGTATTACCACTACTTTTCTCTTCTACTGAGTTCAAAATCTCTGCATAATTAATACAGTAATACTGAACAGATGTGTATAAGCAGACCACCTCTCCTATCCCAAAGTTTAACTAGGTGATTGACTTCAGGAATATTACAAATTATAATGGCAATTTGATTACTTTTTTAACGTGCACATCTAAAAGATTAATAAACAGGGATGGATCACCCCAGTGCATTGGAACAAGGCACCTCAAATGAAATGAAGCAGAGCCCACACTGATGACAAGGACAGACAGGATCCAGTTGAACAAGGGGCTTTCACAGGCTTCAGTGAGCAATGCCTCTACTGCCTGGTGACAGAGTATTAACATTCTATGCAGGCTTCTTCATAACCTTAGCAGTCTTCCTGAGGGAGTGAGACCATCTCAAACCCTTCTCACCTGTGAGTCTTCCCAGGACCGCCCCTCCTTGCCGTGAAAAAGTCCAGACTTTTGAGATACTCAAGACCTCGATTTAAATCCTTCCTCGGCCACTGGGCAGCTGGGTGACCTTGAAAAAGTTAACCTCTCTGGGGCCAGAGATTTACCTCAGTGGTTCTGCTGCTTGCCTTGCAAGCTCAAGGTCCTGTGTTCGATCCCTGATACCAAAAAAACCCCTAAACTCTCTGGACTTTGATTTTTTCCATTTGTAAAATTTCCAAAATGAAGAAAAAACAGTGTTTCAGGGCTGTGGTGGAAATTTAATCAGATGAGCTGGAGAATGCATCAGTTAAGAAGCCAGCTGTGAACCAGTCCTTTTAGACTCTAATCCTGAGACTGCCTCTAATGACCTCAAGAACTCAGACAAATTACTTAAGCCTTCTTGTACCTCATTTCCTTAAGTGTAAAATGGAGATAATATCAGTCACTACCTCAAAAGCAGGTGGGAAAACTAAGTAAGTTAGTTCAGACAGCATTCTTACATGTAGACATTAAGTGCTCAATAGATGTCAGCCATTAATAAATCACTGAGCAGCATCACTGGCTCACAGGAACTATTCAACCACATTTAATTTCGTTTCTGTTTCTCCAACTCTGTCATACAGTTATTTCCCATCAATTAGGTAAGAACTAAGTCCTTCATTGTCTCTCAGTCCTGTGATAATGTGTATCCATATCAAAGTGCCTGTCTTTCTTTTTAACTTTCTAGAACACAAGGAACGATTTTGGGAAATTCTCTTTGTGAAGCACCACAGCAATCCCAAAACCAACATATACTCCAAAGTCAGTGATAAGAAGAATTACTGGGAAGAGGACTACTACACAGAACTAGGAAAAGGGCTTTCTTTTTGTGTTTAAGGTAGGTCTACTGCTGATTTGGTTTGACCATATCACATGGTCACTCTTTTTACCCCAACAGAGTTTAGGGGCAACGAGACTAAGCCCAACGTGGGTAATAAACCTCTCTAATGGCAGAAAACAAAACTAAGCTGTCTTTATAAAAAAGTGAAAAATAAAAACCAAGATATAATATTTTGATGGACATTTTTAGTTATTCCCCGTGGGAACCAGGAGAAGTTGGAGAAAGAGAAAATCTGGAGGGTTATAAGAAAACTCACATAGAAACATACCAACTCCAGTGTATCTAGCCTGCTCTAGTAAGTGTGGTAGTAGTATTCCTACAATAGGCAACTGGATAAGTACCTTAGAGTAACTATTTCTTTCCATTTGAAAACAGTTATGTTTGTTTATTTCAGAAAACATTTTATTCTTATGCTATTATGTATTTTCATTTCTCTTTTGTTTCTTTGCAGGCTATTAAAATCAACTTTTATATTAACAGTTTTACAGAAAGACTGTGCCCAAAGCTAATGAACACTACATATTAATGATATTATACAAGTCAATTCAAGCAATCATATGTATTCAACCCATTTTTATTTAAGTACCAGTGGTATTTATCACTAAGGCATCCAATCTACTGTACATTTGGTCACAAATAAAACAAGTACTGGCTTGAGTTGCCTTCTACAAGCCAGTTTTTATCTCACAGATTGATTGCAACAGATATGCTTTTGATACATGGAACCTGAACATATTATCTTTGACTTTTCCTCCACCCACTTCTGTGACAGCTTTGGTCAGCAACAGCTGCAGCTGATATATTACTCTACTTGCTTAAGAAAGTGGCATAAATACAGAGATTAGATGACAGAAAGCTGTGAATATTGGACATGGCTCTTATAAAGTTTTCCTGAGCTAGTGAGGAAAAACAAAGTAAAATATGAAATAAAAGAATTTCTTTACAGCCTCAAATACTTAGAAAACATGTTTACAGGAACTAATGCATCCATAAAAGAGAAATAGCATGTAATATCCTAAAGGTTTGAAAACAATAAAAGTCCCAATAGAAACCCACATGAAATTCTTGAAACTTTGTACTAGAATGGGTAATTTTTCTTTGTATATATTTTTATTGTGTCAAATACAAAGACATTTCCAACAGTCTCACACAGCTGAATAACACAACTTCAAGTGACATATATTACCATGTTATACCTCTAATCTGGCTCACATGTGCAATAGAAAGGAAACATACGCCTATAATCTTAAAACTAGACAGACATCATTTTGCCAAGACTGCTCTGTCAGTAATTTCCATTTTTAAGAGTTGCACAATGCTGAAACAATAGCTACCCTACTGAACTCCAGTTCATTCAGCCTCACAGGCCAGCTGATGACTGATGAAGGGTCAAGAGGGGAGCAGACTTTGGGTGCACAATATTCAATCCTTTATCAAAGATGGCAAGAGGCCATGGACTACAATAACGGAACAAATACTTCCTTTTCGCCATAGAGCCAACTCCTTCCTCTGATAGGTTGAAGCTTCAGACCAAGGTTCACAGTCTAAAAACATGTCCAGCCATTAGCAGGACACAGTTTACACAGCAGTCACTTAATTACCAGATCAAGGGAAATGTCTACATCCCTACAATAGTTAATAGTCACACACATCTATTTGCTTCTTCATGCTAAGATGTCTACTCTTTAGCACAAATCCTTGTTCTTCAAGACACATGCCCACCTGTAAAAGCAATCAAACTTCTCAACGTTTGGAATGAAGAATGTATAAAATGTTCTAATAAGAAAAACATTCCATTTATGGCAAGACACAATAGTATTTTCATTTGTGTGAGGTTTTCAAAACACTGTCAGATTACTGTTTTCAATTAATTCAGAATCAGAGGGGATAGAAGAAGCACATACAACTATGTACAGTACACAGTACTCGATAAGTGTGATAAATGACTGTTACTGTTTTATGTACTTATCATAACATGCTGTGGTTTTCATCCTTTAGAACATAATCCTACTTATATAAAAGCATTTACTGTAAAACAGTGTGCTGCTATGCCAGTGGTAGCCTCATGCATCTCATGTTTAACTGCGTATTTGGATAATATCAAGGGGCCATCACAGATGATTGACGTATACATTTTCAGTTTGCACTTAGAAGTTGGGACTCTGTGTGGTACTTTGCAATACACACGGATGAAATTGCCTAATAACATATTTCTCAGATTATATTTCCATCACATGTCACATGACTATTGAAATTTACATTTTAAAACATGGCCTATGTGGAGTCTACTAGTTAATTAGAATTTTTTCTCCAGACCACTATTTGTTCAATATTAGTTTTGAAAATCTTTCTAAAACAAATCACATCTTCTGATGTCTTGTTAATGCTTGAGATTTTTTTTTAAATTATATGGAAAAATGTTTAAGTACTTTT
This sequence comes from Heterocephalus glaber, assembly GCF_000247695.1. Next base: position 11,339,026 of record NW_004624753.1, on the reverse strand, counting down.
TAGTTTTGCTTTGGTTGAGTTCTATTATATTTGAATATTATTATAGTTTTTTCCCTTGCATTATTTTTCTTTGAATAATTTTAATTTTTGTATATGTGTGTGTTTAGTGAACGATAATAAAGTTATACATTAAACAAAATAAAAAATAAAATCTTATTCAAGTAAAAAAAAAAAAGAATCAGAGGGGATATACCCACTTTGAAAGAAAGAGAAAACACTAATAAAAATGTCTGGAACTCTGGTTGATTGGATTTTTCATGGTAACTGAAAATCACAAAACACTTATCCTCAGTCCAAATTTCAGCCCAAATTATTTTTTAAAATTTCTATACATACAGCCTTTCCTCCTTTTTGCTTCCAAACACTTAGTCAGATTTGTAAAATAACACAGACTTATGTTCGAGAATTTAAGTACAATTTTGAAATTCAAGATCAACGGCTCTCAATCAGGGATGTTTTCTACTCTCTTTGGGACATTTAACAATGTCTGGAAACACTTCTGATGATCATAACAGGGGAGACAAGAATACTACTGGTATTAACTAGGTGCTGGCCTAGATGCTTCTAGGTATCTTTCATTGCATGACAACTCCCTACAACAACGAATTATTTAGAACCTAATATCTGCAATGCCAAGGTTGAGAAATCCTGGCCTAGATGTTATACACAGAAAAATAAATCATTGACAATATCATGCTTTCTAGTCAGTTATCTTCTCCTCTGAAAAACAAATAGCATGAAGCTAAAACAAAACTGTACTGTACTGTGACTGCATTATGTATTATGATGAATAAAAATTTACTGCATAAGAATACTCATTTATTTGATAAATATTTAGTGCATGAACTACATACAAATTTCTCATTCAGATAGAATATTATTTTATAAAAATCATGTATTCAAAAGTAACACTAAAGTCAGTTCAACTTTTATCCCTTAACGTATGTGGAATAATTCCTAAATTTTAAATTTTATCCTCAGTTTTTAATGGTTTTTAAATTCTGAAGTACTACACTGAATTTTCTCTGGTCACTTTCCCACACCTTAACTCACATAATTTTTAACCTGACAAACAGGACAATCCAACTTTTAAAGCTGTTTATAATCTTACAGCCTAAAGAAAAAAATGTACAATCATCTTATCACTGCCAGCATTTTAAAATGTACCTTTGAGTCATAAACAAAAGACCCCAGTTAAATCAAACTAAGGTATAGAGTCTACATGCATTAGTCACATACTCACTAACTTCAAGTTTATTGACACAAGAACCCAAAAAAGGCCTGGCTAAAAGCTCATTGATACTACTTGTATTGTACAGTATGTGCTCAACAACTACATACATACTCATAACCTTCCTTCTTACCGGAAAGGAAAATCTGACACATAATTTCACTGCCAGAACATTGATCTTAAGTGGTCCTTCACAGAAATTAAACAAAAGCTTCCCTCTGAGGCCACAAGAGAAAAGGGACACTGACATGCATCTAGTAGGGGTGGCCAGGGCGGTTGTGAATGGCTGTGAATTCTGCTCTGGTATGTCAGGAGCAAGGGCCCTGGATCCCAGCCATAAGCATCTCAGTCTGCAAGGCACACACCCCAGCACTCCAATGGATTCAGCACCAAAGGTTATCACAGACAGGAACGCTGTCGTAAGAGAAAGATCAGCATGCACCAAGCTGAAGGGAATGGTGGTCACGATCCAGGAAATCTGCTTCCCTACCTTTGGGTACCACTCACAGGCTACCTGCCTGGCAGCCAGGCCTTGTCTCTTAGGCACAGTCTCCACTTCTGCAAACTAGGGATTGTTATGATGATTTGATGACATGAAGGTATCTGAAAGAACTTTGTCAACTACCAGGCCTCAGAATGAGGGCGCGATAGAACGACACTTTCATCTGACCTTTCACAGCAGCCTCCTACTCCCGAGTCTCCCCTCCCTGCTTTTCCTTTCAAGAGACAGCCCCTACCAGTCAACCAAATTTCATCAACAGAAACAGAAACGGTCTGGAGGTTCTGAAGGTCCACTCTACCATCTTAACATGAACTTCACTTCCTGCTGACCCATTGAGTGCCAAGCACTTCCGGTGCACTGCTGCCCTTAAGGGTCACAACACCCTTACCAGGTAACAATAGCCCCATACTCCAGTTAAGCAAACTGAGGAACACAGAGATTGCAAACTAGCCCAATTTTCACCTGGCTGGAAGTGAGGGGGCTAGAATGAGAAGCAAGGCAATTTAATTCTAGAGCCCACACTCTTAACCACTATGGAGAACAACCTCCCTTTTGAAAAGTAACATAAATACAAACACTGAGTTTAATAAAAGTGAGCCTTGCTGTGGACAGATAGCCAAGCAATGCACAGTATACCATGAAACACAAATATACTGAATCTTTTCCCTTCCTGTACGGTAACTCCTCATCACCTAGTCTTCTTCACTTTTTTTTCATTAAGGACACTGTGAGCAGGACTGGCGACATCAAAATGTTCCTAAACAGGGGCCCACCAGCAAGTCAAATTGTGCTAAGCTCAAGAAGAAAGTAGCTTCTCCACCGAGATACTCTCAATCAGGTCTGATACTGCTGAAGTTAATTACTGGCATGCTTCTTAGGATTCTGCAAAGCAGTGGATTCATGAAAATAGTGGTAACAAAGGTAAAAATAACACACACTTATTCCCAACACCTTCCTGCTTACAGAAAGCTCCCATATACATTATCTCATTAGATTGGAACATCCACCCTCTAGGGGAGGAGATTTGCCAGTATGGGGGGTGGAGCAAGGCAAGTGTTCAAGTAATCAAGGAGAGAACTGGTGTCTTAGTTGCTTGTTCCGTGGCCAAAGTTTTATGAATATATAGTCTAGATCTTGTAATTCCAAAATAATTTTCAAATATTTTCTTAAAGGTGTTATAAAAATAACAGTATCAGAGTTTTTATATTACCAATAAGGTCCTAAAAATACAAAATATACCTTATGGAACACATTAAGTGAATAAAGTCTAAAAATCATAGAAATACATATGTATAAAAGCACAACGGCTTATGTTTGCATTTACACCCTCATTGGCCTCTGTCCAACTTTATCTCTTCTCTCCTGGCTACCACTAGACTAGCCTATACAGCCAGCTACACTGCCCTGGTTTACCTGTGTCTCCCCAAGTCTTGTCATAGCACTTTGAACATACTGTGGACTCAATCAGGGCATAAGCTGTTTAACCACAGAAATGAGGCTGCTTGTCCATGACTGTAAATGTCTTTTTAAAATATTGGTGAAAGCACACAGATAAGCAACCCTAATTCAGGGGAAATGCCACACTGAGCAAAAGTGAATCACAGATCTAACGGCATTGCAACAAAAATAGTCCTTTTGAACTTGACAGCTCCCAGTTATTCAGGCCCAGAGTAACATGTAGGGGGCAGTCCTCAGAAAATACTGTGGTATCTTCTGAATCACTGCCATTACCCGAGAAAACCCCAGGAAGTGGTTTGATTGAGTAGCTGGACCAATGTGTCGCTATCAGCTGATGTCTCTCACACATACAAGCAGGTAACAATGACGACACTGTGAAACCAGGAATAATCTTCCTTATCTTCAGTAGTTTGGGATATCATTTCTAACCCAGTGAGTGTATAACTTGGGAACAAGTCAATGGTTAAATATTCACTGAGAGTTTAATAACTAATCTGTTTTAGACCAGGTATCATTGGACCTGAATAACAAAAGGATGTCCGATGTCTGAACAAAGAGTCTTTGAAATCACTTCCATAAAACAACAATCTTTCCTAAACAGTTATGACCAATCAAGAGCAAAGTCTGAGCCCGAGGGAGGCAGGTGCCAGCAAAAGTTCTTCAAAATGGACAGTCATATGGAACCTTCCAAACTCAATTTATTTTCTAATACAAAAGCAATGCCATCTTTTTCTGCTCAAACACACAGACAGTGCTGGTGCATCTGGGGCATGGCAAACCAGTGAACTCACCGGAAAGAGAACCAAAGCAAGCACAGGCAGAGAGCACGGTCTATGCTCATTCAAATGGTGTTCACATCTTTACTTTGAAACAAAAGCAAAAAGTACATCCTCCCAAACTAGAGGTCAGAATTAAACAATGCACCCCTTTCCTACTGTAGCAGTTAGTCTTTTTTGTTGCTGACATTGAGGGTTGAAGTAACTTTTTATGCAGTACTGAGTTCCTTACCAGTTCCTAAATTTACTATTTGACATTTTTCATTGTATTCTTTTAGTGGTTCCCATTCTGTTTGCTAGAAGCATCCCAAATCCACTGTTTCTCCATATTTTCAGAGTCCTCAATCCTAACTTCTATAGATATTAATTCTCCAAATGATCTACAAGATCACCAGAGCAGCCATATGACACAACTTTCATATCACCTATACCAGCAATGTTCCCTAACTGAAAGAAATTTCAGAGGCAATTCTGAGGCCTTACACAACAAATCTTTTTACAAATATCACACAGCTGAGCCTCCAGCAAGAGGTTGTTGCATAGGAACATGAAACAGATTCCTCAGCCCTCAACATTAGATAGTGAACCGAATAACTATTCCCCAGTACCTGATACAAAGCTACAGCAACCTTCTGAGAAATCCTTTACATCTACTCACTAGGGAAAAGTCTACTGCCCCAAATCCAACAAGATATTTATGGAAGTGGATTGTTTCCTTATCTTTATTTTTTTCAAAAAGAAATGGATACCTTGAAAACAAACTATGAGGACCAGGAACGAAGCTCAGTAGTACAGCACTTGCTTAAGCATGGATAAGACCCTGGTTTGATTGCCAGGAGCATAAAAAGAAAAAGAAAAAAAAATTTTTATTCAAAATAGCAAACTCCGAGCTAGACTTAGCATTCATCCAATCACCATCATTATTTAAAATGACAGTACTATTCACCAATAACTGATACATAATTGGGCTAGGGAGTGGCTATCAGGCTATTACATTTTCAAAACTATTACATGTGACTAAATTATTTGAAAAGAGTTAAGTCATGTATGGAGAATTTGGTTACTCTCAATTCTGAGCACACATTTTCCAGCCACTCTAGATGGAGAGAAATTCTCCATGCGAATTTGCTGAATTAAGCATGCGTTAGTTTCACATATTACACAACTAAACAAGCCTGTGACTCTCCTCAACATGAGCTCTTCCTATGCTGGCCCATGGGAATTTTCAGAACAGCCTTTGAAAGGATGCTAATAAATCAACATAAGTATAAAATGAATAGATGCGCTGTTCGTTAGTCCCTGATCTTTTTTAGCTGTCCAGTATTCCTCCAATTATCTAAGGAATGAGCAACATCCTTTACAAATACTGAGTTCTCCAGGGTATGACCCACATCAAAAAGAAAAAACAGTGGCCCCAATCCCTGAGCAGTTAGCATGACTTCAGCTGGGAATGGGAGGACATACTGTACTTAAATTTACCCACTACAAATGGTTCCCCTCCACTCAGCCATTTGCTATTAAAAGAACCAAGCTGTTCTGAAGATAAGCAGGAAGAGGATATTCAAAATGTGTAGGCGGGATATTTTCATAGAGCTTCTCTAAATTCCAACTACCTGAACAAACTGAACCAAATTTAAAACCTAACTCAAGCACTACCTTTAATCATAAAAGCAATGGCCACTTCTGTTTTCAACTACCATCAATATATTTGATGTAAATGCAAGTAAAATAAAAATTTACAACAAGACATTTTTAGTAAATTTAGTTGCAAATGTTTTAAAACATGGTGTCACCGTAAGTATAAATTTCCAATTTAAAATTTTTTTCCTCCAGTTCAGGTTTTGTAAGGATATACCTACTTGGTTGCTTTCTTAAAAACCTATTTTGTTCCTTATGAATTAGTAAATAGACCAAGCATTCTAATTTTTCTTGCCATTGTGTTTCTAGAGGACACCGTGCCCTTCCTGTTAAAGTATAAGCCAGGGATCACGTGTGTTCTATATGCTAGAACCATAACACCTGCTGTGGCCCATGCTTATGAGCAGCTGGAAAGCTAGGCAACACATGTCTACATAAAACAATTACACTCCTCTAACAGAAACGTAGGCAGAAGGAGAAAAAGGGAAATGGTAGAGAAATGTGGCAGCAGGGAAGAAAAGGAAGGATACTCAGGAAGGAAGGGATCCAATAAAGGCCTGCAGAGCTGAATAAACATGGTCCATTTATAGGACAGAAAGGATGTCAAAATCAAAGCTGGCTAGGTAGGCCAGTGTCAGAGGTCACATGCCCTAACACCTTTGTTTTACAGGTAAGGAAGGGGGGCTCAAGGTGGCAAATGAGTCAGACGCCTTCAAGTGCCCACTCTGCACTCTCCACACTAATGGACGCTGAGATGCTGAGGTGAAAACAACACATTAGTGACCTCAGGGAGTCCACAGTGGTGGCAGACAGGCCAAAAAGAAAATATCCACCATTAAATCAATCATTTCAGATTCTGGCCATTTCTGCAAAGAAAATAATGTGATAAAAGGTGAACTAGGGATAGACAGAGGGATCTGCTCAAACATGGGTCAGAGATGACCTGTCTACAATGACATTTAAATTGAGTCTTGAGCAAGGAGAAGCAGCCATGCCTGAGAAGATATAACAGTTATAATCGCTGTAGGAAGGACAAACAGTAAGTACAAAGAGCAAAGCAGAAAAAATGCACCAAGTTTAAGAGAAACCAGTGTGGTCAGAGGCTAGCAGGGTATAGGACTTATGGAGGAAAATGAGTCCAAAGAAGCAGAGCCCTATGGGCCACAGTGAGGAGCTCGAATTCTACTCTAAGGGTAACAACAAACTGTTAGAGCATTTTTATGGAAGAAATGCCTTACATAACTTGTACTTACCAGCCACCCTGGGGAGTGTGGAGTCAGAAAAGATAGTTAACACTTTTGTAGCAGACAGAGCTACAAATTTTTAGCTCAGACTAAGGTGATGGCAGAGAAGACTATAAAAAGACAGGACATGTAGCATTTACTTTGGAGAAACAGTGAGGATTTGCTGGACTGAATCTGAGGCCAGAGGAAAGGAGTGGAGTCAGTAATGAATTCTGAAATTGTGGCTTGAGCAATGGGGACACAGTGGGTCTACTTACTGAAAGGGTGTGGTGTGGTGGGGAGCAGAGCTGAGCAGGGAGGCACAGAAGGCTCTCTTTAATTGGTTTTAACTTTGAGAATCTCATCAGACAGCCAAGGGCATGCATTTAGGAAGTATACAAGTTGGGAACTGGGGGGCAGATCCATTCATGGAACTACAACTTTGAAAATTATCAGCAGATTGATGATATTTAAACCATACGCTTATTTGATATCTGCTAGAAATTTTAGAGACGTAAGATAAGGGGGTTTAAGACAGAACCCTGGGAGACTGCAATACTCAGAAGGAGCCTAGCCAACTAGACTGAGGATGGAAGGTGGGAGAAAACCTTACAAGGCCAGTGTCTTGGAGTCTGGGGAAAAGGAGCAGTTCCTTAGGCCAGGCATGGTGACCCACTCTTCCAAATGGCAAGCACTGAAAAGGCAAAACCAAAAGATGACCACTGTCTTTGGCAAGGTGTACAGGGAATGAAGAACACAGGGCCATTACTTACGAAAGTTGTGCAAAATTTGTTGCCAAAGCAAGACAGAGGTCAAGCAAATGAAAGGCAGGTAGGTCTCTGGGTTCTACTTCCTGTGCTGTTTCTGTCACTCCTATGGACAGTAAAGATTACCCCTGAAAAATTCCCAGCCGGAAAGAGGGGTGCTGAAGGAGAGTTGTGGTAAACCCGACTGGATGGCAGGAATATAAGCTCAACATGGAGGTGCAATGAGGAGAGCCTGCATTAGTAGGAGGTCAGCCTGGGGGCGGAGAGGCCATCCAGCTGTTCTCAAAAACCCCACAAAGATAGAGCACATTAAAATGATTCCAAACCCTGATGCCAAAAGTCATTCGACTAGGCAGGAAAAAATAATATGGTGAATACAAAAAGGCTAAGCATTTTTGAAAAATTCTATCACAGGATATGTCAGGTGAAGTCTCTTTTTAAAAGAACCAGAATAATATCGACCAAAGTATCAACTTTGTCTATATCTGCACTTATTTTATATTACTAGCAGGCTTCCTTTATTACTGATAATATTTTGAAAAAAATACAAGCTTGTCTACCACATTTTTTATTATGCCATCCAACATGTGTACTAAAAAGCTCATATATGTCTGATTATTTTTCATACTTTCCATATTGAATTTTTATTAACTGGCCAGCTAACTGCAAAGAGATCCAGCAAAGAAATAATGGTCATTATATACGTCAATATTTCCGGTGAATACTTCAATAAATTGAAAATTTTTTGAATTACCTACTCAGGTAAATAATGTAACATCAACAATTCAAAAGTAAAATTGCATTTCAAGAGCATTTTCATTCAAGAGTATTTGAATACTGTTTCCTCCCTAAAGTGATCTGTTACCAATCCAAAATGTCTCTCATCCCAGTGTGTTACCTATTTGGAGAAAATAAAGAGAAAAACTCCAGTTTGGCATTTGAGTCTTCCTACCCCTTCCCCCATAATGTTACAGATCTTTTAATTTCAACATAGGACAGCACTAGAAAAATTAAGAGGCAGGTATCTCAGCTCCAGAAGAACTATTCTACAGTCCCAAAAGGAATATGATGATGAAAAAAAATACTGATTATAACATGAGCTTATACAAGGTATTACTACTATTCTTCTTTATCTTTTGTCATTATAAAGTCACACTTTTTAATCATGGAAACCTAACTCAAAGGAAGCCAGAGACAATTTTCAAACAGATGCTGTAGCTTAACAACAAGCCCAAATGGTGATACAATGCTCTCACATTATTTAACGAATCCTCATGCACATGTTTCCTTCACCAAGTTTTATAAGAGTAGAGTCGATTCATGTTATTCTAGACAATTGTCAAGCATATTCTTGATATCGTTTAAACTTCTGATGCCATAAACGGTCTCCAAAAAACTCTTGTCAAAATCCAAGTGACACTGGCTTCAGTACAATGAGAAAATGATGGAAACAGAGTGTACTCTAAAGTCACGGTAACACAGACTCATTAATCATCAAATTGCTAACAAATGTTCCTGATTTTAACATGGATTTCAAAGCATAACTCTTCACCCTCCTGTATACAGTACTTTCCAAAACTACACATGTCTAAGTGGGTAAAAACTTATATGTCCATTAATAGAACAACTGAGAATACATTTTTGAAATAAGTGTTCTGACCCTGAGCTTCTCCAGGTGAAAACCCAGAGCCTGATTCTGACGCATACCTTCCAGAGGGAGCAGCTGCAGGAGCCACAATGGGTCCTGGCAGCAGTCAAAAGCCATCCCCAAACCAGGGCGAAGTCAGTGACAGCCCTCTCCAGTGTCCAGATGAGACAAGCAGGCGCTGAGGATGACATCAGGGAAGTACAGAGTGTTTTCTGTGGCTCCCCAGATGTCCTGGCAGGAGACAGGCTTTTCCCAATCTAGGGGAAAATCAGCCAGGAAATGTGTCTCAGCTGACAGCACTAGGTGACAAATTCTGAGCAGTGACAGAGGAGTGACTGTTGGGATGCCGAGAGGCCTCTCTGGGACTTCTTGTCATTCTAAAGACAGAAGATTCTCGGGCTAGAATGGAGACAGGGCTCCGTAGGCAGGAAGAGGCCATAGTGAGGCACAAAGCAGCCTGGACTTGGAGTCAGAAGGCCTGACATCTGTCCCAGGCTCTGGGCACACCACTGAAGCTTTCTGGTCCTCTGCGATTGCATTTAGAAATGTTATAAGAGCAACATCTGTCCTTCACCATATGGGTTTTATAAGAACTCAGAGGCTTGGTGTATGAAAATCCTTGGTAAGTTGTAAAACCTATGACAATGGCAATTTCTTATTTTATGGAGGGGCACATCCCTTCAACAACAGGCAATGGGTAGCCAGTGAGAGTTCAGATCTTCACAGTAACCTATTAAAAGCTGTACTTTAAGAAGAACCCTGCAGTGGGATGAGGAACTGACCACAGGCAGAGTAATTTGAGTCAGGAATGCTCTCTCAGAGGTGGGAGTAGACAAAGGAGAAGAACTTTGCTATGGTACTGGCAGTTGAAATATACAATAGATTTTCTGAGGAAGAACATGGACTTGAGCATAATCATAAATTACAGACGAATACTCCATGAGTTAGTATGAAACTAAACGCCATCACCTACTTCTAGAACTCTCCATTAACATTCCAAACTGAATCTCCTGGGACCTTTTCCTTCTCCTCTGTCTCAAATTCAATCACCGCCTGCTAATGCCAGACTCCTGCCTCTCCTATGAAGATGTTTTTCACTTCGTCACAGCTGCTGTGTGGCTCTTTGCTCTCATGTTGAATGCTGGCCTCTTGATCTCTACCATTCCCACCCACCTGGCTTCATCTGTCTCAGCCCCCATGGTCCACATGGCAGACACTTAAGTAACAATCTCACCAGCCTTCCACTGCCTCTCCTCCACCCGACTCTCCTTTCCAGACATGGCTCACCTCACAGACTGCTTTCTCTGTTCCTCTGGGTTAAGACGTAATCCCACCAAAGGCCACAATTGCTGATGTCCAGTGAATTCTTTGAGAACAGGGACTATGTCTAGTTCACTGTTGTGTCCACAGAGATAAGCACAAAACAGCCCCACTGTACTTTGAATACGTGGAATTGGTAATATTCAGAAACTTTATAATCCATCTCTATTACTGCACTTTTCTTCACTTCCACCTACTCCCTCACTATACTTTTTAGACTCTATCACTAGATCCTATTTGTCCCAAAAGTAAGAATATTTCCCAGAAATCTCAGCTCAATTCTCTCATATTTTATTTCCTTTCTTTCTAACCGACATGCATTCCCACCACCAAAACAGGAGAATTAAGCCACTTGTTATTTTCACCAGGACCCTGAGTCAATGCTCCTCCTAAGATTCCCACTGGGCCCCAAGAAGTGAGGCTTCACCAAGGAAAAAAAAAAAAAAAAACAACGAAAAAAAAGAAGTCTCCAGTGAGAAAGCACAAAGGTCAGAGAGGAATCTGACCCTCCCAGTGGGGACAGCTGAGCCTCAAGTAGGACTGACAGGACAGCTTTCGCCACTAGACACAGTCATCAACGTGTCCTACATTAGCGACAAAGCAGGCTCTCTTCTCAGGGATCATTACTGTCCTTTATAAGTCCAGGTTTGCTGGAGCCTGGGAGCTTTCCACTGTTAAGGACTTTCAGTGGCCTTCCTTTGAGATGGTCTTCCACATAAAAGAGAAAGGTTTGCTTCCACACTTCATTAAAAATAAGGAAAACTGACCTTCACCACCACGACCTGCCCACTTTGCCCAATGCGCTGTCTCTATCCGACTGCAAATGGGCTCCAGCTTGAGTGCTGCCACCCACCAGCTGGGGACAGCTAGGCATAACTGGCCCGGGCCAAACCTGAGCCAAAATCACCTCTATGAATTCCTTTTACCCCTACCTGGCTACAGTAGTTATAAAATGACATCTGTCTCCTTGCCCGCAGTTCTAGCCTTTCCTTTCTCTAGCTCTGGGAGCTCCTACATTACTGGGGCTCAAACCTAAGTCATCCTTACTGCCCCAGGACTCAGTTTGGATCAAGCCTGAGACACTTTCTCCCCGCACGAGATTCAAGTTTCTTAAGGCCAGAAGTTTATGTTTCCTAGTTAAAAGGCTTAGATCTTTCTTCACAGTTGGTACTAGGTGTTCCTGGACTTTCTTAAATGTATTCCCTCTGGAGAAAGATAAGTTCTTAATTGGCATACCATGTAACCTCATGAATACCTCTACATGCACATAAAACTAATCTAAGTAACAGAAAGAACTAATCAGGGGCATGGACTCACCTAGTTCACACAGGAATCAGGCTGCAGTTTTGTAGGCAATGAGGCCTTTATGGGCAACTCATTATTTAAATTTCTGTAAATCTCGACATCAAGAATTTTCTAATGTTCAGTGTTTTTGTTTTTAAATCTACAGTTCTGGAAAGGGGAATCTTTTTCAATGAAGTTCTGCAGCAAGTGAATTCTGAGATGAGGATAGGTGATCAGCAGCCTATTTTGACACTTAGCAAGCATCCCCCTCAACTTGTAATTAGTGGGCATTCCTGTGCTACTTTGGTTTTGAGGCAATCAGACAGTGTCGTTTAGTTTTAGAGAAGGCAGAAGAACGTCTTTGGTGAAAATTCCTGGAACAGTGTTCCATCTTCTACATTTGAAAATATGGCTGCCGAGGACCTGCTTTACACTCTTGGGATGATTCAACCCACAGAATTTTATCTCTTGGAGAAAATTTATCTTCTTTCAAGTGAAGAGTAGACTAAAATATTTCCACTAAAAATACAAGTATCTCCGTGCATTATGTCTACCCATGATCTTTCTCTGCTCTCAATCTGCTGCTCTCTCAAAGTCCTTCTTTAAAGCCACCATGTGGCCTGCATCACTCAATGATGACATCATGTAGACATCTGAGTTCTTCACAGCAGATCTACACTTTAGTCACCGAGGGCCACTCCCAGCTTCTGTCACAGGGACACTAATACAACCCAGTCAGACCCGCAAATGTTGCCATAAGGAGTTATCAGGGTTTGTCCCCATTATTAGACCAGCAGGACGACTCTGTGCAGAGTCACCAAGCCCGCTCCTGACATCAGACATATGAGGTCAGAGCCATTCAGTGGCTAAGGGTCCACAGATAAGCTCCAAGGCGCAGGGCTTGCCCTTCAGCCGCCGCCGTCAATACAATGTGTAATTTCATACATAAAGCTCATCTGTTTATTAGGCCATCATCTGCCCAGTAACTACAGTAGAATATGAAGCTTCTTAAAACTGGAATTAGTAAGAACTCACAAAAAGAGTAATTCCTTCAATAGCATTTACTCAGTAATGACACTGGCAAGTAGAGGAACCATTTACCAAATGAAGTATTTCATTACCCTGCCAGAAGGCGCTCTAGAAATGGGTCATTCAATTGTTCTGACTGTGAGTTAGGGATCATCCTAATTTAGGTAATTCTGAGGGTTTCTCTCCTTTTTCTCATATGCCATACTGGAGTAATGTGCTCATAAGAAAGCAAAATTAAGTGTCATGTTTTGGGCTGGTTTTTGATATTTCCATTGCTCACCTAAGGCCTGTAAATATAACAGAAACCTTGATGAAATGATCACTTGTTTTTCTTTTTTGGTTCTGGAATCAAACCCAGGGCCTCAACACTTTGTACCAGTGAGCTACACCCGCACTAAGGGATCACATATTAACCAGGAAACTCCGTCAGTCTCTCCAAGTTGATAAACCAATCACTCATGCTACATCCAAAAAGTCTGATTATCCATAAGTAATAAGTGTCTCCATAGAAACCAAATAGACAGCGAAATCTGCTCACAGTGCAGGATCTGCTTTAGCAAATGACTTCACTTGGAGCCAAGATTTTGCTCTAAGTTGGGTTACACATCATTATATACTGATATCATTAGATCTTACATCTCTGGAGTTTCAGACTTGAAGATTACAAAAATCTCTGCATGTGGAGAACGCAAGATGGGGAAGAGAAGGGTTTGAGAGGAAAGATTTGAATATGCAGTTGTAAAAGTATCAAAGCAGATTCTATGCTAAGTTCTGCCAAAAAGAGAACAACTGTCATTGTCCGTCAGCATGCCGCCCTGAAATTATATTCTCTTCTCCAAACAGAAGCAGTCATCAGATTATCAAAATAAGATAATCCTGCCTCAACTCAAATAGTTCTTACATGGAATAAACACAATGCAATCAGCAGACAAGCAGCTATTTCCCTCCCACACAAAGTATAATCTTCTGTGAAATATATTTTTAATGAAGAATACATAACCCTCCTACATGTTTGCTTCTGCCCTTATACACTCCTCCACAAAAAAAGCATACATACATTTTAAATAAAGGGAGAGGAATTTTATTGCTTCTAATAACATCCCCCACAACGTAGGGCAGAGAAGAATAGAAGTATGTTAGCTCACCGCCAAAAGTGTCTTTCTCACATGTTACTCAGGGAAGCAAAGCCAGTTACCAGTGACTCCTGGGAGATAGTACAATGGCAAAAACATAAACAACGGATCTCACCAGACTTTAATACCTTCTTTATACGTGGATACATTATGAGGGCTTAATTCATTCAGCTTCTAATGACTCAAAACTCAGAGCTCTGAATTTTAATCTTTCACAAATTTCAAATTATAAATTGCTAGTCATGAGTCATCCTACTTTTTTCAAGAAGCAAGTTTTCAAAAGGAAAGTTTTTTGCAGGTGAGGTTTACAGTGACACTCATTTTTCCTTCTCCTTCAGTCATTTGAATTCTAAGTGCCTAAAACTGAAACGCAGTGACTTGACAGGTGACAGGATTTTACCATTAGAAGAGCTGGTTTGAAAGGAGCCCATAAAAATAATTATAATGAAAATAATTATGCATGTCCATGCTATTGTATGGGAAAACACACAAGATTAAAAAGATTTTCCACTAGAGATTTATCACCCTACAAATCTGTTTGAGGGTAACAGACTCTGGGATAATTCTATGAGCTGGGTCCTAGGAGGCAAAACATTAAGAAATTAGTTACAATAGCAAGTAATCATGGTACTGTGGTACATTAAGAGGCTATGCTCTTGTTTGGGGGGCAAAAAGAATAAAACTGGCAAGTTAAATCAGTATTTTTTTCATAGTGAAAAGTCTTACAGGATCCAAAAATTAATTTTGCCTGAGTAAATGACATAACTGGATTACACTTAAAGGAGTGTTTTAATTTTGTCTTAATAGTCATTAAAAAAAAACAATCGCTGAAAAGATAGCCTGTAAATACTCTGCATCTCAGAGTTCCTGGATTTACAAGTGCACCCATCTGCACTCAGCCGGAGGTCAAGAGAGCCTGTGGAGAGAAGAGAAAGAAGAGGCAGAAAAGGAGGAAGTGAAAAGAGACTGGAGAAAAAGTTCAGGAGAATGAAAATGTAGCTGTTAAGACGCCAGCAACGATCTCACCACTGTTCTCGAACTGTATTCACACACGTGAGAAAGAAGTGGGGAAAAAGAAGAAAATGAGAAAACATTTTTGTGTATTAGTTCTAATTCATCTACATACACGCTACACACACACACACACACACACACACACACACACACACACACACAGCTTCCTTCCCAAAGCAGGTTGAAACAAGGTGCCGGTTAACTTATAAAGAATCACCTCCGGATAGATACCCAAGCAGAGCTGGATAAAACACGGCACCACATTCCTGCCACTATGAATGCTGGGTGCCTTTAAATTTTAAAACCTCTACACTTATTCCTGGTGTGAATAATCCAGTTGCTCAAGAATCACTCGAGTCAATTTGAAAAACAAAACCTTAACTAATCAGAGAGCCCTGTGTTAATCCAACCAGTGCCTCGGAGTTACTCCGTGTCTTGATGGCAAGGCTTTGAATGCCTACTTTCTAGATCCAGGAAATGCACCTTTCCCCACACGCAGCCCCAGAGAAGGGCCCTGAACTGGCTGAGCCAGAGCTGCCACTGTTCACAAAAGGAATTCCCCCTCCCTTCCTCTCCTTCGCCCTCCCCTTTCTCCTCCTGTCCCTCCCCAGTCCACGCTGCTGAATAATATCACTTGCTACCTGCCTTGATCAACACCGTGAGGCCCTGTCTTCAAGCATTCAGAGAATTTAACCGCCCGGAAATTCCTGTTGTCCATTCGCTGAGGTCACAGATAAAGCTAAACAACAGCCGTGGTTCCCATCAATCATAAGTCACTCACTGATAGAATGTATGGTAGGAGACCTGATGTAAGCGAGTCACCAGAGAAAATACCCACTGATGACGCATATCCAGGCATAAAAATAGTTGCAGGGCCCTCAAAGGGATTATTCAACAGCCTACATTTAGTCTTTCTTACAAGAGAGCTGAAGTCAACGTGCTGCAGCTAAGTGGCTGGAGAGAGTGGAAGTTTAAGCTCCTTACCAGACATAACCACAAATAGCTGATATAAGTAAGCTCCTGCAATAACCGGCTGTTTAGCAAATTTCAGCACATTTTTATAAGCATGAAACAGTACCATCACCTAGCTCATAAAATGCCTCATAACCTTTTAATTCTCTCATGTTCTCCTTCCTGTACTGATTCCTCTTTTTGTAAGATATGGTCCCCAAACATTAATACTTAGTCCGAAGAAATACAGCCACAGTTGCTTCCTGAATAAATGTTAGAAAAATAACCCAAATTGCAGTTCTGCGTCTATAGCTTTTTTAAAGTATGCTTCGAGTACAGCTTACTTATAAGTTTCACCAAAGAAGCTGACACTTTGTCTACTGTATTCAGTTATATTTTCCCTGAAGTAGTTGGATCACTTATAGACATGATCATCACATCTACTCTATACATCTACTACATGTACAGTCTTAGACATAGCAGGCATTATTTTTGACAAATGAGTAGATGAATGAATGAAGCAATCAGTGAAATGTTATGTGCAAATATTTTAATTGAGCAAGTGCCAAGAAAGATGTTAACAGAGACTGAATCCTAGGTTATGGCTTTGTGTGTGTGTGTGTGTGTGTGTGTGTGTGTGTGAGCAGAAAAACAACATTTTACATGTGTAAAAATGTTAACAGTTTAAGTCCCATTCTGTTTTTCCTCCCACTCAAACATATGCACAACTACACTGCAAAGTGGGTCCTTCACAGAACTTTCAGATCAGAGAAGGCTGAATTTTGGCACATTTCCCTATTTGAATGTCTAAAAATGTTCTCTTCCCGGTTTCCTTTAAGAAAACACACTGACACAATGAACAATGAAGGCAACCTGCTCAGACAGAACCCAGAATTCTGCCTCAGAACTGGAACATTTCCCTGCTTACAGTATCCTGCTAGGTAGGTTATTTACCACTCCCTTCCTAAAAACGGACAGATTTTCACTGTTACCCAGTTAATTATCAGCCAGGGCATATTTCTCTGTGATGGAGTTTATCTCAGTACTTAATGTTATTAACTATCCTGCCCACGCAACTGACCAAAAAAAAAAAAAAAAAAAAAAACCCTCTCAGTAACATTGCTAAATTCTCGATGAGCTCATTCAGGGGTTCAGTCTCTAGAGAGTGATTCTCCAGCAACAGTGAACAGGCTGACAAGTTTCTTCCTGTCCTGGAAGGTCCTCCATCATTTCCTGAAGTAGGATAACACTGCTATAAGTACAGATAAATACAGGTGAAAATTATTTTTAGTACTACGATTTCACAAAGCGCTCACATTTCTCGTGCATATGTGTCAATAGTGTGTGGCCTAGTTTAAAGAAGCTAGCCAGAAACGTTCACTGGTGCCCCCTAGTAGAACGTGGCTGAAGAAATTCTGAAGAAACACACGTGTATCTCCATTATTCCAAGCACAAAAGTTGCAATTCTCAATCACCCTACGACTCAGCCATTAATTTCTGACATAAAATGTGAGATAACAAAGCAAACTGAATCGAGAGTCTGTTTCCTAAGATTTCATTATTTGTTTTCCTTAATGAATAAAGAAAGATTTATCGAACAGGAAAAAATTTAAAAGATAAAATGAGACATATTCCTCTTTGCTAAAAGACAATCTCTTTAGCATTAACTGACTCAGAAACCAGAAAGATTTCATGCATTTGACAGTCTTCCATCCGAGTGCTGTAGACTGGTCAAGTCTAAATTGAGGCTCCTCAGATAACTTGAAGCGAATGCCAGTCTCTGATTGAGACAGCGTTTCAATCACACAATCAACCCAGAGATCACAGATTGAGTGCCATTACAAAGTTATTTGCATCAGCATTTCTGGCTTTAGTAATTCCACAACAATTAAATTTACCACATATTGGCAAAACAATTGTTTTTTTTTAAATCGGAATATCCTTACCCTAGATTCAAAATTATTCTATCACTATGATTATTTAAATCTGCGACAGCATTTCCTGCCTTGTCTATTTCCAATGGAGAGTTTAAGTAAAGCATTGCTTTACAATAAAAAAATGCCCCAAAACATTTTAGAGAGAACCTGCTTTTATTTTTTGAAACAGCAAAAACTATAATCACTTGGTCATTAAACTAAAGGCCTGATTACTTAATTATCTGGACAGAATTGGAAAAAGAGAGGAGAGTATATACCCAATATACCAAAAATCCCAAAAGCTTTTGCAGTAATAGGGACTCTAGGAGCCGTATTTGAACTCACCCCCTATGTCACTAATAGAGCGCTGTAACCACAAATCTTTCCACATGTTTTAACTATATCAAAAATGGGAAGGGGCCGGGGATTTAGCTCAGTGGTTTCGCCGCCTGCTGTGCAAGTGCAAGGACCGGAGTTCGATCCCCGGTACCTAAAAAAAAAAGGGAAAATATGTCCCTCATTCACTATCCTATGCCCAGCCAAGGGCAGATAAATCACATTTAGAATATAAGGTTGGTGATCCCCTTTTTCCCCCCTTTTACAGTGCTGGGTATTGACCCCAGAGCCTCTACCATTGAGTTATGCTCCACCAGCAGTTCTCCCTTTTCACCTCAGTTCTACCGTGGAATTGTTTTAGTCTTAATTTTTTAATGACATCCTTAAAATGTCTCACTGTTTAACAGCAGCCTTTTTCACTGGGCAAGTAAGATTGCTTATTGGACATTTTATAAGCTAGTCAATTAAGTCATTTCCTTTATCCTTTCCCTTCCCTGAAATGTTGTGTATGCCTGTACACATTGTCCTCATGCATACACACACACTCCATCTCCTACCTAATCTCCTGTGAGGGAGGCGAGCATTCTCCAGGCATTCAAGGTGAATAGTGATAACGCGCCTCTCCTCTTCCTCAACACTCAGCTCCCGAGTCTGATCCCTACCACTAGACAACTTTAGCAAGTTTCCTCTCTGCCTTCTCTCTAACTCTGCTGCCATGACCATTCATTTTGCTTTCAACACACGTCCCTTCTCTCAGGTAAATACAATAACTCTTCTACATTCTCCTTCTCCTCCCAAGCTACATGACCAAGGAATTCTATAAAACATTAATCTGACAGCGGTATGCGTGCCTTTAAAATCCATCCGTGGTTCCTGCTTGTAGCGAAGTTCTCTAACAGAAATCATCTCAGGCTATCGTTACTCATTTTTGTGTCTGAACTCCCTATTTGGTCTTGAGCTCGCCGAGGTGGAGTCCATGCTCTGACCACCGCTGGCCCTCTAGCTCCCGGCAGAGTGCCTGGCCTGTCTGTGGAGTTAACACCAACGGAAAGATGGGGCACTGCCCGGACATTGCAACTGCTGCTACATTCAACTGCAGCACAGAAAAAGAGAGCATGGTAGAGGCAAAGAGTATTTCTCTTTCAAACCAGTGAAGTCAAGGGGCTTAGGCAATGATATAACCTCTCTGAAACTTAGCTGCTCCATCTACAAAATGATATTAGGATAAAATGAAATCACAAACGTTACGTGCCTACTATAATATACTACCTGGCACCTAACAAGAAGGTGCTCAATAAATGGCAACTGATTAACGTGCCAGGTGGAAATGTGCAACAGATTAATATTGATTTCTGATGTATAATTTTTATATATATCAAATTTCAAAATGACCTACTGCGCTGCTCTCCACTAAACACATCTGTCTCTCTATCTGTACTTCCAAATCAGTAGCCTCTATAGCTACTGATACTTGAAGTGTGGCTAGTATGACCGAGGAACTGCTTTTTACATTTTAATTAATTTAAACATAACTAGCACCATGAAACCAGCAGAGTGAGTGACATTGCTGGACAATGAAGACCTATTTTGACCTTGATATGAGAGAGTCTCTGTTATGTTCCTGTCTTCTCTTTTGCCCAAGTCAGTCATGTTTACAAGGATTCAAGTACCAATGTTCATTAGGGTCTACGTCTTCATTTGTTCATCCTACACTGCCCCTTTGGTGGAAGACATCAAACCTGAGTGCCTGAAGTTTCTGCTCCCAATGCATATTGGCTCCAAGAGGAGTAGAAAGGGATTTACAGATGTAAAGTAAGACCTTTAGTCCAAAAAGACTTAACCCCAGAAGCACAAGGTCATAGGACACCACTCCACATACAATATCTTCCTTCCAATAAGCTCTTCTAAAATTTGCATCGTTATAAAGGTAATGCAGCACACCTCTTATTTTATGTGCATGTATTAATGTGCTTTCTCTGCATCCCTTCTAAAACTGTAAATTCGTTGAGAGTAGAATCTTACTTCACGCTTTGTGTCATGGAGTGTCCACATTAAATGAATGAGTCTATGAATGAAAGAAATGAACCTCACAACCACTCAGATAGATTGAGTACAGTGACAAGGGCACGGGATTTGGGACTGAACAGCAGCTCTTCAAATCCCAACTCAGCCACCACATTCTGTGACATCTGAGAAAATCATCTGACCGCCCATCTAAAAAGTGATGGTAATAAGAACTACAACTCCTGACTATTTATAATCAAATGAGAAAAAACAGATATATAAATACTAGTGCAAGTAGTGTAATTGAGAAAGTTATAAAAATAACATTTAAATTTCCACCTTCCATATTATTGTAGAAAACAATATCCTATAAATATGAAGAACACTACACCTGTCTTGCTTATTTGGATGAATGCTATAGAGAAAGATCATTTTTAAAATAATTACAAGGAAAGTTGCACTTCCTTTCATAAACTCCAATAAAAAGACTCATTAGTTCATTATGATCATTACCCACAGTGTACAGCTGACACCGAGGAGAGGTAATAGTTTGCTCTTTTATGAGTTATACCACATGTGCTATATTTACAAGGTCAGTGGCCCTTAATACTACTTATTAATTAATACCAGCCCGCTTTAGTTCTGTGCTTGTCAGTTCAGAAGGTACTCGCACCCACATTCTTAATGTTATTTTCAGGGCAACTCCAAGATAGGCTGAGAATTTTATTATTTCCATTTTGCAGAAAGGTATATAATAATAATAGTAAGTAAAGCCATAGGTCACTTGTTCTAAGTCTAGAGAGCCTGTCATTATACTCAAGGAATTTCCTAGTGTTTCACATTTCCAAAAGAAAACCCAGATTTTGTTCATGTGTTCCCACAAATAGAATTTTAACATGAGACACTGCACTGTACCTCTATCATATTTATGCATATATAAAATTTAATATTAATATTACATATAACGTAATAATTTTTAAAAATGTTTTCACCCACACTCACTCAGTAGATCTTTGCAATGTCCTATAAAGCAGGATGCCATGCAGTACAATCCCTATTTATAGATAAGGGAGTTAGGGCTTGGAGAGATCTCGACTCTTGGCCATGTTTTTCAGGATAGAGAAAAATGTTCTATGTCCTTGAGCTATGGGTACAAGTCTACTTTCAACCAGCTGAGTAACTTCAGGTAAGAACCCAACCTCTCTGAGTCTGATATTCCTTCTATTGAGAGGCTTTGAGTCATTCACAGATATCAGCAAACTATTACAATTCTATTATTCTGCCACTTGCTACCAAGAAGCATCTCTGAAACAGACCCCAGATGGTGAAGTCTCTGCCGGGTCTCTGTTCTCTCTTCCACATTGTAATTCCTCTTCTCACTGTTTCTCCACAATTGAAAAATTGGACCTAATGAAGGAGTTCATTCTGTGTGTTTGTTTGTTTGTCTTGAGAGAGCATTAAGCCCTGTTTATGCCCCGTTTCCTCTTTGATCTCTTGCTATGCCCAGCCAGTAAAAACATCCCTCTACAAGAAAAGCCAGCCGAGACAGCCTGTCCAGGGGTCCCAAGAGGGTGTGTACTCACACAGCCCTTCTCACTGTGCCGCCACATTCACTTTGGGGACAGGAGATGCTTGTTTCTTTTGGTGGCTTTTGATAGCCTTTTCATTTTCAGTTTCTAAAGAAATAGTACAAAACCCAAGGTTGGTACCCAGGTCCCAGACAGAGTCACAATTAGTTTGAAGTGGATGCAGTGGCCCAACCAAGAGCCTTTCCATCCTGAAGAAAGGGGCAAGTCTGGAAGAGGTCAAAGCTGAAGACGCTTGGCGAAAGGCAGGGATGTGTGTGCACAAATCCACACATAGCCCCTCTGTGGGCACAAAGAAAGCTCTTCCTACTCCCTCTGCAGAACCAGAGAAATAAGCAACCTGACTGACATCCTGAAGAGTCTTGGAGCCTGGCAGTAACACGAGCTGCTCGAGGTTATTTTTGCTGATGGCTAGTGGTTCTTGGAGGGCTGTGCTCTAAGTACCCACGACCAGAGCCAGGATGCAAGCCAATGGCGTGACAGATGCGATACGCCTAACTTCAATAAATGCAGTTCATAAAAGCTTACAATAGATAAATGAGATCTGTGAGTTTTAATGCCTTATCCAAAAAAATCAATCACACACCTGTGATATAGCATCCTTGGTTTAAAACTTGGAATGCTGAATCACACAGAACTCTCTTGGTTGAAAATGTAAAACGACAGGAGGCAATGCCCAAGGCCCTGTCTTCAGTGTCAGCCTGCTACTTTAAGTAGGGACTGGGGAGTACGGATTAGAGACTCAGATGGTGCCAGGATCACGCTCTAGTTATCATTCCACTTAAATGCTTGCCACCAATGTGAGAAGTGTAATTATTTCATTGTGGGCAAAAAAAGGAAAGTAGAGCTCGGCGAGGCTTGATAACACACCCAAGTTACAGGATGGCTAAGTGTGGGCCCCTTCCAATACTCTCTATGGGAGTGATGAGGATTCCAAAAGCAAATACCCCATTCATAAAACAAGTCTCATGAAACAATCAGTCCTTTCATTCTCTAACCCACATCCCTACATTGGCCAGGGAGGAACAAGAATAATCTAGTAACAAGGGAAGTGAGATCCAGAGTCATAAATCCCAGAGTTTGTAAACCTGCTGTACCACAAACCTGCTGGGTGACCCTGGCTGAACTAGTTACTCCCTGGGGGATAACAATGGTACCCTACTGCTTTAGGTCATTTCAGAGATTAAATGAGATCATCATACATGTGATGTCCTCAGACCAGGGCTGGCACAAAGAATCCTCTCAAGTGAAACAGGTGTTATTATCAGGTGCATTTGTTTATTTATTTTTTTGGTACCGGGAATGGAACTCAGGACCTTGCACTCAACAGGTAGGTGCAGCGCCACTGAGCCACATCCCCCACCCCTATCAGGTGTATTAGTATTTCTGTTCTACAGGTGTGTACGTCGATTTACCTTAAAATATGACAATGTATAGTGAACAGAAAAATCATGTCACAGCTAGTTGTTGAGCAGGAACTTACAGACATCATACTCAGGGCCGGGGATTTAGCTCAGTGGTTCCACCGCCTACCTCGAAAGCGCAAGGACCCAGTTTCGATCCCCCGTACCACCAAATAAAAAAAAGACATCATATTCAGCACTCACAACTTTGTCAGGCAAGGGATTCAACTCCTCTTTGCAGCTAAGGGGATGGAGCCTCACCCACAGGGGTCTAGTAACTTGCCCAAATTACAAGTAGGAAGTGACAGCAGATCTTAACTCCCGGTGGACTTCCAAGAGTGTACTTCTCAATTGAGAAATAGTCCAAGAATGCCCCGGGGAGCTGCAGGAACAACCTTCAGCCCAGTTCTGTTCCACACCGGTGGTTAACTGTGCCCTTGGGTCAGTCCCATGACCTCTCCACCCTGTTTCACCTGCCAGCCATGAATGAATGGTTTTTTTCTTTTGGTCTAATCTCTGCTGCAAGTTAACCATCCATTATCAAGCTAGAGGTAAGTCTGTGAGAATGATAAGGTTTTCTGTAATCCTTTTAAAACTCCCACTATTCTGAGTGTTCCTTTCTGAGCCATAGGTCTTCAGAAATCCATAAACACTATATCAGACTTGGTGGCAGAGCCTTGGTGGCATCAGCTCTGTATTATATAAATCATGATAAGACTGCATTAAACGCATACCATAGCTCCTAAAGCATCCTCACAAACAATACTCATTTAATTCTCCTGACAATTTAGCAAGATGGCTATAAGACTGTTTCTCACATGAACAAACCAGACACAGATCAAGTCCATTGCCTGGAATCATACAGTTACTAAATTGTACTTACCAATGGAATACGCAGGTTTTCTGGTATCTATGTTTCATCCACTTTACTTTAGGTAGCTCTGGGGAAATATCAACACTTTTCTTTTGTGATATGCTCTGCTCAGTAAGTTACCAACCTATGATTTATTATTAACATCCCTTCTGTCCTACAGAAACTCTTTCACTTGTCTTAACAATACAGTTTCTACGAACTTCTATGCTATTTTCCAACATAGCATGAGTTCTAGCCAAGAGAAGCAAGACCATAAGATAATTTCCCAAAGCTTGGGTGGTCAAGAGGACAAAGGTTACGTTTCTCTCATCACTTTGTCACCCGGAGCCCCTGACTGTATTGAAGAATAGGTGTTGAATGAATTTTACTGAATAAGGCTCAAAAAAACTGTTACGTCATACGTTGTATATACATATATTTCTATTTTGAATAATCATTTTTAAGTACTTTTAACAGAAGTTATATATCCAGATAATATTTGAGTATTCACAATGTGCTTTAACACTGTTCCAAACATTTCAGATTTACTAATTTGTAATAACAATTCTGGGGCAGCAATTCTGTGGGTAGAGACTATTACTATTCTTATTTTATGGATGGGGAATCTGAGTGGCGTTAACTTGCTCAAGGGTCAGGAACTGGTGAGGGGTGGAGCAGTAATTTGAACCCTGGGACTCTGGCGTTCACAACACATTGTGTCCCATGGGTTCAATGCCAGACACCGTCCTCAGACACCACTTACTCTCCACAACAACTTCAGGAAGAGAGGTAGAATCTTGGAAACTGAAGGTTGCCTTTATAATTCCCTGGCATGATTTGATATTCAAGAGAAAAAATAAAATAATTTGATTTAATTGTTTATAACAGCCCTGCTCAATAACCAAAGCTTATGAAAAGTAACACATCTACCACATTACAACTGAAAAGACTGCTGGAAAAATACAACTTATACTGTAGGTATATTTTAATTTTAATACCTGAAGTTTGATTTTATAATCAGTTTACCTCTTCGTGGGCAGTACCTTTTATTTTTTATGTAATCTTATGCACTGCATATTTTTTTTCATTTTTTCAATTTGCATTCCTAAAATTGTCAAGACTCTATCTAGCATCCATTCAAATTTACCTTTTTATCATGAAGAAGTCTGCAGAGACTTAAATTCTTTCTTTTCCTCGCCTGCTTCAATCTTACTTTCTCATCATTTTTATTTTCTAGTTTCCCTTTCTTGTTATTTACTTTGTTTCTTGAGCAAAATGATGTAGGGCAGTGGCCAATACCACATCAAACTTAACAAAACTTGAAGCCCCTACTATATAGTAGCTTTCTCAAAGCTGAATGTGGGCCTACCCACATCGTTATCTTCAGGCCTGAAGCCCCAAATATAGAGGTCTCATCAAGTTTCCAGGTAAATTCTCTACATACTGAGATAAACCATAGGGTTTTCAATCTGGTAATTCCTACAGGTGGTTCTTCTATGAACACCCTTTTCATTTAGCAATGAGGATGTGCTGCTGTTGTGAACTTACTCTCTAGACTTCTGTGGAGAATATCACACAAAATGGTATATTTTATGTACTAAAGATTTTAAGACACTCTATTTCAATGTGTAGGGCTGAGGAACTACAACTGGAGAATAGAGGGTGGAGCAAACGAGGACTCCAAATGTAGCAGATCAGCCCATTTCAGCTGCAGTTACCAAAGCAACAAATTACTATCTTGAGTGTGTTACTGGTCACTGGGGTCCTTCCATTAACCTTCATTACCCAAAACTATTTTATTGAACCAACTAATGGCTGATGTTAGAGAAAAATGCTCCAGTCTTCATTTAATAAAGAAATTCTTTATTAATAAATGTAAGAGATAAACTAAGACTTAAAATGTGACTATTCTGAGAGGTTATCTGCTTAAATGTTTGATTATTTTCCATAAAACCTGATAGAAAATTCAGATTATTGGGGTTAATAGACAGACTACTACAGTCATTCCTGTCACATCACCTAACCGGTTGGCCTCGCACCTTAGTTGCTCTGCAACCCCAAAGAGTCAGCAAGTTTCTCAATTCCTGCCCCCAACAATTTTTCCTCTTCCTCATTTTCATCCCATTTTCCTCCTCCCCTTCCCTCTTCCTTCCCTTCTTTTCTTCTTCAGGTTTTCTCCCTGTCCCTCTCCCTCTTTTCCTTCTCCCCCTCCTGCTCCCCCTCCATTCTTTTTGAAAGAGTAGTCTGGTCTAAATTCCAATTGGCATAAAATATGACTGCTGTTCTTCTAATTCCAGTGCTAGAAAAGCTCCTGGTAGGTTCTCGGTAATGATTCCCATTTTTAAATACTGATGCTATAAACAACCAAGAAGATCGATAGAAAAAGGGACAAAATACTTCAAGAGGCACCTTCTAAACCAGAGTATCCAATACCCCCCCAAAAAAATGTATAAAGGGGGCTCAACTACCAAATAAATAAAAATTAAGTCTACAAAGCGTGACGTTGAAATACCTACCAGGATGAGCAATGTGAGAAAAGTGAAAATACCACTGCAAAGTAGTCCAATTAGACCCTCACATGCATTGTTGGAAAAATACATTGCACACCCACGAAAAAGACACAGCAGAAACTACAAGAGTTGAATGCACAAGCACCCCAACCCAGCAACTCCACTCCCAGGCCATAACCAACAGACATGTACTCCAGTATCCATATAAGCACTATTTGTCATAGCCAAAGCACACGTGACCCAATTCATCAAAAGTGGAGTGAAGGCCAGGGATTTAGCTCAGTGGTTCCGTTGCCTGCCTTGCAAGTGTAAGGCCCCGAGTTGGATCCCTGGTACAAAAAAAAAAAAAAAAAAAAAAAGTGGAGTGAATAAAACACATTCATATAATGGAATTCAATACAGCCATGAGAATGAATGTTACATGCAACATGAACTAATTCCACTAACATGTTAACACACTGCTGAGTAAAATAAGCCAGACACAAAAGAGAACAGACAATATGATTTCATGTAGCACAAAAGCAGGCAAAAGATAATAAAAGTTAGGGTGGTAGTTACCCTGAGGTTCTTCTGTGATTAGAAAAAGGAACGCTGATTATGTTCTGGCTTCTGATAGACCTGCTGTTCAGTCTGTAGACGTTCATCAAGCAGTCTACCTCCACTTCTGTGGGTATGTCATATTAAATACAAAAATAACCCGGATATATCCTGCCCTTGATTCTCCACTTACTCAAAACACCCTTGATTTCTTTCTCTGTCTCACCCTATAGACTCTACAACTCTTAAAGTTAAGGCTGTCTTTTTTTTACTTGGATTCCCTAGTTCCCCAGCAGAGACTGGACAACATCTGCTCTCAATAAATGATCCTGAATGAATGAATGAATGAATGAATATGTGGTCTCAGCCCCACTAATTCCATACTTACTCATGCTCTTCACTCTGAAGTCTGCACTTTGAGCCTCTCCATTTTCAAGGCCTCTCCAGTTCTTGATACTGGCCTCAAGAGTCCACTGTCATGATAATCTGCCCTTTATTTGAGAACTGGCTTTGAGTCAGGAGCTTGAGGTAGATTTTGTCTTTCACCTATCACAAACAGCCTGCAGGTTAGTAATTATTCCCCCCACTTGACCGACCAGGAAACCGAGGACCTCAGCGATGAAGTAACCTTCGTATGAATACACTGGTGAAAAGCTGGAGAAATGAAATTGAGATGCAGATCTTTCTCATCTCAAAGCCAGAGATCTTGCCGCAGACCATACTTGGAGGTTGCTGCTTCTCTCAAAGACTTGCTCGTCTTCCTTATCTGAGCGACGTCCTCCTGTCCACCTTGTCACGCCAGCTGCAGCCTTCGCCTTCTTTCTCCCTCCCCCTCACACCAACTCAGTCACTCAGCAGTGCTTCCCAAGCATGACAGATGACAGTCCATCCTGCACCCATTATTCTCAAAACCACAGCATTACTCCAGGGCTTCTTTTATTCTTCTTTCTGAAGATGACTGGAATTGTCTGCACAGCATGTCTCCTGAATCCTGGCTTGGTTTCCTCTAATTCATTCTCATGATGCTGCCACCAAGAGCTTCGAAAGATGCAAACTGAACATGCGGTTCCTCATTCAGAGGTCAAATACACCAGTAAGGCATATCCTGCTCAACCTGATCACTACCACACCCTCCAGACCCTTCCTTGGGACTCTACCCCTCTAGTGCTTCTCCTACAATTCAGCCATGTGAGATTTGCTACTCACGAAAGCCCCTGCTTCCCCATCTCTGGGGCCCACATGCTAGAGCTTATCTCCCTAGATACCTTTCCCCTGGCAAGATGCAACTCAAGCATTCATTCCCCTGTCAAGCCCCTCGGGCAAAGCTGGCATTGCTTTCATGTCACAGCTAAGCGTAGTGCCTCCTTCTCAGATACCCCGTTCCACAATGTACTGTGATCTTTTGCAGTGTACAGTCTTCACTTTTAGACCAGTAGCTCTCAGGGGCAACCTGTTTTATTTTTCACATGCCCAGACCAGTACACAACAGTAAGTCGAAAATAGCTGAACAAGTGAATTAATAAATGAAGCTGATTATATATGGACAGGTAAACCTAATGGCAGACAATTTATTTTTAAAGAAAATCCCAAGAGAATGGTCCAAGCAGAAGCAAGAGGAAAGGACCAGGTTGGTCTAGGTTATTTCTCTTTGTGAACTCTACTAGAGAGTAGCTCAAAGCTTGAGCTGAAAACAACATTTGAGTATGGTGTAAATGTTCTCCGGAACACAATGTTCATATTCATTTTCTCTCCCCCCTCCCAACCTCACATCGGCCATCTCCTACTGCCACCAGAGCCATTTGTAATTCCGGGAGGGATAAAATTTTGGAGTGCAAGGGTAAAGATCGGTATTGAATAAAATGTCTTTTGCATTTCTAATTCCTAAACCCAGAGATGATAATCATCCTGAGTCAACCACAAGTTTTATGTGACAGAAAAATGGTATCAGACTTATTGAAGATTATTCTCAAAATAACTAGGAAACAGCAAAGCAGTCTTTTTATCTCCAGGGTCAGTTAACCTGGAGTACAGTAAAAATAAACATTTTTCAGATTATTCTATGACTTCTAAGACGTGGGACAGAAACGGACATATGAACAGCTGAGTTCCGATGCAGTCTCTTCTGAATGGATTCACTAAGGACAGTATCAGAAGGGCTGCTGGGGCTGAGCATGGCCGTGAAGCACAGTAAGAGGGGAAACTTGATGTTTGAGAGTTGAGGAAGAGGCTGGGAAGCACGGCAGGAATTCTTAATTCACTAATCACTCCACGGCACAAGGCACTTTGGCCAAAGGTAGGTCAGGGGTGACCTACAGAACAATCCTCTTCCTACAGAGGAAGCGCACTAGAGCAGTCTCCAGCCCCTACTGGCCACAGATTCACAGCTCTCCCCAAAATGAGACTGGAAAACAGGGGTCAGATGTCACCCAGAGACCCCCAGAAAAGCACTAACTATTCTGACTTTCCAACAAAGGTGGGGAGTGTGCGTGCGTGCGTGTGCGCGTGCGTGCGCGTGCGCTTTGCTCTCGGTAGTATCCCTGAACTGCCTTTCCTGCCTCCTTGCTGGAGAGAGGAGGGCAGTGAGTGAGGCAGCTCATGTGAAAGATGAGAGGGCAGCTGATGTGAGCTCCTATCGGGGCTCCTTGCACAAAGGCCTGATTATAACACGCACATAAAAATGCGTGGGCAAGACCGAGAGGGCTGGTTCCCCCACCCAAACTCATTTTCCACCCCATGCTTTGAATGCATTTGTGTATACACACCCACTGTCAGACTCGGTTCCGCGTGTTGCCATGGAGCCGAAACCTCTGTAGCTGAGGAATGATCACACTGCTTTATATATATATTTTTTTTTTCACTTTCTAGAAAGTCTTTATTTTTCTGTTGTGCATATAGTAACTGCTTTTTCCTGTTACCCCAAATGACTATAAATTTTAGTTTTTCCATGAAGTCACAGAAGTATTCTTCACCAAAGAAACAAAAATATTAGATACTCTGAAAGGTGTTGACTAAATTGTTTTATATGATTAGGAGTAAGAGTGGCTATACACTTTTATTATGGCCAAATTTTTAGTTTTTAATGATTTATTGTTTCATAATGAGGCAACATTCCAACAAATTACTAGCTTTCCAATTTGCAGTACTATATGACTTAGTATGCAGCATTTTTGTTTTAAAACTAGGATCAAGTTGAATGTGGCTTTTTAAAGCTTGAAATTTTTAAGCTTTCTGTATATTTATAAAATCTGATATAATGCCTCATTTACTTTATTTGAATACACTCTTGTTGAAAACAGTAAATTTATACATCAAATGAAACAATAAGCTTTTAATATAAAGTACAAAAGAAAAAATATTCATGGAATAGAATTTGTATGCAATCAGACCTTTTCTGGTGTTGAAAATGTAGAGTCTTAATGTCAAAGAAGTTAAGAGAAATTATTAAACCTTTTATTTTTAGTTACCTTCTTATTGCAACTCAACTTAGTGCATTATGAAAAGCTGTATTTCTAATAGCAGAGGTGAGAATCACTGCATAATATGAACTCCACTGGAATTTCAGATTTTCAGTTGTATTTGTGCTCTGCATAAGCTCTATCAGAGTTTTTTGTTTGATTTTAACTTATTCCTTGTAAGAGTCCTACAATGGAAGCTGCTGGCAAAATGATTTTTTATTTCATAGCACTCATATGCCAGAACTTGAGAACATGCATCATCTGTGAGCTTCTCCCCTGCCTGCCCTTTCTAACAGAGTGTTTATGACCTTATTGCGCCAGCGGAGTCCATAAGAAGTGCAAAATATAAATCAATTCATATTTACTAAATACACCGTGAAACACATAAAACAACTCCTAACCAGTGGCTATTTTCTCTGACATGATAAATCTAAATATTAGTTTTACTCTGATAATTACTTTTCAAATAGGCTTCAAAAATCAAACCGATCTCAAGAATACATTAGCAAATACTGCATAGATGCACTTCCACAAGTTCCTCTTGGATCTCATTTCAAAGCTCAGCTTCTACCCAACTGTTTGGAATTAAATAAAAGAATCTTAAAAAGCCATGCAAAATGAGTTCCTAAGACAAACCCACTATCTGCACAGCCTCTCCCTTTTGGACTCTGCATCTTTTAAGAAAATTAGCTTTATGATTTATGTGACTTCTGCAAAAACAAGTGCAAAAGAGTGAAAGAAACTAATATCGATTCCCTACCTGGAAATCAGCTCGGTCCTAGTCACACATTCTCATACTCATGAGCCATAGTTTTTCAGGTAAAATCAGCAATCTGCTGACAAGAAGTTGAGTATGAGGACTTCTCCTCCCATAGTGCATGCATTAAAATGTGCCTATGAAAATGGCCTACAGCCACAACATTTCATCTATCAGTTTGAAATATGAGAGTACGGAGGAGGAAGAGGCAAAACAGGTGAGGAATACATGCTGCACCAAACTCCAAGCGATACCACAGTGAGCCACAAAATACAATTTTTTACATTAGAAAATAGTTTATGAACAGTTAAATGAATGGCATGGCACTGGATGATAGCCCCCCAAATAAAATAAATATCCACAAGTCCATACTGAGATCCATCAAGTAATCAATCATACTCCCTCCATTTGAGAGAGAAAGCATAATTCTTCTGCCCTTAAGAAAAGAATTCAAAAAAGAATAGTATACAGAAAGAAAGAGAAAAGCAGTAACTTCACAGGCTCCAGTAAACTCTGCTTTAGTCAAGTGATCAAGGTAAAGTCACCAGTGTTGATGGGACCTTGCCCCCAACAGAACGCAACGAAACGGATCCCTCACCTACATGGTGCTCTGCGCCAGACTCACAACCTCAGTCTACAAAATTCTTTGCCAGTGCTCTTCAAAACTGCTAATGCTTAACAATGCAAGTGGAGTATGTAACGAAACACTATGTTGTGCTATTATATGTCACATCACCTTTTATATTATATTAAATATTTTTAAAGTGAGTAGTTAATACTTTAGGCAACTCTCAGACAAACCAAATTGTTTAAATCTGTTAACTGGTCTTCTTCAATAGTAATTCTATCTTGAAAATAATTTTTCTTCTTTGATTTTGATGTTTCCAGAACACCTCTAGGCCAGTCAATCTTTTTTGTTTTGTTTTGCTTGGGGTTTTGTTTGTTTTGGTTTTGGTTTGGTTTTTGTGTTTTGAGACAGGGTCTCACTATGTAGTTCAGGCTGGCCTGGAACTCACAGGGATCCTCCTGCCTCAGTCTCCCTAGTGCTGAGATTATAGGTGTGCACCACCATACCCAGCTTGTGCCAATTAATCTCAATTGTCAATCTGACAGCTCTTTTTAAATTTTGGATTACTGACTGGATTGGGAGTCCCTGGAGAGGTGATTGTTGATGTTCATAGCTCAATGTGCTGCTAGGAGGTGAGACCCAGTTGGAAGACGTGGGTCACTAGAGGTCTGGCTGTGGAGGGTGTATCTCTCTTGGACCCTCTTCCCTTGAAGTGAGCAGCTTTGCTCCACCACACCCTTCTACCATGATGTGTCTGCCTGGGATCCAGTCAACCATGGACTGAAACCATGATCCAAATTAAAACTCTCCTGCTTTAAATTGCAGATGTCGGCAGGAAAGCTGACCAATAAAACCTCAGAGTCACATCTTCAAATGTTGTACACTTTAGTATTTTTCTTACTGCAGACGGTATAGATGTTTTTATAATGACTAGCAACAAGTGCCTGTTACAGATGATTCCAGAAACTAGTGAAGCAGACTTACTCCCCATTTCAGTGGTACAACCCAGCCCTTCTGAGCAGCCAGGCGCGATGCCCCATGCTGCTTGTGGACAGGCATTCCCCAGGCTCTGGGCTGAGTGACAGCAACCACAGCAGCCCACAAGACAGGGGGAGAACTGATGAATAAAATGATAAAAACCTGTGTTGAAACAGGATGTTGGGGAGGTGCAGAGGAGCAGAATATCTCATCTACCTAACTACCAAAGCTACTTTGGACCTCCTCACAGAGGCCCCTTTTGCAAAACTAGGAACAGCGTGGCGATAGATCTTTTTCCAGTGTTTTCCCCTTAATTATAAATGATTTAAGGATTTACTACTGTACAACACATCACTCAGACACAGGGCTTAAAAAAGGACTTACTGACCCATTACCACCATACTCAGCAGATGTGACATCCATGGAAGACGCTTCAGATGGTGATTTAAAAACAAACATTTTTCAAGCCGGAAAGCATATTTTCAATAAATCTGCCCCTGCATTTGAATGAATTTAACTTTAAACCACTATTTCTACTCTCATCTATGTCACTTAGTAACAACAACAGGAAGAATCATTTACAGACTCAGGAGCTGTCCCGTCAAAATTAAAGGCAAGAAATTGTGAAATAAAACATAGGACTTCACTTATACACAATCTCAAGTGGAGGTTTCACTCTTAAGAGACGCTCCATACTCAGGGCAAACGATGCGAGTGTTTTCCATTCATACACACACTGACTCTGACAGCTGGTATAAAGGTTAATGAAACAAAACAAAAACATGCAATCACCACTATGGTGGTACTGTTTGGACTCATTTTGAAGTAAAGTGTTATCAGAAATGATGGCTTCGTAGAGCCCATGATACTCATTTCTCTCATCAATCTCACGTTTGTCTTGCTTTACTGATGATTACTGAAACAAAATTTTTTTAAGTACCAGAACTAAAGCACAGCTCAGTAGCAATCTGCTTCTTGTAAGGAATCTCTGAAGACCTCTTCTCTGGAAGTGTCCTAGCAGTGATCAGTGATTTCATGCCATCTACAAGGAAATAGAGGGCCAGGTGGCACTGCAGAATGAGGTCGAGGACCGGCGAGATGAGCAAGACGTAGCCAGCTCACTCGCTGCAAACTAAATATAAATATGAAACTTTATATCAGTACAAAACTGGAACTTCTTCTAGTTTTTAGACTTACAAACTCGATGTGTTCTGATTTTCAGCTAGTATTTGACCAGTATCTTCAAATGAAGTGGGAAATTACACAAATGGATTTGAGGACACATTCTATTTTGTCTTTCCACTTATTAAACCAATCATTCCCTAATACAATTTACCCATCCTTTTAATGGACTTCTCTTTAAAATTTTACTTCTATAAACTTAGTATTAACATTTTGAAAAGGATGCTAGAGAAAATAATGTTGTTATGTATACTTTACATATATATATATTATAAATTTCCCTAGAGATCTGTTGTTCACACTGAACAACAGAACATCAAACTCGAAAAGGCATAAAAAGCCTATGAGAAAATACAGTTGTTAAGGACCCGAGTTCGATCCCCAGTACCAAAAAAAACCCCCAAAATACAGTTGCCACAGATTTAGAGATGAATGTGATGTTTCATTCCAAATATCATCACACTTGCACAACTAGTAAATTTCCTTATCAGTATTCTCAGGCCTAAATCCCAACTGCATATGAACATTAGTTCATATGCTTTTTGCAAATGAAAATAAGGCAACCAATGCAATTGATTGCCTGATGAGAGTGAAAGACAAATAGCCTTTTATAACCCCTCAAAAGAAAAAGAAAGGAACACATGAAAACATCCCTACAAATACTGAGGTTTTGTAGCATAAAACAATACTTCATTTTCATCTATCTCCAAATTCATTCTCAACCTTTCTAAGTGGATCAGATATTCAATCTGACATCTCCACACTATTATTCAGCAGTTAGGTAACCACGGGAAACCTGTGCTTTTGTATCTATTGACCTGTAATAACCGTAGGCTGGCAGGTCATAAGCACACAATAAGCATGACTCCTCTTCCCTCTACGACTTATTAGAACCAAGTTAATCAATAACTGTTTAGATGATTTTGCCTGTCCATTTATTTTGTCATATTTTATATTAAAATTTACCTTCTAAAACCATTTAAGGGAAAGCAATCTTCCATTAGCTTTTTAAATTTTCTCTGCCTTCTATGAGATACTGGAAGATATACTGAACTCCCATCTCTAAATCAGAGATAATAAATATGTTGATTAGCTGTCTACCAATAAGCTAAATATTTATCAGATAACAGGTTATTTTAAAAGGATGATTTTAAATGACTGATTAAACCAATAAAAATATGGAAATATATTATAATTTCCAAAAGTATCTTCAATTTAGGCTCCCTTTTGAGCCTTAGAAGGAGAAAACCAGCAACAAAGTATAATTTAGATAATCAATAAGGCCCTGCTAAGATGATTATTGCAAAAGACCAGTAATTTGAAACCACATTTTAAAAATCATTACTACTTAAATTGATATTAAGTAGTATGCTAAATGCTCAACACCACATTGAAAAATAATGTCCTAAATGATTAACAACACATGAAAAAATTGACTTCCAAATACAGAATATTTTTAAAGATATATAGATATAGATATAGACATATATCCCCTTTATGGGAGGAGGTAGTTATTAGGAATTGAACACAGAGCCTCTGTACTGAACTACATCCCTTACATCCCTACTACTCCCCCCTTTTTTAAAGACAGGGTCTCCTTAAGTCACTGAGCTGCCTAGCCTGGCCTCGAGCTTGAAGTCCTTCTGCCCTCCCTGCTAGGATTCCCGGCCTGTGCCACCATGCCCGGCTTGAATGCAGTTCTTAATGTACCAGCAAGATTCACTGTACTCAGAAGGTCCGGAATATAGTATTCATCTACTATCTAAACTCTTAATCTATAAATCCACATTTAATCTCTAAATGTTTGATGATTAATTAGAGTCTCTAAATATTACAGGTAAAAAACGATGATTAATTCCTCTGCTGCTTGGCTATTCAATGATTATAGAATATACCATTCTAAAAAAACCCAATCCAGTTGACAACAGATTAAGAAGCAACAAGACTAGTGATAATTAGAGGAACATTACTAATGATAATCAGAGAACCATGTTACCTTTATGACTGTAGCTTCTAAATACTTCAAAAATATTCATGAAAAACTAATCAAAAACATAATATAAAGAAAAGCTGAATTGTTAGAAATGACAAACAAATTTAAATCACACTGAGAAATAAAATTAAGGGGCCGGGGATTTAGCCCAGTGGTTCCACCACCTGCCTCATAAGCGGAAGGACCTGAGTTCGATCCCCAGTACCAAAAAAATAAAAGAGAAATAAAAGTAAGTAAAAGTAACAATAACTAATATTCAGGATATGTAAAGAGTTCACAGAAATGTATTTTTCAAAAATGGCTAGTAAATAAATTAGAAAATACATGACAAGTCAA
Organism: Heterocephalus glaber; assembly: GCF_000247695.1. Next base: position 11,302,638 of record NW_004624753.1, on the reverse strand, counting down.
CTCAGAAGAACAAATAAAAAAACAAACTCACTATTTTAAAGCAGCAAACCAAAACAATGAAAATTTTTACTTTGCTATAGTTTTGATAAAAATGGAAAGTGATCTAAAAATAGAGACTGTGTATAATAAAAAATTATTCATGCCCTTTGATGAATAATCCCATAGCAAAAAAAATTGAATATTCAGAAATAAAAAATTTTGTAGAAAATTATTAACATTAATCTAGATCAAAATTATCCAGTCATTAAAATTAAAATATGAAAATTGGAAAAGTGGAAATGTTTACAACAGGAAGACTTCGAAAATAAGAATTATATAAAAATCATTAAACTTGTTAAAATTATATCAAAATCATTAAACTATTTCAAATACTTGTATCTGAGCAAAGACCAGAGTACACAAGGAAAAAATTTAAAACAGACTGATACATTGTAGAAGGTGAGGGCATACTTATGTTTTTTCTCTATCTGTGATACAAAACTGCTCGGGTGATAAGTTAAAAACTTGTACGAACAAATGAGTCACAGTAATCTGGTCAGCCCCAAAATAAAATCTTCTACATGCATCTATCTATACCTACCACAAAGCACGGGACAATTCATCAATGGCCAAACCTCCAACACCAAAGCAAGCCTCAAATGTTACATGAATAATCCATACCACAACCACATTCTCTGAGCCATTATTCCATGACAAGGGTTTTTTAAAGCTTCCTGTAGAACATGAGGCTAAAGAGTCTTCATTTTTCCTCCTTTTCATTGTACTGCCTCCATTATTACTATGGGAGCTCAGTACACACTACCAAATCATGTTGTTTGAATACAGGCAGTTCTCAACTTACAAACACCTGACAAAAACCAAAAATAAAAGCAACTGCTGCTGTGCCAGGGTTGTCGCCTCCTAACATCACCAGAGGTCTTGCTGTTACCCCTGGAGAGAATCAGCTGTTGTGAAGAAATTTTAAACTTTTTGGAGAATTTGAGAGGAGAAAGATCAAACCAATAAAAGCAGGACTGAATAGAGAAACCATGCTGAGCTGGTATCCTCAGTAGTACTCACTAAACCTTGAATGAATTAATAATTAATTAATTTCCATGTTTGCCCCTGTAATTTGAGCCTCATTACTTTACCTCTCTCCTGCCCCAACAGCCTATTAACAACCCTCTTTCTTTGGCTCCTGATTTGTGGAGTTGGAGTCAGAACCCAAAATCAAACAGCCATGATCAACAAGCTGACCCCTGGATAGTTCACAGGGGAGAGAGCTTGGGGCAAGGATGGACCCAAAAAGATCTATTTCAAAAGTGCAGCCAAAGAGCACAGGATACAGAGACAAGGAAAGTCAGAAATGGTGAAAAAAGTTGGAAGCTTATTAATAAAAATGCCAAATGAAAAATCAGGGAAATGAGAATGTGATACAGAAGCAGTAAATATGGTATCCAAGTGATGGTGTACCGGGACTGGTTTAGGGTGAACCTTCTGATGTCCCAAAGACTTCTAGTTTGATGTGCCACTCTGACTTCTCTTGGATGACCTTCAAGATTCAGAACCATCCGGGACATAACTGAAATCTAATAACGTCTCGATTCACTTCACTCTCTCTATTGCTAGCTAATCATTTATCTTCTGAAATGTCAAGTCACTCCTTTGCTCAAAATTATCTTGCTCAACTCGTCTTACCAATGGAATTAGGAAAATCATAGAAAATCAAACTTGGCAGGGCATAAGGCCTTTTAGTTCAACAAGCCAGTGAAAGGGCCAGAGCAACTGCATTCTTTTCATCCAAGATCCAGCACAATGGAGTTAGCAGTCCAGGCTAGGCTGAGTAGGATTCCCTGATCAGACCCAACACACTTCCACCCTTTGGCCTTCATCACTGTTACCGTGCTGCATACCACAGATATGTGAAGGTCCTCTCCACAGTTTAGCAGGAACCAACCAGCCATGTGAAGTGACCCTACTTTCATTTGTAACACTTTCTCCACGAAGAATGCCATCACCCAAACCCACCTGTGCTTTCAGAGATACTAACCATTCCTCAAGGCCCACATCTTCCATAAAATCTTTCCTTGTCCCTGCAACTGATCTTAATAATTTCCTCTAGATTTTCACTGTATTTACTTTATGGGGATTTTTTGCACATTCTGTCTTCTAGTATGATGAGTTCATTATACTTGCGTGTTATTACCAATACTAGATTAAAAATGCAAATGGAAGAAGAGTCACCTTTCCTTATATCCAGTTCCTAGCCCACTGCCAAAATCAAGACAGGCACGTAGACCACTGTTGGCTGGAGTTTCTGACAGGGAAGGAAAGACAAATGATTCAGGATCTAGAAAAGTCTGAAGATTTAGTTTTGACTGACATGGAAGATACCAATCTGAGACTTACAGTTAAATTTTGATAATTTGGTGCCTTCGTGCCCAATGGGTTCAAGGTAACACTAAGTGGGAGAGCATTATTGTCAAGACATACTTCAGCCTATTTCAAAATTTTGCCTAAGACAAAATACTTACCTGTGGGAAAAACTTCCTCTCATCCCTTCGTTCCTTCCCCTGAGAAAAATTAATTCCAAGCTCTATACAACTAATTGAAAACTCAGATGTAAAGAAAAGTAAAAAGCAACCATACACAGTTTAATTATAACATTAAAAATAGCTTTTCAGCCAGGCATGGAGGCACACACCTGTAGCCCCAACTACAGGTGCATCAATTGAGCAGAAGCATCAGTTGAGCCCAGGAGTTTGAGCCACCCTGGGCAACATAGTGAGACATCATCTTTAAATATTTTTTTCAGTTAACAAAAGCCCACTAAAGGGCAAGTCTAGAGAACACAAATCTGAGATACTTAGAAAGCAGGTATATAATTTCAAAGGTATCTCAATATGATTTTTTTGACTATAGGGAACCCATGTGTCTACCTAGCACATAATATGCATTTTAATTGGTATACATGTTAAAATATCTATTTTTAATAGATGTGCCATGATCCAGGGAAACTCTTACGATCCCCTGAAGGGTGAGTAGCCACAAAAAATAGGATCCAGCATTAGCTATATAGAAAGAGACATCTTCAAATTGATATACACAGATTTTTGAAGATTTTTAAAAATGCTGCTTAGGTGGCATTGGTATGTCGTATATTGGTTGTGATTCAAAATACTTTAGTATGTAACTACATATATATGGCATTTATAACCTAAAAATTGATGTCCCATGCAGTTTAAGGTAATTCAGAATGAAGAAGGCAAGGGAGACTAGAATACCTGGAAATGAACTATATACTAAGCACAACAAACAGACCCTTATAAACATTATTTGAAATCACACACATCTAAAAGGCAAAAAAATAAACTTGCCTCTCATTATCAAGAACACAGGTTATGATAGCAAACCTATTTACTTGTTTGATTTACTAGAAGAACCTACAGAAACTCTCCTGTCACATACCACATTAGCTCTGGGGACACAGCATCCAGTGGAGCAGACATGGTCTCAGCCCTACTGAACTTAGATTCTAAGGAAAAAGACCAACAAATCACTACTGTCAACAGGAGAAAGCTCTCAGTTACACCTTCATGCATCTGCTTACGTCTTCGTTCTTCAGTCTCCTCTTTTCCCATTTACAAGTTTGTTCTGCTTTTTGAGATTCCGTTTCTCTGATTTTTGCACTTGATCTACAGTATTTTCTTCTTTAATTAATTTGCAATCAAAGAGCCATGCTTCACCTGTAACACTGCTTCCATAAGCATGCCATACACTATCCCAATCTTTTCCAGATGACTAAGTCACCAAGTTATTGAAAACAAGTCTAGGGCTAAGGATATAGCTCACTAGAATAGCATTTGTCTAGCATGTACGAGGGCCTGGGTTTAGTCCACAGAAATGCAAAATAAAACAAAAATAGCCTGAGCCTAAATAACAACAAGCAAGCTCTGAGTGAAGGCTAAATAAGTATTTTATATAATTGTAATATATAATTTTATGCAATATCCAGTCCTTCTTTCTGATGTACAGTATTATTTTAGCATCCCATTGACCCTGGCATACATTCAAGAATTTAATATAAACAAATGTTCTACCCACAAAATTCCCCACTTCTCCAACTCCTTTCTTTAAGTTTTCAAGCCTTCGTTTTTCAAAGCAATATCCTTACTGCCAGAAATGTCTTCAGTATCTAGAGTACTTACAAATGGTATCTTAATATTAGAGCCCACTATTTCTCAAAGAGCAGCCCTGAGATCATCTGCATTAGAATACCCTAAACTGTTTCTGAAAATGCAGGTTTCCTGTACCCCATCTCAGACCTAACTGAATCACATGAGGACCTGAATTTCTTTAAAGTACCCAGGTAGTCTGCTGTGCAGGATGCAGCTTGAAACCACTGATCTAAATACATGAACAGCACTTACTGAAGATGTCAGTCTGAGCCCTGAACACCCACATCCTCGAGTTAATTATCACAGTGCAACATTCACTCACTGCCCCTTTCTGCAAAGCACTGGATATAAAATTAAGTTTAAAAACTCTAGAAAACTTGAGGCATTCGTAGGTAAATGGACGCAACTTGAAAACATAATGTTACGTGAAATACGTCAGGCGCACAAGCTCAAATACTGCATGGTATCTCATATTAAAGAAAAAAAATACACACACACACACACACAAATAATGAGCAAATAGAAGAAAGATAAACAGGAAGTAATGACAAGTCCAAATACTTCCCCAAATTACATACCGTTTTAAAAAAAATATTTCAATATATATGCTAATTTGTTTCATTTGTACTAATAATTTATCTTAGTTCACTGAAAAGAAAAGTTGTGCTATTATTTGTTTCTTTTTTGTACGAATCTTCTTGGTTTATGTGCTGTGCTGAACACCTACTTCAAAGATAACAATATACAATGTAGCAACTATTGTTACATTGGGTATAAAAATGTTATATTTTTTCATGAAATAAAAAATAAATGCATAAAGTAAAAAAAAGAAAAGCTCTAGAAAATAAAGTTTAAAGCCAATCTCTGCCTGAGGAGCTCCCACGCTAAACAGGAAGACAAAGTAGAGACATTCAAAGCACACACATTCAAAGCACACACACGCAACATTTCAGGAGTCCAGGGCACAGGCGTGGACACACCGAAATGCAGTCAAAAACAGAGCAACACACTGTTAGGACTCAGACCAGAGCGCTTCCAGTGCAACACTGGGGAAGAATGTAAAAGGTGAGACTTTTTAGTGGGCCTAAAGACATGTGGAGATTGCCAAAGGACATTTAAGATCAAGGGAAGATATGTATAATAAGATCTCCTGGTGCCACAGTCAACACAAAAGAGAAACAGAAATGCCCTGGAGAATTATATATATAAAGCTTAGATATTGGTTTGGAAAAAACCATCCTGAAAAGAAGTTTTCCCAAATATGTATTATCTTTCGAGGCAGACAGAAGGTATTGTTATTCTGCTTAAAGATCCCCAGTTTATAGATGACGGAACTAAGCAGCACCTGAGGACCTTTGGCTGGGTCCTTACTGTGAGCAGAGATGGTTCATTCCTTCTATCAGGGACTCACGTTGGCTCAGCCCCACAGCCTCCAGCATGAGGACCCTTCACTGATTACTCATCCTTCAAAACAAGAAGCCATCCAAAGTCATCATACTTCTCCCTCCATCTGTTTCCAAGACCCAAGGGGGAAAAAGGTGTGTGAGTGTAGATGTATATTTGTGTGTTTGCCCATCTGTGTGTGGAAGTGCATGCTTATGCATGCATGTGTGTGTGCATACATGTATGCACAAAGTGGGAGATGTCACTAACTTAACTGACTCCTCACCATTTCTTAATGACTTTCTGTGCTTTAGTGTTTGCATGGATGCTTCCATGCCAGCATATGTGGAAAATCATACTGAAAAGTAAGTCAAAGACTCTATGACTTGTTATCAAGATAATCATCCACAATCATTGTCCTGGGTTAGTGATATGCATGCTTGGTCTGACTATGTTTTCCAATTTGATAGCCACTAACTACACGTGACTATTTAGATTTAAGTTCCTCAGTTGCACTAGTCACATTTCAAGTGCCCCAAAGCACTGTGGTTAGTGGCCATCATACTGGCCATTCAGACACAGGTTGTGCCCATCATGGCAGAGAGTCAACTGGAAAGCAGTGCACTGGAATGTTGTCCTTTCCAGAAACAGAACCACGGATCCCAGTATATGTAACCATTGTTATCTATAAGTAGTTTAAAGACATGCTAACAACAGTAATCAAACTCCTGTCCCTTACCCTTCTAAGAAATTCATGTCTTCTAACTCAGAAATCCTTTAACCCCTTGGTTTCATGGTTGTTTTCATCCTGGCTTCACAAGCAGATGCACTTCCACCTCCCCTGCAGTAAACTCCGAAAGGCCAGCACCATATTGGTGTACAGACTCCCAAAGTAACACAGTACACTGAGTTCCTGCAATTTAGTTTTGATTAAAAGATTACCAGGTAAAACCCATTACTAATGGGAACACTCAGAGAATAAAAGTGAAGATATAAAAAGAAGAAAGAAGGAAAGTTTAAACCATGATAATGTTCTGCGCTCCTTTTATAACAACTGCTTAAATGGAAATGTTGCTTGCACTACAGGTTTAGAAGAAGAAAAAAATAAAATTATTTTAGCAGTGGGTATGAAAATGCACTTAGGTGACATAAATCAGAAAAGTACTGGGCTATTACCTGCACTACAACACTGTCATTGGCCAGCACAGAAAGACTGAACCCTCAACCACCTCGGGATGACAAAACCAGCACGCAGTGACCTATAGGGACCAGAATGCTTAGCTTAGAGGAAATTTTCAATTCGATTCTTATTCAAGTAGTTATAGCATTCTCAAACCTCAAGCCCTGGCCTCCAAATGAAAGCTTCTACTTTCACTCTGACAAATGCCTCCAGAACACTCAAAAAGTAAATTTCCTTCATGTTTTCATTCGGATAGTTTCTTCTTTCTTTTTTTTTTCAGTATCCATATAAAATATGACTAATATCTGATTTTTTAAAATCCTATTGAGGGCTGGGGGTTTAGCTCAGTGGTTCCCCTGCCTGCCTCGCAAATGCAAGGACCCAAGTTCAATCCCCAGTACCAAAAACAAAACAAAACAAAACAAATAAAATCCTATTGAGGGGAAAATTCCACGTATGAAGACACACTGGACAGCCCTATGAAGACGGAAAACACTAAACAGGACGAGGAGAGTGATTGTGGCTTATTGTTAGTGTGGCGATGTTAATGCACTTTCTGATACTTCTACAAGGGTCTGGCACTTCCGCACAAGCCTGGGAAGCCGGAGATACCCACAGGCCCACCTTAGAGAAGAGGGAACTTCACCGGAAATGAAACCTAGCAACAGCACTGATGACAAGTGAAAGATTCAAGATAAAGCCCAGGCGGGTGGGGTGCTGAGTGTGGCCTCCAGAGGAAGTGAAACTTACAACAGGGCTGAACGTACTTCATTTTCCACAAGAAAAGTCACCTACTCTCGTACCCTCCTCATCTTCAGCTCCGTCTCTGGGCTCAACATCCTGACCCTCCCTTCCCTGCCAACATTTAGATCCATGACAGGTGACAAACCAAAAGACCAACCCTGCAGAGTCCCAGGTCGGACCTGTCACCGGCCACAAGCTGCACATCTGTACCCACTTCTCCCACCATACTGTACCCCCAAACCTGGCCATACTAGAACCTCAAAACATTATCAAGCTCTCACTACATGAAAAAGAGGCCTGAGCCTGAGATGTGTTCAGGGTTTGCAGTCCCAGTACAGGTGAGGGGCACAGTGGTTAAGCACTGGGCTCTGGCACCAGGCCCTGAATGAAAACATGGGCTTCACTGTGGATCCATGCGTAACTGAGGTAGGTGTTACGGTTTACTTCTAGATGTCCCCCCAAAGCCTGGTGCGCGCATAGGTGGGGCTTTGGGGAGGTTACTGGACCATGGCAGCATGATATTCATCAGTGGATTGGTCCACTGATGAGTTTATAGTTAAGGTGATGTTGAGAGGTGAAGCCTGGTGGGAGGAGGTGGTCACTGGGGGTGTGCCCTGGAAGGGTCTCTGCCCCTCCCCTCTCCCTTGATCTCTCCCTCTCTCTCTCTCTGTCTCTCTCTCTCTCTCTCTCTCTCTCTCTCTGAGTCCTGCTGCCCTGCCATGAGCTACTTCTTCGCTGCAATGTCCCCTTGCCATGCTGCCCTGCCTTGCAGCCCGACAACTATGGGACTTTGGACTGAAACCTCTACAAACTGTGAGCCAAAATAAACCTCTCCTCCTCTAGTTTATGGGTGTCAGCTACTGTGTCCCAGCAAGGAAAAAGTAAGACACTGGGCAAGCTCTTTACCTTCTTTGTCTTAGTACCTCCTTGCTTACAGTATTTTTTTTGCAGTGCCAAGGATGGAACGCAAGAGCTCACCCATGCTAGGCAAGCACTGTAGCACTACAGCTCATCCCTAGTACAGTGATTCCATTTTCTCATCGATCAGCTGCAGTTACCATATGCCACTGAACCTAAGCTGCCCACCAATTCTAAACATGTGCATTTTTTCACATTTTAACATTTATGAAATCAGAATGTCTTGATATCGATGGCATTTTTCAATTAATTGAAAGCCCTACATTTTTTTCTTACAAAACATATCAAATCCTATCTTACAACTGGTGGTAACTTAAAGTATGAAATATAGCAGAAACCACATCATAAGGTTTTGATAAAGATTAATTTAAGTAAAGTATTTAGGACAGTGGTTGACCTTCAGTAAGCTGTTCAATTACTAGTTATTTCTATCAAACTTACAACTCTGAAAATGGGCAGCCATCAGAGAAAATCTTTACATGTTTACTCATAAATTATGTGTTAGAATGATGGCTGGTACTGAGGATGGTAGTTTATGCCTGTAGTTCCAGCTACTAGGGAAGCTGAGGCAGGGGAATCCTTTGACCCCAGGAGTTTGAGGCCAACGTCAGAAACATGAGGCCTTGTCTCAAAAAAAATTAATAAAAGAACAAAAGATGTTTAATGTAGTGGTGTTATGGGTAAGGTTAAATGCATGCTCAAAATCTGACATACTTTCAGCCCTTGGCACAGTGCCTGGTACACAGTGAGTTCTCAGTAAACTGCTGACTAAAGCAATTGAATGTACAGCCTAGGCTTACCCCAGCCAACCACTCCCTGTCACACACAAACATCCAATATCCCTCCTCCATAAAGGGAAGCAGTAGGCACATGGTTCTCTTATGTTCAACAACAGAGGAAAGATTCCTACTTTTTCAAAGGCCTTGAACACTTTCCCAGTTTGAGACTCACTGCACCTTCTCATCTCTCCTAATGCTCTCACTACCTCCACTTTCCCCAAATTTAAATTCTGAACCTCATCCATGAAGGCCCAAGTCAAATTTTAGCACCTGGAAGAAACGTTTGCCCATCTTATTCTCCCCGATTTGGACTTCTTTTTATGCCTTCCCATCAATTAATCTCAGCTATGACAAACACTTGATTTGGACCTCACTGGATAGAGTACTACTGTCTACCTGTGTTAAGTTACATGCAAGAAGGAGAATGGTGTCTCCACTGTCTCTACGTCCCTGGAAGGCTTTACAAGAGGGAATCATCTTGGGTTCAATTTGAGTTTTCCTTTTGTGCACTGAATTGTGCCCCCCCGCAAAAGATAAAGCCCTGACCTCGGTAGCTCAGAATGGGACCTGATTTGGAAAATCGGTCACGGCACCTGTATGTAATTAGCTAAGATGACGTCACACTTAAATGAGGCTGGGCCCCAATCCAACATGAGTGGTGTCCTTAGAGAAGACAGGGACACACAGGGAGAATGCCATGTGAAGAGAGGGCAGAGATCTGAGTGATGATAAGGCAGGGTGTCCCCAGGACTGCCGCTGTCACCAGAAGCCGGGAGAGGAACCTTGGAACAACTCCTCCTTCCCAGCACTCAGCAGGAACCAAGCCTGTGGGCACCTTGATCTTAGACTGTAAGCCTCCAGAACTAAGACATGAGACTGCTGCTGTTCTCAGCACCCTAGTCTGAGTACTTCATCACAGCAGCCCTAGCAAACACACACCTCCTCACTGAGACACCGAGACCTGGATCCTCGCCACGGCTGGACTGCTCCAGCCAGCCTCTCTTAATCATCTTGGGGCCTCACTCCTCCCTTGAATCAGAGCTGGAGAAGTCGGAGGTCCTCCAGGGCCAATCTCAAGCCCTGGCCTTTCTCATGCTCTATTTTCCCCCCGCCCCTCATCCAGCCCACCTCAAACACCATCTCTATACTGCTGCCTCCCAAACTGCTATCGCAAAGGATCCCCCACACATCCAGCTTGTTATCTGACACCAGACTATTTTTCCATTGAGATAATTCAAAGTCACTTTAAATTCAACAAGTCCAAAGCCACCACTCTCTTTAAACCCACTCCCTTCTTCTTCCCTCTCAGGCACACAAGCCACATATTTAGGTCTCCTCCTCAGCTACTTCCTCCTCTCACCATACCCAACCCACCATCGAGCCCTATCAGCTCTCAAATTTCTCAGATCTCCTGCTCTCCCTTCTCTACTTCCCACCTCCAGCACTTGTTTCATTAACCACGGTGGGTTAATCCAGTATGGCAAACCACTCCACGGATTACTGCAGCAGCCCCTTAACTAGCTCTAGATTCCTCCTGACTGCTCCACAGTCCATAGACATACTGAGAAAACTTCTGTGGCTTTCCATTCATTACAGGATAAAGACCAAGATCTTAAACTACGTCCTCATGGACTGGACCTGGCCAACTCTACCACTTGGCCTCTCTTGTTAGAGGGGCTCAGGGTCAGCAGTATTTCCTTGTCTCTATCTGAACAACCTTACTTACTTAACACCTCCTTATCAGTCAGTCTAGGTTCAAGACGATCCTTTCTCTGAAGAATTTTCCTTGAGTTTGTAAAAAAATTATACTTCTCTATGGTCCTCTCTCCTAGCATTCTGGTCATTCCCATCACGAGTTTAAGAGAACTTATAATTATGTACCTGCATGATTATGTATTACTATGGATGAGGATCCCAGACCTATCTTCCTCCTGCTCTATCGCCAACCCTTGGATCGATGGCTGGCATGTATCACTCAATAAGTATTTGTAAATAAGTTAGTGAATAGTTACCAAATGTCACATACAGTGTATGTTGAAAGAAGTTATTGTTTTAATTGACTACATGTTATAATGTAAACTCTCTTAAAAGATGTGCATGGTATCTTTTTAATTTTCCAAAAGCTTACCTACTGTAGCACAATGGACATGCAATAAAGGATACAGACCATAGTTCAGTGTAATTTAACTGGATTTAAATACATTTCTTCCCTTATGGCACTGTTAAGAGTTATACTGCCATAAACAATCGTTAATTTATGTCACTCAAAATTTCAAATCTGATGAATTATAAATTCTTTCCTACTCTTAACAGTCCAGATCTGAGTAAATGAAAGTGAAATAATTACTTCATAGGTGATGTAAGAATTGGCTTTATCAGTAATTCTTTCTTCTCTGGGATTATCAACATACTCGATAGGAAAAATAGAATATGCTAATAATGAGAAAAATAAAAACAAGTATTCCCTCACCAAAATGAAAGAGTCACTTGCTTCAGGCCCGTTACAAAGTTTTGCTGAAATTTTTCTGAGTGCAGCTCTTGATGCAGCAGCTGGGAGGGAACAGCAAGAGCTACCTCTGCAGAAGACTGTATGTGAGGGATTTCCAGGGAAAACACACACAGCCCCAGCTAACAACTCTTGCATGAACTCCAAATCACTAAATTGTGTCCTCATTAACAGAGATGACAGAGAATGGAACACTTTTTTTCTAAATGACAGCGAGATGCTAATATTTTAAAACTCATTTTCTTAACTAAACAGCTTTGAAACAGCTTCAAATGATTTTGTCCTCAACAGCTGTCTCAAACCTTGGGACAAGGAACCCCAAAAGAAAGACAGCAAAGCTAACCAGCACCTTCAATCACATCTGTACAGCAGATGCACAAATTCTACTTTTCACGTAACCATGTTGTCCTATGGTTTTAACAAGAGCAAAGTCAGTAATGAAACGAAACTGCCACCAGTCTCTACTTCTTAACCCTTGCTTCCACCCACCTCCTCCCTGGGGAACCTTCCTGCTTTTATTATTAAACAAGCTCAGAGTTAAAACTGCTACCACACCCAGAGGGTTATGTGAAGGTGGATGCTTCTCCCTTCGGCTGCTTCCTCCTGGCCCTTACACTCTACTGGGTCCCCTCTACCTTTAGATTCAGCTCTGAACACAAATGCCACCAGGAGAAACCCAGGACAGCAGTCACAGATCCGATGCCTCTTGCTGCGTTCAGACATGTGCACTGGCTGCTCGACTCCTCCGCCCGCGGTTCTCTCAGGATTGTCTAGGAGACTCTGGCCCGGGAGGTCATGCCCAGCTGACCTCCTCAGAACGCGATACCCCGAAGCACAGCTGTAAAAACAGCACTGTAATAAGGACTTTTTCGCTGATACACAACACAATGGCCTCTCGATGGAAGGGAACTAGCATGTTCGTGTAATTACATAAAAGGTGAAACAAATAAAAGAGGCTTAAGTTATAGAAATGGATTTTCTCATGATCAAGCTATATAAAACAAACTGTGACATACAGGTTCCAACCACTTAGAAAACAGGGATGGTATAAAAGCTCTTTGACTGAGAGCACTTGAAGTCTCAGATTAAATCACTCCCACTATAATTCTCTTTTAAATATAAACATCTATACTTAACACATCCATGCATTTCCTCATAGCATATAATTCCCTATAGATTACTTCCAAGTCATACAACTTTGATTATTTTAAAAGCACATTCTTCTTTGATTTAAATATCATTATCAATATTATTATCAACTCTAAGTTTATCTATCTATCCTGTTATTTTAATTAGTTAATGACATTTTCATTCACTCAGACTAGCTTTCTTAATTCCAGTGCATTTCTGGTGTGTGTTTTTATTTTAGGTCTATAAAAACACAAGCAAAAAGAGCTCTCAAAAATTATAAAGACCTCTGAAGCAAGTCATTTCAACTCTCTTTCTTCACAAGGCAAAAATCCAAATAATAGACATAAAAGGAAAATTACAAAACGATTTCTGCAGAATGCCCTTTTTTTTGGGTACTGAAGATTGAACTCGGTACCTTGTGTCTTCCAGGCAGGCACCGGAACCACTGAGCTAAATCCCTGGCCCTAGAATGCCCTTTATTTATGTGAAATGTATAAAACAAGCTCTGCTTTCTTCCTTTTAACAGCAGTTTTCTTTTAGAGCTTTATACTTAACATTTGATTCATAATTATATTATAAAAATTAAAAAGTGAATCCTACTAGATTTTCATTGGATAGGCCAGGAATGCATGCTACCAGCAGAAGCTGAAACAAGGAAATGTCCACAAATATCTGTGCAAGTCTAGGTCTAAAGTAAATCTCACATATGAGCCTTTTTAACCCCAGAATCACATTGCTATTCATGAAACATGTCATAATGCAGTTTATGATATGGACAGTGTATCGGCCTTCTATTCCAGGGCCCAATGTTATAAATATCCTCTTATTTGCCTTCTACAAATAAAATCCATGTTTGGAAGAGGTTAAACCTTAAAATTTAGGAAATAAAATGTAAGCTCCATTAACTATACAAGACTAGTAAACAGCACTTTAAAATAATTTCAAGTTTACTTAGTTAAAAACCAATACCCTGACATGGATCTCATTCAATTTCTTACACATTTCTAGTGACTATGCTCTAGTCATACTAATAAATTATAAATAGATTTATACCAACTCTATATTGGCCACTGATGGTAAAGAGTAAAGAATCTAATCTCTCAAAGGAGACAGACATCTCTGTAATAATCACCTAATCAAACATTGTAACTACAGGAGTTAAGAAACACTCTATTCTGGGTAAAAACAAAGAGTTTTCTAAAAACTGTTTTGTGTCTTGAGACATAAACTTTTCAAAAGTATTTCTCTAGTAAGAAAGTTAGTAGCTCAATCTTCCTACAAGTCCAGCAAACATTTCCTTAACCATTCCAGCTCCAAAGAATTGTGGTCCCAATTTGCATAACTGAGGTCACACAGTTACTGCCAAAAAGAAAGTCATAAAGGTAAGAAGAATGTCTCCTCTGATGTATTCACCTACCTATTTGTTACTATGTTATCTTGGTAGCTCCCAGAACTTGAACTCCAAAGGTCATGGCACTAAGGGCTGGCTTTGATCCAGTCCTGGATCACAGTTCTATACCAGCAAACAACTCACAGCTTTGCTCGGTGGTGGTATCAAAGCGGCCCCCTTTTGTACATCCAAGTAACAGATTTATATTCTCGGTATCACACAAACAACCAAGTTCCCACCCTATGGCTCAGATCTTTCATGTCCCCTAAAAGTCTCACGTTCAGGGACAGGGCTTTTGGAAGGGAACACTATACTCATCAGTTCAAAGCTGGCTGTGCCGTTTGGTTGGAGGTGAGTCACTGAAGGCATGGCCTGCAAAGGTGCATTCTTGTCCCTGGCTTCTCCCTTCTCCTCTCTCTCTCTCTCTCTCTCTCCCCTCCCTCCCTCCCCCCCCCCCTCCCCCCCTCCCCCCCTCCCTCTCTCTCTCTCTCTCTCTCTCTCTCTCTCTCTCTCGGCTTTCTGGGTGCCATAGGGTGAACAGTTTCCTACACCAGGCTCTTAGAACATGCCATTCCTGCCTTGGAGCCAGTTAACCATGGACTGCACCCACTGAAACTGAGCCCAAATAAACCTCTCCTCCTTTAAGTTACTGGTATCAGATATTATGTGCCAATAACGGGAAAGTAAATAATACACCCCATGACACACAGCAGAAGGGAGAACTCAGTGGGCAATTCTCCAGGAAATAAATTCCCAATATATCTTATACTCCAAGCTTTATTTCTTTAGATGCTACATTATTTATTGTAACAGAGGAATAAATTTGCCTTAGCAGGGGGAAAGGTAACTACCATCAACAGGAAAAAAATCTTTTAATTTTCTGAATAAATAATTATACCATCGTTTTTCCTACTTCAGTCCTTCATTCGCCCATTAAATCCACCAAAGATACACTAAGCTACAATAAGGAGCCAAGCCATGTAGTCATGAAAAAGAGAAATCTGAAATTAGAATTCAGACCACCTGAACTTAAACTGAAACTCTGTGTGTCCTTGGACAAGATATTTAACCTTCCTTTTAGATTTTTCATCTATAAACTAAGGTGACTACCAACCTTTCCTCATAAAATAAAGAATGTGAGATAAATAGGAAAATAAATTAATTAAAACAAAGGTTCTAGAAAAATGGCTGGCACTTGATTTTTAAAAATCATCACTATGAATTAAAAATTCCACCAGATCTTGATGTGACAAGAATACATAAGGCTGGTCAGGGATTTAGCTCAGTGGTGCCGCCACCTGCCTTGCAAGTGATTTAAATGCTTCCCCTACATTTACCAGGAGTCACAGCTTAAACAGCCATTTCACTAAATAGAAAATGATAAGACAAAAATGAATGCCAAAAATAAATGCCAATCTCCCAATTCCTCAGGCACTTTCAGGTCTTTTATTCTTGAAGTCTCTGTGGAGTACTTGGTACTGATGCTCACAGCCTCCTAGGGAAATTCTTGACTCTGCTGGCTCCCGGAAGACTCTTAGTTACCCTGTGTATCTCTAGTCCGTGTCGTCATGGTGCGTCAGATCATACCCCCAGTGATCATGATCTACTGCTTGTTCTTTAAACTTCATCCACACTGAGCTATTCAGAATCCCCCAGACTCCCAATGCATCTTCAAAACCTCACCCAGCCACTCTGGAAGGCTCTGGATCCCTGCAAGGACAGCTGAGGAAATGTTCCCTTCACTTCTCCAAGGCTCCTTGCCACCTACCTCCTGCTTCCCTTTGCTTTAGCCTTTATCCTACAACTTCCTAACTGGACTTATAGTGGCCTCCTTCACTGATGTCTCTGAGGGTAGCAGCTATGCGTTCAGTGTTGAATAAATTTAAATGGCACAAATAAAAATCAAGTAAGTAGTCTTTTTAAATTTTAAAATAATAAGAACCACAATGGCCTAAGCTTCTTTTCCCCTTACTACAATTTACTAAATGTTTACTAAGGACCAAATGCTTGGATTCATTTAAATCCTCTTAATGTCTTGCTCAGAAGTTACGCTTCTTTTACAAATGAGGAAACCAAGGCTAAGAGAAAAAGCATAGCTTGTTCAAGACTGCATTTATGCAATCTATTTAATCTTTTTTAGTCTATTTATAGAAAGTGACCACAGCGATGTTCAAACTTCAGCAGGCCACCTCTGAAACCTACACTCCTGACCACCCTCTCTTCATCTGCTGCAAATGTGATGAAGCAATAGAAGTGGCTCTCCACGAGAATTATGGGTCTTATACCTTTTAAAGACAGATTTTAAAAATTATTTTGTCCATGCATGAGCACATAAATATATAGCATCCTCGAGAAAACAAAACTGATTTTCTGTAAACCCTACCCAATATCTAACATTATCAATAAATTAATAATTAGTAATAAATCAGCTATTGTTCATTGTATCAGTACAACAAACAATAGGGAGAAATATTTCATAATTGAATACTTATTAACGATTGAACAAACATGAACAAAGTGTAACTGAGAATATTAAGAATAAAGTAGCACATTAATGCTATGTGTAACAGTTATAATCATGGTAGTGATGATCTCCTACAGGCTATGAGCATTTTTACTTAGTTCCATCCAACCAAGAGACTGTATGAACACCTAAGAGAAGACTATCTTTTCTTAAGACTATTCATATGCCATACCAAGTAATATTCTAGCTGAGAAGCTTTTCTATAGGGATCCCAAACAGCCTGCGTTTCATTTGTCTGCACCTCAGTGAGACACAGAAACCTCACAATTAGATCAGCGCTTTCAGGAGATGAACATCAATTTCTAAAATCTACATGCAAACACTCATTTTGTCACAAATACTTATTGAACACTACGATTTGCCTAATGCAAAATGGGCCTAATGCAAAGTGAAAATGTAAGGCCCCTTATTTAAAAACATAAAAGTTCAAGACAGGTACAGAAGAGCATTGAACCAAACACGGGGACCTTCTGCTCTGGGGATCACTGTGGAAGCCGCAGCCCTGGCAAGCTCTCCTTAGGCACAGCAGGTATAGCCAGTGCCTTTTAATCCATCTCAATTAAATCCACTCCTGATCTGTGGGGGAAGAAACCAAATACAGCATCAACGATCTTGTTAGGCAATGAACAGTCAAACAGAAATTACATCTAAGCGCTTAAAAAAAAACAAAAAAACCCCTATAGATCCCAAACTGCTCCTTAGAGTCTCAGGATTAAAGTCCCAGGTAAAATTATTCAAATTCAAGCAGGCTGGTCTTAAACTTTCCCAAATGTCTTCTTTTGTAACTCAATAGGTTAATGAACTTTTTAAAAAAATGACTTTCATCAGTTCAAAAGGGGGAGTTACAAATCACCAGAATTGCTAAATACCATACTGTGCTTCTTCCAATGTTTCAACCGAATAAATGTTCACTGCACGCCTATTATATGTTTACATCAAAATATATCTATTTTTAAAAATCTACATAGGTCTCACTTTTGCTGAATTTAAGCCACTAAACAAAAAGCGAATTCCAAAAGTACGGCTTGGGAACCCAAAACAGCATAGGAAATATGAGGGATAGTGCTCAGCACCTGTGTCTGGACCAAAGGCTGTGAGCAGGGTACCATTCTGGGCACCCGGAATTCACACAGACAAGTGAAAACTGGCCCTGTCCGTGCAGTTCAGTGGGAAAGGCAGACAGTCGACAACTAATTCTATTTTAAAATACTTTAAGAAATCCTTCAAAGTACAATTCCAAGATAGAATGAGGGCTTGCATTTATTCTGGGATTTTCAAACTTTTCAAATGGGCAGTTAATGATACTCAACCCAGCCTCATCAGAACAGTACCTCTGGCCACAAGGAAGGCACAGAATTTTTCTCAACACAAAAAGTAGGATATGGCCCCAAACTAGGAATATTTGTAATTCGTGTAAGAATCAAACCACATGGTTGGACCACAATGCTAGGTGAGGTGCTATAAAAATTCAGACTGTGTGCAGTCCCCATAGCAGTGGTTTTTATACAACAGCATGTTAATCTCCTGGTGATTATGAGATTCAATTACTCTAAGGATCCTACTTAGCACCTCCAGCAAGATGCTGAACAAGAACTCGAGATTACTGTTAATACAAACCTGGAGGAACTGATCCTTACAACACAGCTAAAGAAATATGTTTGTGGTACCAGAATAATAAATGGCAAAGGTAGATTCAGCAGCTCTTAATTCTTACAGAAATTAAGGAGACTAACGACAGTGAACCCACATATAATGTGGTCCCAAAGGAAGAAGCTAACATTCACTTGAATATACCCTTTTGGTTTTATTGGATATAACTTCTGTATTTTACTAGGGGGAAAGAAAGGAAAAGAGAATCACATAAAAAATTAACGTTGACCCAGCACTCCGGGAGGCTGAGGCAGGAGGACCACAAGTTGGAACCCAGCCCGGGCAACTTAGTGAGACCCTATTTCAAAAAATAATTAAGCTCAGTTTATAAATTCCAACTTTATTTCCTTAAGTAGGCCATTGAGGATATCTCTACCACCAGAAAATTTTTTTGTGAATTTTATAGCCAAATGTTGGTAGGATAACAACATGATGAGGCCCTAATAAAAAAAAGACAAGATCTTTGTATTTTATTTTGTCAAAGCAAAGAAAAGAGCTACCCCAAAGGCATAATTTCAAAATCTATTTTCTCCTATTCCAAATCTACTGTGACCTGAAAGTTCCTTATTGCATAAATCAGCAAGAAGTTTCCCAAGAAAAATGACACTGTACTATGGACACATTGAATGGTCATGTGGGTACTCTTTTTTTTGAAGGAAAATACTTAACGCAATATTGCGCAAGTCAGTGGTTAGCTTGGTGATTGGGCCTACACCTAAACACAAACAATGCACATTCCAAGGTGGAACAATTTTCTAGGTTTAGGACAAACTACGAAATAATATTTTCATGTAGTTAAGTCCTTCCTCTGTCAAGTCTTTGATACAAGAAATCTTAGCAGACCTCCCCTTGAACTTTGGCATTCCTTCTGTGTGGCCGGAAAAACAATCTACCACTACAGAGCCTATTCATTACTGAACCCCGGAAGCCCACAATAGCTGTGGAGCTTCAGCTATCCTCAGTAGCACACTTTAAAGTGCAGAAGACGCAGGATTCATGCCACTAACTTACAGCGTATGCATGCAAAACACTGATTCTAAAACACAACTTGAAACATCATTAATGCAAATACGAACTTAGTAAAGTGCTTGGGTTGACTTGTGTTCATTTTTTTCTTTTTAATCTTGTCTACAACAAAAAGTAGAGCAGGGGCGGGGGATTTAGCTCAGTGGTTCCGGCGCCTGCCTTGCAAGCGCAAGGTCCCGAGTTCGATCCCCGGTACACACACACACACAAAAATCAAGGCAGTGAAAACCCATCTATAATTTCAGGATAATAAATTCGAGGCTGCCAGACTGTCTTTAAGTTTGCAAAATGATCAGTACTTTGTTAAAAAAAAAAAAAAAAAACAGAAGTTACCTAAATAACGACTCAAATCGTGACTACTTCGAGGCTTTTCTGGTAAGAATTCCGTCTTGGAGGTTTGAGTGCAGGGCGTTGTATTGTGCACTAAACACACAGCTATGTTTGCACAACAGAGTAAGGAGGTGGCAGCGAGACGCGGGGTTAAAGCAGGTTTCCTAGCAGGGCTCTGTGAGCAGAGGCTGAACATCGTGCGAGGCAGAGAAATCGCCCGGCCCTCTGAGGTCAGCATTATTCAGCAAGCCGGCGGGTTTCGGGGTCCCCGCGCCTCCCACGCCCGGCCCGAGCCTCTGCTCCCCTGGGTGCTCTGCGGGTGCCGGGGCCGCGGCCCGAAACTGGGTCTCGGCTGGCCCGGGAGCGGCGAGCCCCACTTTCTCCGGGCAGGAAGGGGGAGGCCCGGAGCATTTCCTGTTGTGCAGCTGAAACCGGCGGAGACGTCATCGCTCTCAGACTCCCTCGGGTGTCAGCGGCCCCAGGGCCAAAGTTCAGGCGCGGGCAGGGCGGCGGGCGGGGCCGAGGGTTGAGCGGCTGGGGCTCCCCGCGCCCGGCCCCGGCGACGAGGCTACCTGAGGCCACCTCGGTGCGCGCGGGGCGGAGCCGCGCTGCTGACCCGGCCGGACCGCGGGCTGCGCGCCCGGCGCCGCTGGAGCGGGAGGAGGCGCGCGCTTCCTGGGCCCGGAGGAAGCACTTTCCCTGCGCGAGCGTCGGGCGGAATTTTGAACGCAATCTCCCTCCCCAGCGGGACTGTTTCCATGAGGATTATTTTTAAATCATCAAAAGCAAAAGGCGTTCAAGCTCTGAGGTTGCGATTGTTTGCCCTTCCTTTACTACCTCCTCTCTAATTGTGGATTCCTTAAGTAACTGTCAGATGGAAGAGGGAAAAAAAAGATCACTTCTATACTGCGGAGGTCCGATCAGGTCAAAGAAAGTTAAAAAAAGAAAACCTGAGATGGCTCTAAAAGCATATTCTATGTGTTCATTATCAAAACACTTACTATACAACATATAAACTCCTTTCTTTTATTAGGACAAGATGGTAACTTCTCAAACAATTAAAAATGAACAGTCTCCTAAGAAATCAGTCTTACATTTCTTCTCTTTAATAGCAACAAAACGTCTGGCCAAAACGTTATAAAACTGAAACCACCATTCATATTTTTAAATGATGAATTTTCTTAAAGTTTCCTTCATCCTAAATTTCCAGGCTTCCATGTAGTTTCAAACCAGAAACCAGATTATAACCATGTATAATTCCACGGAATCAGTGATTTACAGTAAATAGTGGTTTAAAAAGTGAGATCATAAACTGTTGTATAATAATTATGAAATTAAAAGCTGAAATAGCTTAGTTTCAGTTTGTTAATGAGATAGATTTTAATTACAAGATAAATAAACAGATCTAATTCTCACGGTGATCCAATATCAGAGATGTTACATTGTGTCAACATCTCTAGCATTGAGCCAAGCAATGTTGCACAACCGGATATGAATTAAACTGTTCATGGTTTTACGTAAGGTAAACTATGGACTTTGGCTGATCCTGATGCGTCACTATAGCTTCTTGCTTCTTAATGAATGTGTCATTTTGGTGCAAGATTTTGATGGTGGCCGAGGCTGCGGTTAGGGACTGGATGTGAGAATTCCCCATACCTCCTGCTCAATTTGCTGTAAACCTAAAACTGCCCACCTCAGATGAGCTATTTTTTACAAATATATTTAAGCTTTTGTAAGTATCCTGATACTTAAAACGTCATTTCATTGCAACCTACAAATTCACAAGGAAATGAATCTTAAGGATTAACATAGAAATCATCATCTTCGTGGCTCTGTGAAGTTCATCACCCAGGTCTACTCCTTGGTAATGAAGTTTCAATTTTAAATGGTTACTGAAATTTATGTGAGAGATACATAAAAGCTTTAATAAACGTTGAGTGTCCTATCCAGCCATTTATTTAAGGCAACCTTTGGTAATGTTGGCCCACCACCTAAAGTAATCCAAAGCTGATCAGTACTTACTCTATTATCTTAATTCCTAAACATCTGAGTTGAACAAATATTTTATCACCTAATAGTTTATATTTGTAAAGTAAAGCTTACCATTTACTTCACGTATATTTCTTTTTTTTCCTTCATGTATATATTTCTATTCTCATCTTATCAAGAAATAAGCTCAGAAAACTGAAATCCCCATTCCGTTTAGGACAATCAGAGTTGTAAAGTCCAAAACTGAGTTCCTTTCAATCTTGCTGAGAAGGAATCCTAAATCCTATTAATTCCCAAACTGCTTACTCCAAACTCAAACCACTCACTCACTTAATATCCAGTGCCTGCATGGGAGTTCTGGAAAGGGGCTAAAAAATAACCCATCCAAGTTCTGTACTTCTAAATGACTTCCGTGAGCTTTCCAAACAATATCAAAGAATTTTGATTGTGAAAGTGATTCCAGAGTGTACAGTCCTAGGAACTACTGCAGTGGGTTGTCTGTCTCCTGAGTCAACTTTTTTAGTGTCTTTAGTGTCCACCCCCCATATTAGTCATTCTTTTATCCATTAAATCTATGCAATGACTCTTGTGTTTTTTATCAGAGCATAATTTTACTCACTCCTTCAAATCATCTGTCAATGATATGTAATTAACATGCCACAAACTACAAGTGGCTGCTCAAATACTGGCCAAGACCAATGAAGATTTTATTCCAAATTCATGCTCTCTAGTTTGTATTTAATTGCCAGTGATGGCACTTGGGTAGAACAAGAGGGGTAGCTAAAAACTATTCTATTTTCTTACCCTAATTACAGGCTAAATGAAATCAATACCACCATAAATTCAGTATATACTGAAGCTAAGACCAGTATGATACCAATAAAATGAATACATTTGGGCTGGGGATTTAGCTCAGTGACACCACACCTCCCTCACAAGCTCAAGGTCCTGAGTTCAATTCCAAGCACCAAAAAAAATAAATAAATACATTTGTGAATAAATGCAAAACTAAAAATATAAACCAGGAAACTAAACTACAAGTTCTTCAGGTTCCTGTGCAATTTCCAAATGCATCTCTGTTACATTACGCAAAAGAACAAAAAGGAAAAGAATGTTCTGCAGGGTAACATATTTTACACTTTCTCTTCAGAAATGGAAGGAAAAAGCTTTAAAATGCTCCAATTTTGTGGTTTAAAGTATGTTACAAGAGTATACAATTCCAACCTAATAATATATTATCATTTCATTCAATGAAAAAAAACTGAGACTTGAAGTTACCCAAGTTGATGCTTTGACTCATTTAATTCAGGATTGGTTTCATTTCAATGTGTAGTTAGAATACAAGAGTAACAACAAACTGTTACCATGACATCTGGATCTCCATGTTTCTGAGATCTCAGCTGCCGAGACCTACAGGAGATGTGGGAACTGTTTGTCTCTCCTCTAAACAACAAGATGAGATAGCAACACCTTGGGCCTTTCAGGCTCTAGATAAAAGTCAATATATCCTTCAGATGGTAACAGGCTTATGCAGTACTCCAGCGGCTAAAAAAAGCACAACTCCTTTCTCAACCTCCATCTATACTTAAAACTGAAGGATAGGCCCTCAATAAAATTTAAATAATAGTAAGTGCTTGGCTGTCCTGTAATCACGCATGTTATTGAATCACCAGTCTTCACATGCATGAAAGCAAAACTGAAAATTAATAAACTGTAATTTATTTCATTAAAATAATATTTTGTATTCTCTCCTACTCTCCCCAAAGTCCTGTGTACTTCCCCAAAAACTAAAGCTAAATCTAAAATATGACAATTTCCATAATGATTGAAAGAGCTCCAACAGCAATGAGGAAATAATAACTTTTGTTTTGGTAACAGACAATTATTAACTGTCAGTTCTATATAATTACTTCTGTGTATAGGTCCACTTGTTCTGTAATGCAGTTGCCTGCTTAAATATGGACCTTCCTTACGATTCATTACATTAATAACCAATCTGTGCAGACAAACTACAAGAGTTTTCTCATAGATACTAAAAGTAACATCAAACTCAAGTAAGAATATTTTTTTCAAAGTTGTTAGTAAGATGCAAGGAAACTCTTTGTATACTATATAGTACTATGTAGATGTAAAAGTAATACACATGCATGGAAGAACTTTGCAACATTCTATTTCCCCACTTTGAAGGAATAGAAAAGTATATATTGAAGAAAATCTTAATTTACTTTAGATTAAAATGACAATCATTTGAACTAAGTCTAATATTAGCATGGCACGCCGTTGACATGGTCAAAGAGTAGGAAGGGAAAAGTAGCTATAACTGGCCGAGATGTGAATATAACAATATGTCTACTAGGAGTGTATTTGCTTTACCTTTAAGAATAAAGTCATCATCCCTGAGGTTGTTCAGTTTCTAGGACAAAACAGTATGCCTGCAACTCCAACTACCCAGGAAGCTGAGGCAAGAGGAGGACCCCACGTTCAAGACCAACCTGGGGAACTTAGTGAGACCCTATCTCAAAACAAAATTTAAAAGGGCTGGGAATGTAGCCCAGTGGTGGAGTGTTTGCCTAGCACATATGAGCCCTGGGTTCAGTCCCCACCACTGCAAACAGTAACATTAATATGCCCAGTCAAAGCCAACATGTCTTATATGTTATGCTATTTATACTAGCAACTGAATTTTCTGCATTGAAATTTTCAGGTACAAAGCTTTTAACTGTTTCCTTCATTTAATTGTAAAGTTACAGAATTGCCAAATTCAAGGAGCAAACTCTTCATATGGTATGGATATCTATCATTTAATAAGGAAAAAAATCCATAAGCTGGAAAATAATGATTTCCAATTTTTTTTTCAACCGACATTCACTTACTACACGTTACACTGCCCTCAAATCAGACACTTCCCTAAAAACACTCTTGACACTTTCCTGCAATGGCGTGTCTGCACATTTTGCCTGTCAAAATCAAGGCCTAGCTAAAGCATCCTTTTCTGCCAAAAAAAACCTCTCCTTGGTCCTCAGCCAGGGGGGTGACTTTACATCTTTTTTATGCCTCAAATATGCCTCTCTTTTGGTCCCTCACCTGCTACTTTTAAAAACAGCTGCTTTTCCATACCTCTTTTCCTCAATATAGCACATTATAAAGGTTTTGATGAGAGTAGTGAAACACTCTTCTCATCTTTTATATTCCACTTGTATTTATACTATACTTTATGTCCCCATGTATTTTCCACATACCAGAATGTCAACAATCATATGGATAAAATCAAGCTGCCTTATGCCATTACACATTCCAATTCTGCTGTAGTTATTCTACCTACAAAGCCTCACCAAGCACACACAGACTTTTCCCGTAAGCCATTTCTAAACCAGATGGTAAGAAGCTGTCTTCTGAAGAACAACTGCAGATAAGCAAGTTATTTCTGAGGATTCATAAAAAACAACTACCTGGAGTACATCTCAGACGTGAACAACCTCACCCCTGAAGAATTAATGAAAACTGTATCCTTTTAATTAAAGGAACTAGGCATTCTTAGCCTGGGCAAAAATTAGGTAAGATGAACATGATTGTTATCTCCAAATAACTGCAAAGTTGTTATCCCAGACAATGAGTAAACTCATGCTAGATAGCTGTTGAGTGCTAAATGGCTGATAAACAGACATGTCCAAGTGGGATAGGCCTTCCTAACAGTAGGGAATGAATGCAGGCAGTCCTGGGTGATTTGTCCTGAGTGATTTCTCCCACAGTTGGAGATTAAATGATGTCTCCAATGGTCTTATCTAATCTGAAAATTCTAAAAAAGACTTCATGTCACAAAGTGTCCTATTACCAGCTGACAAATAAGTCCATGCATCAGATCATACACCCCAGCGTAATTTTAATTAGACACTTTAAGAGATGCCCTAAATAAGTCATCACTGCAATCCTACAAACTGTATCACAGAGGAAGGAAGAAAGAAAACTTCTCAGGAAATGCTCAATTGCAGCCTGCTCAAAACCAAGATCAGATCCACCTGGAACCGGAGAAAACCCTGAAGAACCAGGGAAGACCCTGAACAAGGCAGCAGGCCATTTGCAGATACTAAAAGGCCCTCCGTAACTCATTTCCTCACCCCTCAATTCTGCGCCTCAGTTTTTAGAAATACTTACATGTCAAATACAAATAAGGACAGTAGCTTCATCACACAACTGTGTAGCATATTATAAAAGTTGCATATGAAATTTAAACTAATACCAATTGGTTCAAAAGTGATCACAAACATTAGACTAAGGCATTGTTTACTTTTATGGCTGTAAAAATGGTTTACATAATCACAGCAGGCTTCAAAGCTACTGAAATTTTGTTATTAATCACAAAATAAATTTAGCTTGCTTCACATTGCTCCCATCCTGTACCATCCATAAGAATATAAGAAGAGAAAGACAAATAATCGGGACAATTTTTCCCTAGTATAAATTCATGGGATTATTTGCTAAAATGTAGTTTTTCCAGATCAGTTTTTAATACCTTATGATGGCCATTTTCAGACACTGTTAGATTTAACATTTACAAATTCTCACCAAACATAGCCAAAAATCAACTGATGACTAAACAAATTTGGAGTTCATCCACTACAAAATCCAGTCTGCATACTTCACATCCAATTATTTTTCGATACTGTCAGGTGATTTATTTTAAAAGGTCATTTAGAATATTCTCAACCACTTGGCCCATTTTAAAGGCTACACTTGATCAAATTTGGGCACCAAGTTCATCACGAATATTTACTAAGGTCATCTTAACAACTAAACAGATTAACACATTTAAAACCAACTGTCTTTACGATTCTTTTTCTTTTAGATTCATTGAGCTTGATTGTGGGATAATGTATAACATATCATGTCAATACACATGTCTTTTAATGATCTGCACCGAATACCTACCAGGAAATATTAATATTAATACCTGTAATACCTACCAGGGAATATTACAAAAAGCTGTGGATTTGCTGACCATCGTCTTTCTGAAAACAATTCTATACGCCTATAAAAAAACTGCATCAATAGTAACCTAGTAACTCCCATCACAAATACATTGCTATGTATCAAACTTTTTTCAACAACTGAATTATTCTCAAAATTCAGCATTGCTTCACACACTGAAAATAGCCACTCCTATTCTCTCGTGTCATCTTGATCCGTTCCCAAAATGTAATGCAGTGCCATAAACAATGGTTCACTTTTACAGATGAAGAAACAATGAGAGGTACAATCACTTGGCCCAAGTCATCCTGAAAATCAATAATGAGGCGAGCCATTAACTAGTGGAGTCAGGGTTTAGAGTTGACCATTCTGGTGGCCTCTCTAGCCCTTAATGAGCACATCCTCACCAAATCAGAACAGACAGCTGAAATCCTCCTTTTATTCAAAAAGTCTATTTCTCCCAACATGAACACTAATTAATATATGACCAATGACAAGAAAACAAACTGAATGTTGATAACGCTGGCTTTTCCCCTTATTTGGAGGATCAGATTACTCCACGTGTAGGCATCAGGAAAAGTAAAGTTTGATAAATAATAACTGAAAGCTAACCTCCTCCATGACCTATCCACAAATTGTAGAACCAGCCATGTGACTGATCCTTGCTGCACTGGTGGATGTCAAAGACAGAGGATTTCACCACCAGCTCTGTATGACAAGACACACGTTCACTCCCAGCTGTCCCGCCTCCGCTTCTCTTTGCCTCCACTCCCTCTTCTATGCCAGATGTATCCAAGCAAGATGTATCCACCAAGAATAACCCTTCCTCATGTACCACACCCATGAACAACAGCCACCTTCACAGAACTCTCCTTCTCAAAGAGTCCTGAACAAAAGACAGCCAAAGAAAACTTCCTGTATGGAAGAGCCCCAGTTCAGTTCAACCTCTCTAACCAATCATCCAATGGCTCAGGATGGGTCCATCTGTTCACTTAATGAAAACGGACAGGAAGTTCAGAACCTGGAAATCCCTAACCACAGAGTAAGAGGTGTTTGTGACCGCTGAGTGTGTCAATGAGCAGCTTGTTTTCTGGAGAGGTTCTTGTGAAATTGAAAATGGTAGGTGGCACTGCAAGGTGAGCAGATGGACTCTGGTCGTTAAGACAAAGACTAGCTAGGGTTTTCCCAGTGAGGGTTTCCTTTGCTTGGCTCCATTTCACGGTGCGACAAAAATGCTGTTCCTTACCACTTCTACTGCAGGCTTTGCAAGAATTACGACTTTGAGCATTCACCAGATATCTATCGTGTGCCCACTGCCTGCCCTATACTGTGTTCAGCCCGCTTCAGTGAAAGAGCAAACCATCCAAATCCACTAGAAATTTTATAACGAAAATCATCAGATTAAAAATATGAAAAATTCATTTAAAGATGAAAAATATAAATTCCAAATGTAACCTGTAGTAACCTTACTTTAACAAGCATATGAATAGAATGAATAAACAAGGTTTTATAATAGAATGTGCCACTTTTAAACCCTTTTTTTTTCTTTCCCCATCCTAGGACCGGATTTTATAGGGACAAAGGGCCATAATGCTAATCCACACCAAAGAATTTTTTTACAATAGTGAAATAAATATACATATACACACACAGTCTGCCAAAAAAATGTAAACGCACTTCAGGAAACGAAAAACAGTATGATGTTTTTTCAACAGATGGTGTTACCCTTGTCTGGGGGACCTGAGAGAATGTCATATATCTCAGAAAACCCACTACACTGCCGGCCCTCAGAGAAGAAACTGAAAATGCACGTGCAGCAATCTCAGGGACCAAGGTTACCCAAGCAGCAGTCTGCCGTGCTGATAAACGTCTGCAAGCTCATGGCCACCCCTCGAGCACCTCTTGTAACTGCAGAGGTCAAAGGTAATGTCTATTAATCTCGTGATGACTCAATAAATCTAGTATTAAAATCTTTACACAAGATTTTCCTTTCCTGAAGTGTGGTTACATTTTTTGGTGGACTCTGTACATACACACATATAGATGGGATATTTCAGTACAGATTTTGTACATTTTATGTAGGGATCCCTGAAAACACTGAAAAGTAGCACAGTGACTGCCAGAAAACCTTTCTAGATTAGTCTACTACAATGCAAACTCCATGAGAACAAGTATTGTTCTTTTACTAGTTTTCCAAGAAGGAATCACCAGTATCTAAAACAGCACCTTCCCCAGACCACAAATCTGTTAATTTAATAACAACATTTTTAAAAAGCCAGTGGCCCAGAAACACTGTAGTGGTCTTTGAAATCAGCCAAACGCCCAAGTCAATGCTGCTGCTCTGGCACTTGACTCTTACCCAGAAGTTCAAGTTGGGTAATTCAGGCTCTAAAGGCTATTTTTAGACCAAAAACTCCAGAACCAGACAATTTAGTTCACTTCATTGGTGTAACACACTGGCTGCTAGAAATGAAAAAATACCAAGATTTTAATTGGCTTTTCCACTTGTTAACAGTTGAAAACCATGCACATTATGACACTTTTTAAAATTATTTCAATCAAGAGTTAAATGGACCATTGGAAAATGTTTAAGTAATATTTTACTGTCACAATTGGACAATTGTGACAATTGGAGTTTCTTTATGTTTTTCTTTTGGTCTAATCCTGTCTTAATAATAACCACAGCTGTCATGTATTAAACATTTACCACATGCTCACTGAGACCTATACACAGAGTCCCATAAAAATTTCACGATGACCCTCAAACAGGTATTACCCTTATTTTGTAACCTAGGGGAGGTTAAGGAATTTTCCTACACTACCTTCTAGCTGGAAATAGAGGTGGAATTCATCTTGTTGTGACTTTAAATTTCAGCTCTTAACTCCTAGGCTAAACACTTAATCCACTGGTGCACACCCACATACTGCCGTGGGACACATTACACTAACAGACAAAAATGGTTGGTTGGCCTTGTTTTTTGCTTTCGTACTTTTGACGTGTAAACAATTGCTTATGGTGCACAGAATGGCTTTCAGAGAAACAGTCCTGAGTTCAAATTCTGCTCCACTGTGACTATCAGTGTCCTCACAAAAACCCTCTAACTTTGCAGAATCTCAGTTTCCTCAGGTGTAAGCACGAAGGTGATACCGTGTTCGCTCAGGGTGGCTGTGGGAGCTAAGCAAGTTAATGTATTCCAGAGCATCTGTTACGGAGCCTGGCACAGGGCAACAGCTCTTTAAACCTCAATTCCCTTGCTTCTAACGGATTTACTAAATTGGCACTGTGCTGATTTTTTTAAGTGTTTAGTTCATCCTGATAATTCCCTAATTACAGAACAAAATGACAATGCATTCTCTTTAACTACAGAGTAGAATTTATGAACTGATAGAATATGAGTTGGAAGAGGCTTCAGAAGCCACGTGTCCCGGTCTCTTCCATTTCCAAATGAGGGCCAGAGAGGTTGCATGACTTGCCTCCAAGTTTTCCCAGAAAGTTCAGAGCAAAGGCTGGATTAGATCCCACGTCCTTCCTATGCCACTCTCACTGCACCCCCCACCCCGATTTTACACGGCCATGGCAACACATGTGATTTTCAGACAATTAAGCAATATAAAATAACCTCAATTTAATTGCAACCAATTAACAAGCCAAATTAGCGTTTCATATGTACCCTATTTAACTAGTTGTCTGGCTTCCAAAAGACATAAAACATGTTTCAAATGAATCTAGCATTTTTGTGAACAAAGCTACTTACAATTTAAATTACCTTTCCTATAATTTTCTTTATATGAAATTAGACACAATCTCCACTTTAAAAGAAATGGTTTTTGCAACTATCTAGATGAGAATGTGTGCTATAGTTTAAATATCACATACCACTTTACTAAGATTTTTCTATGTGTGATGCATTCAGGCCTGTACACATATGCATGCTTCCAGATCCCAGGGCAAATATAAATTTGGATGTGTCCACATTTACCTATGGCCTACTTTCAAAAGTTCCACCTTTTTGCTGGACTTCTGAAAGCTAGTGAATCTGCCACAATGCAAATAACAGCTTCAATGATCTGCTTTCTTTTCAGAGAAAATGAAACCACCAAATCTTTGGCAAACAAGGCACTGCATTTCAAACACATTGCATCCCACTATCAGTCCAGTACTGTCATCATTTAGATACAACTGGGAACCAATTAAGAAGTAGTACTCTAACCACCGTATGCATCACCTCTTTGTTCCTTATGCATTTATACCTAAAAATATAAATACCCTGTAATTTTAAATATAAACTTTTTTACACATTAAAAATAATATTCACACTGTACACTATGAATATTTGCTGGAGTAAAAAGTGATTCAGTAGGTTAAAATAAGAAAGCTGGGCTTTATTTAAACTGCTGCTCCAACTTGCCATAAACATTTGCCTGTCTTTAACAAAATACTTTAATCACTTTTAGAATTTTTGGCATTTTCAGGTGCTTTTAAGACTTCCATTAACAAGACCGCAGAATTCATATTGTTATACAGTAGAGTCAATCTCCTTTACTTCTCTTTTGGATGTCACAGCAACCAGACCACCAAAATATCCATCCATCCCCTGTACCCTTATAATCTCTCCAAAACACACACTTCACAGCAGTGCTCCCAGGCCCCCAAACCATCAGAGGGTTCAGCTTACTCAGCAGGAGTCAGAGGCCGCACATGATCTGAAACTGTTCCTCTGCAGGGTCTCAACTCCTGCCCTCCCTCGAAAAGTCCCTGGGTCCTTCCTCTCTGCCAAGCCCCTCCTGGCTCTCTGTCTAATGCAATTCCTCTCAATTTTCAAGCCTCCCGATCCTAAACTACCTTCTCCCCTTAGAGACCCTCTCATCTTTCCATTCAGGGGGAAACAGTG
Organism: Heterocephalus glaber; assembly: GCF_000247695.1. Next base: position 11,271,074 of record NW_004624753.1, on the reverse strand, counting down.
TCCAGTTACTCTTCATTCTGGCTTTAATTCTTAACAAAGTTTACTTTATTAAGGCGTCTGTGTTCACTAGATTGTAACATTCTTGAGCTTGGGGATCATTGTCCTTTTATCTTGCAGTTAGTCTGATTATAGAGCCCAATCTCAGAGGTCCTACTTTAAAAATGACTCTTTGTACCACTTAAGTTCCCTACATTATATGAGGCATAAAACAGGGAGCAAATTAATAAAATGATACAGTTGACAAAGGAAAGGGATGTTATTTTCACTAAACTTCATTTCTTCTCTTTTTCATCACAGTATGTCATACTATACTGTGTGCTAATCATGTGGACAGTAAAAAAAAAAAATCTAATCTAAATTTCTCCAAAGATCTTGATATTTGCAATCATGAAAAAAGTGACCCGAAAGTCTGACTGTCTCTCTTTCACTAGTTGTTTAGTAACATAGATCCACCTCATCCAGGGCTCCAAAGATTGGCTGGCTACTTCACACAATGACCTTGTAATTACTTCTGAATTGGTAGATATTTGTTCATTGAATCAATGATACTGGCCAATTCAGTTTTCTGAAGCCTCAAATAAGTATTTTTAAACATACATATCTCTATACATGGAACAGTAGTATTAATACTAATAGCTAACTTACAGGTAAGTCCCTCAAACTGAAATCACCTCAAACAGCATCTTTAAAAATTTCCATGGAGTAAGAACCAATTGATGCGGAGCCAATGTGAAGAGATGTACTATACACAAGCCTCCGGCAACTTCTAGGCCCTGTCCCTCCTTCCAAATTCCTCTCTAAACATCGGCCCGTATCAGGGCTAACAGTAGGGTCATCCTACGTTCTGGCTCACCGGAAGCTTTCCTCAGGTATGCCAAGCTGGACAATCAATTCATGAGGTCAGCCTGCCTCCCAGGCCCTGCCCACAAGGCCTATCTTATCTGGAATCACCTCTCCCTTGTTATCTGCCCTGCAGCCCTGCTGGCTTGCTCTCTCTCCCTTGGCTGCCCCCACCCTCAGGGCATATACATCATTCTCTCCTGCCACAACTTTCTCCTCCTCCCCACCCACCTTTTGTTTCTACTTAACTCCTGGCTCCCAGATAGAGGTCGCCTGTAGGCCTTTATGTGTCTCCCATAGATAGCACTTACAACAAATGTGGTATTGCACAATGGTTCCCCGTGTGATTAGTATCTGTCAAGCCCACTACATTATAAGCTCCATTTCTTATCTGAGTCATCATTATACCTCTAGTGTCACAGGGCACAAGGCACAAGGTCTGACTCAGAGAAAATAACTTGAATGACGAAATGAATGAATTGCAATGGTCGGCAATGACAGGGGACCTGTCACAGCACTCTCAAAGGAGAACTAAGTGACATGATTGACAAATGGACCCTAGTTAACTCTTTTTGTTGTTGTTGTCAGTAATGCGGATTAAACCCAGGACCTTTGACTCAGCTACACCCCCAGACAAGGCTCAAATTTGCAATCCCCCTGTCTCAGCCTCCCCGCGTGCTGGGATTATAGACCTATACCACTACGCCTGCCCAGATCAACTCCTGACCCTATATTCAACCATCCTTCAGCCCAGAAGCGGTAGGCCAGACTTCCACCTGTTTTTTGCCCCGAATCACCCTCAGGCACATGAATATCATTTTTATTTCTTCTTTTTCTCCAAAGCACTTTCTTTAAATAAGCTTAGGTTGATGGGAAATCTAAAGTATACTTGTACAGCAGATCTCACGTCTTCGTTAATACAGCATAATCAAAACATATGATGAATGCTTACTTTTTAAAAAATTTCTTACAGTAAAAGACACATTGCCAAGAATGATGGGATAAGTGTGTTCAAAGGAGGGGGAGTATTTTGAGGGGAATTCACGGAAACCTATCTTTTACTATAATAAATTTATTTAAACATTTGTATTTTGTGATTGCCCTTCAATGAGCAAATATTTAAGGCAATTTGTCCAAATTAAACCACTACAGTGTATTCTCATCCACCTTGTTCATCAGATCTGGCACTATGGGACTTCTGGCTCTTTCACCAAGCCAAAGCAACAATAAAAGGTAAATGTGTTGAATCAGTTCAGGACATCAAGGTGGTCGGGACAGCTCAGCTAAAGATACTCACAAATGAAGACTTCCAGAACTGCTTCAGAAAGTAGCAGGAATGATGGAATAAGTGTGTTCAAAACAAGAAGGAATATTTTGATGGTGACTGATGGCAATGCAATGTGCCTCTTACTCTGATAAATTTCTAAAAACTTTCAAGCACTCATCATATTTTTATCACACTTCCTACCTCAAACAGTGGATCAGGGAAGCATATGTTAAGACTGACACATCTTTGGTTCAGAACTATAATGACCCCAATATCCAACCGTTCTTATTCTATTCTAATGCAGTCATGAAGCCCCTATAGAACTATGTCAATCTAACACTTGTATCCATGGTTAATCTCAAAGAAATCAAAGACTGGACAGAGCAACAAAGACACATTACCCTTTTTCACATGAATATTTTGGATTTTTGTCACAATAATGAAGTGACAAAATATTTTCCCAAATTAAAGGCACTGCATAGCTACAAATACTGACTTAATCTCTTTTGTAAGCACTGCCACGAAACAGCATTATAAGAAGCAATATTTTAATTGTGATCAAATGTCAAAAGCGAATAGAACATAACACTACAATTCAATTTCCTTCAAATCAGCAGAATCTTATTTTCATGAATTTTTCCTATTTTCCTTCACCATTCTGTGCTTAACTCTCATATGAATAACGACTAAACTTTACTCAATGAAGAAAACGCCTGTGTGTTTTTAAAGGAAACCCAGGAACTCCAGGTGGTTTAAAGTTCATTAGGAAACCTGAAGTCCACTAAGTTGACTTATTGGCAAACTTCCTCTGCTCCTCTTAATAGTATCACTATAAATGTTCTAACACTTATACATACCAAGTTTTGGCCAAAATATGAATTCCTGACAAATTCACATATAACTTCATGAATTAGAAGTAGATCATCGAAAATTTCAGGTGGAGATTTAAACTGCGAACCACTCCCCCACCTACAGGACTAATGTACAGACCAACAGAGTTTTGCTGATGTTGAGTATATACTAAAATGTAAATAGTGCTTTATTTTATCAGAGCAGAGTCTGTTAGCCTGTTTAATCCACAACCATATATCCAGTTGACCTTTGCCCCTTCCCCATATTATAATAGGTGCCAGGAATTTCACACCTTAATGCAGTACTCTTTCACTAGGCCAAACAATACTTTCTATAGGTCTTTAAATCTACTTTCTCTATGTTGAAGCTTTCAAATTAACTTCAGCTAAATATTAGTGCTACTTCAAAAATCTAAAACTAACACAAATATTCGTTATTGGTTGTTGCTGATGAAATGAGCCCCACTTTTTAAATAAAGTGGCAGAGTTTTAATAAGATTCATTTTAAACTGAATCAGCATAAAAGATTCAACCTGGTTTTCTGAATATCATCAAAATGCCAAAAGTTCAAGCATACACATGCATCATTATTCCCCATGGAATGCCTGCATATATTCTGTTTTGTTTTCATAGTAACAACAACGTCTATAAACATATCCCATGTTAAAGGAGCCTCATCCATCAAAAGATTTTGCCGGTTAATCTTTCATGTAGCCAAACAGCATTATTTTCTTATGCAATATTTTATACACAATAAATTTTTCCCATTCTTCATTTCATGGAAACAGAAATATCTTATCTACTTTAACAGTATTTTGCCAAACATCTCCATGAGCATCTAACCAGTTAAAAATGAATCAGCTAAATTTTAAATCTGTACCATTAATATATACTGCCATTCCCAAAATTGTCCCAAATCATCAATTCAATCTTAAATGTCCATACAGAAATATAAGCAGGGCCTAATAAATTCAATCATACAAAATACAATCACCATGACAGAAGCACAGGTACCTGTAAATAAATTGTTTTATATCTGACCTGTGCTGAAAACAAGAACCTGTATCAGACAACTTTCAAAAGATTCACCATTAAAATATAATATTTTCCTGCATATGAGAAACATACTGCATATTTCAACCTAGTGGTCAAATGGGATTATGCCACTTGAAACATAGAGTCATGAAGTAGATATTGGTAAATCTCTTTCAGCTGAAAACAAGAAATGCACATTTGCAATCTGGTATTGTGACTCCTCAAGTTTCACAGGAATTTTCTCGTAGCAATGGAAATGATACCCACTTTACTCACAAGAAAGCATCTCTATTTTGACAAACTATTTGCCCCATATCCTAAAAAATCAAAACCAGTTTACTCATTATACAATCCACTTGGTTAAAATTTTGCTTTGGCACTCTAACAAGGTTTAAAAGCAGCCATTTGCATATTCTAATATACGTCATATATATGAATATGCATGCAAATATTCAAAGCAACTTGATAATCAAGGACAAATATCATCAAATATTACTGTATCACTAGAGGAAATGTTTTTAATAAAGTTAAATGGCCTTCTTCTAAAAGGATAGATCACTGCAAATTTAATTAAAATGAATCTTATTAATATTTCAAGTAATTTCTGGGCTTGATTATTCACTGCAAAAGAAACAACTGTAGGGAAGAGAAAAATCAATAGCCCTTGACAAGGGCTCTGAGGATGCTGGAAAACACAGTTCTCCTGTGAATTCGTGAAGTCTAGCCTTGAGGATAGGGAAAGAGTGCCAATACTGTATTTTTTGAAGATAAACTGAGTTATTTTTAAAATGGCAGAAGGAAGGAGAAAAATCAGTTCAAATTTTCCATTATAATGAAAGTACCGGAAACAAGCCTTTCTGTGTTCATTAGGCCTACATAACTGTACAGAGAATAAATGTTTTGCCTTGTCAGTTGCACACACAGCTTCCTGTGTGAATTCTAAACCATTACAGGTGTCCTGAGTCTCCCAGCGATACCCGCTATCAGAACATTCCTCCCTCCCCTCCTCACCGCCCCCAGACCAAGCACGCAGGACTGCAGCTCTCTTGCAAGCGTCCGTATTAAGGGCTCTCTCTGTTCTCTGCAGCCCGGAGGTTAAAGCCCCCACTTGCCCATGGAGAAAGCGTTCCCGTTAGGGAGGACTAGTTCCTGCAGTCCTTTTCAGTTAGATGCTTTCAAGTGGCAAAGAGAGGAAGAGCCAGGCTGAACCACTGGATGAAACCCTCCTTCCCCTCCGCCTTTTCCCCACTGGGAGCCACGTCCCTGAAGGACGACACCCGCAGACACTTCCCGACCTTCTCTCCCACACACAAGCTGGGCTTGGAGGGTTGGGGTCGCGTTTTTTCACGTCCTCTGCCGCACTGGATGTGTTATGTAAGAGGGACAGGACGCGGGAGGCACATGCGTATAAGCGCACCGATCTGTGATAACAGCTGGGGTGGCAGAGCAGCTCTGGGGTCCCCCCCCCCCCGCCAAAGACGACAGACACCACACACGCACATCCCCCCCCCCCCGCGCGCGCGCACACGCACGCACACCCACACAGTGTTTTCCTCTCACCCCTACCAGGACCAGACGTACAGAAGGGGGGTGGGAGAGGAGAAGCAGCAGCAGCACATCTGCTTTGATAGCAGCCGGCAGAGCCGCCGCGGCAGAGCCCCTCGTTAACCCCCTTCCTGTGGCTGCACCACGTCATGGAACATTCCCGGAACGGGCCCACGTTCCACCCACTTCAGGGAACATAAAGACGCAGACCCAGCTCCCCACGGTGCACAGCCCAAACACACATGTCCCTAACCGCTCCCCGGCCAGACGCACCGAAAAACACGCGTGCAAGCCGCCCCCGCCCCTCTCCGCGCGTCCGGGTCCAGCAGGCGGCCGCCGGAGCCGCGGTGGGGCCAGGGCACCGGCGAGGCGAGGGCGCCTCCGCCTGACCCTTCCATCGAGACAGCCCCCTCCTTCCGCGCCGCTGCCTGCTCGCCTGCCTTTCCTTCCTTCCTTCTCTCTTTCCTTCCTCGCTCGGGAGAAGGGAGCCACAGAAAAGCCCACAGCGGCGCCTCCGCTGCGCTCGCTCGGCCGCAGGCCGGCGGCCCGGCTCTCTCGCCGCCCGCGCCGCCCCGGGCCCGGCCCGCGCCCCTCCCCCGCTACCTGACCGCGGGCCGCCGCAGCGGTGGCCGGGTCGTGCGCGCCGGTGCACGTCCCTCATTAGCAGCCAGGCGCAATCCTGCTTCCAGCGCTCCCGCGGCCCCCTCCCCCCAGGACATTACGCAAAGCAGCCTCCCCTCATCTGCATAAATCCCCGGCCAGGGTATTCCCCGCAGTTCCCCGCGCGCCGGACCCCCCTCCCGAGGTCTCCCCGTCCCCGCCCCCTCCGACCCTCACCCTCACCCTCGGCAAGAGGGGAAGGGGCCTGGGACGGGCGCCGGGGAGGGCGCGACGGAGTTCGGCGGCGGCGATTCCAGCATAAAGTGAAACAAGCTCCTCGCGCCGAAGGAGGCAGGCAAAACAGCGCCGAGGCCACTTACCGAGCCGAGGAGGGACCTAGATCCCCGCCAATGTGCTGTGCCCGCGGCCGGTGCGCCCTCCGCGCAGCCCCGGGCTGCACCCCGCACCCCAGAGCCGAGTGGAGGAAGATTGTTAAGGAACCGGGAGACCCCTCCAAGTTGCCCCGGGCTCCGGGGAGCCTCGATGGCCAGCACACACAACTTGGCAAATACTTGTGCCACAGTCACCCAGAATGTTTGCGCGGAGACCCTCCTCCGCTGGAGACCCAAGGCGCTCGGCGGCGCCCCGCTCTGCAGCTCTCCACCCCCAGCCTCCCGCCCGCCTCCCGCCGCACACAGCCCGCCCGCCTCCGGGCCGCGAGCCCCCCGGGCGGCTGTCAGCGCCGGCCGCAGCCGGGTGACACGCGCGGGCGGAGGGCGCGCCGCGGCGGCGAGCCTGAGCGGGCCAGGGGGATCCTCGCGGGCGCGGCGGCCGCTCACCTGGAAGTCACCGCTGCGAAGGAGGAGGAGGGAGAGGAGGAAGGGAGGAAACCTCCCTGGTACCCTTGGTCTCGCTGCCGCGGCGGCCGCTCCTCGCCCGGGCTGAGCGTGTCTGGCGGGGGGTCTGGTAGCATTTCCTTAAGGACAGAGAGAGGGCAGGCGCGGAGGGAGGGGAGAGATCCCGACCGCCAGCCCCGGGCTCCTCTCGCCTTTATTTATTTTTCTGACACTGTACGGAGATGGCCCCCGGGTAGGGGCAGCGGGAGCCGCGGGGCCCGGACCGCAGCTGTCTGCGTGCGGGAGCCGCAGCGGCCGCCTCCCTCCTCCCGGGTTGTGGACGCACCGGGTTATTCCTGGGAGCGCTTCCCCGAACAGAAGTTACTAGGAGTGCGCGGCGAGGGCGGGCGGGGGAGGGCGGGAGGAAGAGGGAGAGACTCAGCCAGCGACGTCATCGGATCCCCCAGCGAGTCCCGGGGAGGGAGGCCGAACCAGAAAAACCAGTCTGGAGCGGGTGAGCGGCGAGGGATGTGTTGCGCGCGGGGCCACCGGGGTGGGAGGCGGTGGCGAGGGCAGGGCTGGGCGCCGCCGTGGCCGCCGGGGAGCGGGAACCTCGCCGCTCGGCCAGCCGCTACCCGGGAACTCCCCGGAGAGCGGGTCTCTGCCTGTCAAGCAGAAGCCCCAGGGCGTCCCGAGGAGCCTGAGAATTTCCTTTAAGGATGTGGAAACCTCCTTCCCCACCCCACCCCCGTTTCCCCCTAGAAGACTTCCCGGCCTTCCAGGCCCACGAGTTACGTAGTTAGTGTTGTCCTTGCATTCCGTCCAGGTAGCCCCCTGGTCCTCGGTCTCTCCTCGCCCCCGCCCCTACTCAGGATTTTGTTATCAGAAAAACAAAATCAGATCTCTCCTGGCTGCGTTTCAGGAGCTTTGCAAAGTGTTCACTGGCCATGCTTGGCGCCCCCGCGGGAGCGTGAACTTTTCACACGCACCGGATGACCCCAGCGCGGTGCCCAGGGTCAGTCCCGGGGCGCCCCGGGCGCACCCGCTCAGAGGACGCGCCCGCCCTCGCTCGCTCGCTCGCCGCGGTAGTCAAATGGGCTCGGGCAGCGCGCGGGGAGCAGCTGCCGGCTTCCCGGTGGGGCGCGCTGGGACCTGGGGCCAGCTGCCACCTCCAGCTGTGCGCGCCTCTACCCTTGGAAGGGAAGAGACGGGGTGAAATCACACCCAGCCCTGGGACGGCGGGGCGTCGGGGAGGGGAATGCCAGGCCGGTGGAGCCGGGGTTCCGGCTTCCTCCCCGGGCCGGCAACACCCGGGGGACACCGGGGCTCCCTCGGGCCGTTACCCAGCGGTGTGGACTCTGGCGCACCCTCGGGGGAGGTTCCCCGGAGGCCATGGTGTCGGAGCGCGAGGAGTGGCTGCAGGATTGAGCCGGCGCCCCGAGCGCCTCCTCCGGGTGGTCTCCCAGCCGGGTGGCGACGGCGCGCCGCCCTTCCGGGGCGCCCCAGCAGCCGCGCCCCGGGGAGCCAAGCTGAGCGTCCTGGGCGCCGCGGGCCGCAGCGAGCTCCCCACCCCGCGGCCGCGCCGCCGCCCTCCCCGGGCGGAGTAAACAGGAGACGCGCAAGCTTTGACCTGGCGCGACCCGGTTTTCTGGCCGGGGTTCCCCCAGAGCAGGTGACTCCGTGGGAGGGGTGGAAATTAGTCTCTGGAATTCCGAGCCAAAAACATCAGCTGTGGTTCGGCTTTTAAAGCAGGTATTTCACCAATAACTGCAGAGTGTTTTGCGTCTCGAGTTTCGTATTTTGCGAAAAGGGACCAAATGTCAAGACCCACGAAATATCCCCTTCCTTTTTCATTAAAAATGAACACATTAAAAAGGAAGGACAGCCCGTTTCGTGACTGCGGGAATAGCGCTGCTGGTTTCGTTTTTTGGTTTGGTTTGGTTTGGTTTGGTTTGGTTTTCATTTTGACCTATAATCAGTGGCTTTTGGGGGTGGCAAAATTGTTATGAAGGATGACCTTCCAAAATAAAACGCCAAGACATTTTCTACTGACTTTTGTTTCCCAAATGAGAAAAATCTGAACGATTTGGAATAGGTTGCCTTATGACCGTTCTTAAATTGATCGTATTTAAATTCAGGGCCTACTTCCACTTCAGCAGCTTTTCCTGTCCTTGTACAGGTACTTCAATGTGTAGCCTTTCATGAGTTAACTTGCAGCCCTTAACGGGGAAAAATCGCTTTCTTTTACATGTATGAAGTTACAATTTAAAACATTTATTTAAAACTCGAAATGTGATTTTCAAAATGTTTTTTCACTTTCAAGCCCACCTGCTACATACTCCCAGAGCCTATCTTATTTAATTGCTTAATAGAGAAGATTAAGCAAATTCTGCAAGAATCCGGTTTTCCTTCAACACAAACTATAGCAGCTGCCCAGTTCTTGGAGACTAAGCAAGGAAAAAATCATGCAACAGTGTTTTTTTCACTGGAATGAATGTTAGTTGAAACCTTACATGCCTCTTTAAAAGACCCAAATAGGTAATATAATGTGACTAATCTGACTGTCAGGTAATTGGAGAGTTAAAATAAGTTGGTGTGTTTTTGTTTGTTTTGTTTTTTGTTTTTTGAGCAAAGTAAATAAATACACGTTTGAAGATGTGACCCCACCACCAAAGGGGACACCTGAAAAAGTCTTCAGTGGGCCTGGGATTTAGTTCAGTGGTTCTGCCACTTGCCTTGCAAGTGGAAAGTCCCGAGTTTGATCCCCGGTACCAAAAAAAAAAAAAAAAAGTCTTTAGTCAAAAATATTGACACTTTTAAGTGGTTACTTTGATTTAAAACAATCAAGATATAAAGAAGATCGCGTGGACTGATTTGAAGAGGAAGTGAAAATACGTGTGAATGTGTGCTAACTTGGTGCTAGGCCTCTGCTGGGAGTAGATACATCTTTCTTGCCTGCCTCTAATTTGGTCAAAGAGCTTAAAGTTGCCAGGGAGCCACAGCCCCTCCAGAGCAGCCATTCCAACCATTCCACGCCAGCCCTTTCAGAGCTCTGTGTCCCAGGGGCTGTCCCAGCTGTCACTGCTGCAGCTGCCTCTTCCCAAATCAGGGCCCACTGCCCTGCAGTTTCAGGTCCTCTCCAAGAGGTGGGGAGCCCTTTCCCCTCCAAGAGTCTATCTCTCCTAACCTATTTCCTGTCTCTGTCCCAAGTGTGCCGCCGATAGTGAATCTCCAGTTCCTTACATGTAAGGCAAGATCGTAACAGAAAGAGCCCTTCCAAAACAAAATAAAAACAAAACCCAAAGACAAACCTGGCATTGGTAGAGCACACTGTGCTCAAGAGCTCTGTGGGTAGTGGGGCTGAGCAGGGCCCAGCCCACCAGGGCGCAGGGGAACATCACCAGCCAAGCAGAAGAGCCTTTGCTTACGTGTCCTGCTTACCACTTCTCGGTCTCAAAGTGATTGCGAATCTGGTAATCCGCGTTATAAGGTTTAAGAAAATGAAATAATTAATGGCTACAGGACGGTATGACATTTTTCAGTGTTGTCAGAAAAATCACTTTGAATTGAAATCACTTTCATTCAAAAAATATACTTGAGTGCCTGCTGTGTGCAGAAAAGACCTGAGACCCATCTGTGAACAGGTGAAGGAGCCCTGCTGGGGAGAGTTTGTGTTCCCATTGGGAGAGGAGAGTGTGGAAGGAACAGGCTAGCTCACACACATAACAAATAAGTTGTACTGGACTATAAAAGGTAAAGAATTTGGGGAGTAGAGGGAGCATAAAATAAGGTAAAAAATACAGACGGGCAGAGTAGTTATGTTGCTGTATTAAACAGGGGGGCCAGGGTAGGAATGTTGAGAAGGGAGATTTCTGCCAAGTCCTGAAGGAAATGATTTAGCTGTGGACATATCTGGAGGACAGACTTTTAAAGGCAGAAGGAACAGCTGAGGTAAAATTCCATGCCTTCAACCGTTTGTAGACCTCAAGCGGAACAAGGTGGCTGGAACAGATTGAGACAGCCAGGGAACAGAACAGCCCCCCAGTCCCAGGCCACTGTAGATGCCTCTCGCTCCAGGCGAAGCTTGGTAAGAGCACATTTGGGGCCTTCACCACCCAGTCCTGCTACATGGGAAGCTATGTGAGCCCAGGACTCCACATTTATCACAGATAATTTGGTAGATGCATAGGTGTTCTAAAGCTCAATACCTCCCTTAACAGAACATGAAAATTGGCACACCTCGGCACCATGAAGTACCAGGACACATTCTAGAAACAGACACCATCACAGTCCTAATGAAGCCTTTCAGTCAGGCTGAAATGCCAACGAGTTTAAGGAACATGGATTTCACTGAATCAAACAGCCAGAGGTCAGGAACTAACTTCCAACAAGTAGCAAGCTCCTAGGGGCCAAATGCTCTTATTTTATTTAGGTTTTTCTCCATCTGTCTGTTTTTCTTCCCTCTTTGTTTCCCTTTGCCCTTTCAGACATTCCCCTGGGTGGGGGCAGCAGCCCCAGATTAGTCTTCCTTTGTTAGCACCCCCAACGGGAAAAGACCCTCTTCCCAGGTAGCTTAAACAGCACCCCCTACCCCGCCATGTCCTGGCAGGGGTGATGGCCATGCCTAGACCTGGAAAGGAGAAAGAAAGAAGGTTCCTCATGGAAAAAGCTGCCAAGCAAGAAAGGGGCTGTGCAGACATGGGGTTGGGGATGTGTACGATATCTCTAACTCTTTTGACCTTGGTTCACCTATTTTTTTAAAAATTAGAGAGTTGGTCAATATGATGTGTCTGATGCTTACAACTGTAAATTCTATATAAATTGCTCTATAAAATAAATCCCTCTATAAAATTGGGCAAAATGAATTAACTGGTATGCCATTTCCTCAGATAAATTTATAGTACTATAAATAAGACACTAAAGAGGTTACCAGCTGTGGGGTTCTGGTGAAAAAAAAAAAAAGGAATCTAGCCTTAGGTCTTAGCAAAAAGTAATGACCTAGAACTGCCTGTCTGATGGATTGCCCACTTACTATTCCTCTGCTTTAATTGGTAAATGCAGGAAAGTTTAGCACTATCATGATTCATGTGGTGCAAAGAACACTTAGATCTCCAAATGTTAGTTGAAGAAAAGACTTTTGAGGGAAAATCTGTCTGTCAAGTTGTAGATAGGATACCAGTCCAAACTATCAAATGTAGAGCAGGGTGTTCATCCTGCTGTAATGTCCTCTGCTTCAGAAGTGAGGAAAGTGGTCATAATGAAGGGCCAATCAGCTAAAGCTATAATGAGATTCAAGGTGATGTCCTTTAGGATTGGAGGATAAAGTGCTTATCCTCAACAGCTCTGGAAGATGGAGATGTAACTAACCACATATCATCACATACTCCAGAATTTCCCTAAATATCTTTCCACTTGCAGAAACATTTCTGGAAATGCTTAATTAAAAGTCTTGACTGCCCCCTAGATTTACAAAACCAGAATTCTTAGCCAGGTGTAGGGGTGCACACCTGTAATCCCAATACTGTGGGGAGCTGAGGCAGAAGCATAAAAAACTCAAGCCCAGCCTGGAAAAATTATCTATCTATCTATCTATCTATCTATCTATCTATCTATCTATCTATCTACCTACCTACCTATCTATCTTATATAATATAATGTAATAATTATATGATTGTATATATTATATAATAAATAGTAATTATATAATAAATATATATATATTCAGTCACACACACACAGAGTATTCTTGAGATTAGAACAGGGAAACCCCTTGGCAATAAGCTCTCTGGATGAGATTCATTGCTTTCTACTTTGCTCCTAAGATTAAACTGGATTTGGCTGGTTGCCTGAGAACTCCTTTCTCTGCTTTTAATTTTAGTTTTTATTTTTTTCCTTTCTGTGCTGGAGATTAAACCCAGGACCTTGTGTATTCTAGGCCAGCACTGTATGACTGAGCTATACCCCCCAAGCCCACTTCTCTCCTTTTCGCTACTTTCCTCTGATTTTATATGATATCTTATGACATGCTGACTCCTTTTTCTCTTTCAAAGATATTCTTGTAGCTCTTTTTAAAACCAGATTTCATCTGTGTAAAAATATGATAGAAGAGAGAAGCTCCTAGTGAATGACCCAGCCCTGGGGAACAGGAAGGCTGGGGAGGGCATGGAGGCATGCTGCAGCCCAGAGTACATAGAGAAGGGAAGGGGGAGGGAGAAGTAAGCTGGTGGGGTGAGCAGACACAAACAAACTTTCATGATTTTCTGGTTTAGCCAGGGACCATCATTGTCTGTTATTTATGAAGTGCCTTGCACACTTCATAGACCTGCTGATGAAACCAGCTTCTCCTTTCCTAGAGAGCCTGTAGGGATGTCCAAATCAGGGCTTTATTCTGAGGAAGGTAGCTTCAACCCCAGAGACTAAATATTTCATGGATAACCCTAAAGACTAAAGAATAAATCCCAGCACTGTGGAGGCTGAAATGGGAGGATGCCTGTGAGTTTGAGGTGGTCTTGGGCTATATAGTTCAAGACTAACCTGACGTACATTTGAGACAGGCAAGGGCCTGTCTCAAAAAAAGAAAAAAAAGAATGAAAATCAGATTAAGAAACAGCCAACAGAAATAAGACTTCAGCTAGGATCACTAATCCCCGAAATGCTACCTTAGATACAGAGAAATGTTGACGTGATACAACATTAACAATGTAGGAGCATCATATTAACCATACACCCCATCTTACTCTCTCTCATCCCCCTTCTCCAACTCCAGGATCAGGAGGAGTTGAAACGCCTCCCCTGATAGTCCTTGTGTGGGTCTAGTCTTTTCACCAGTAGAAATCTCCCCTTCTGAGCTAGTAAGTTGTGAGCTCAATACAGAAGCTCTTAATCAGTCACTAATCTCTATGAGAGATTCATTTATTAGGTTGCCTTCCAGAATGACAACTAACCTAGGACTCAAGCTGATTTATGATGACAAAGCTAAGATGGAGGTAATATAGCACAGGGAGGATTGCAGGGGAATGAAACACAGAGGTCCAATGCTTCCACTGGAAGCTAACATGGAAAGAAAGATGGAATGACAGAGAGGCAAGTCCTGGATGGGCTCCACCCAGAAGCTGGGCACAAGGCAGTCAGGATGACCGAGATTGTTGGACAGGAGTGGGTGGCTGCAGTGTCAGCCCCAGAAGCCAGGTCCGTCTTCTGACTCTGAGCTAGTCTGGACCCCTTTTCTGTACCTCCAAACAAGGAGGTTCCCATCTAATCATAAAATATGAAAAACTAAAACCACGAAGAGACACTAAAGGAAGGAGGAAAAGAATGAACATAAAAAGGGGAAAAAGAAGGGGAGATCAAATTCCTCCAGGCTCTTCTCAGAGCAAGCAAAACATCAATTCCCAGTATCAAAGAAATCGGTGTGCACAAACCGGTAGATAGTAGTAGGTAAAGACAGAGGCTAGAAATGTGGGGTCAAAGCCTGGAAGTATAAATCTGCTATACTCTATGGTCAAAAATGAGAGCTGTTTCTCATTAGCTTTAAAACATTTTGGGGAAAATATATTTGTCTTGAATTAGCAATGAAGTCTTTTACCGGTACCTAAGTCCCTACATTTTTGAGATTTCTGAGAAGAACAAATTGACTCATTTCTAGTCCACTGGTCCAATTTCTGGTACATTTGACCCTTTTTATATAGCTTTGAGCTTGGAGGTAAGAGAAGAAAACTAAACAAACAAATAAACAAATAAATAAAGTCAAATAGTCATCACTAAATTTGGGCCGTAGTTCATGTCCTTAGAAATTTTGTGTAAAATAAGGTAGCAGATTAAAAGCATTACATCAAACAGAGAATTTCACTGCTATTAGAGGATATTAGATCTGGAGAAGACGCTCAGAAAGGAGCAGTATTAGAAAGTTAATTGTTTTGTACTAAAGGTTTTAATGTAGGAAATACCACATAATTTTCCATCAACATTCTTTCATATATTGATGAATATGTCAAAACCTTTTCCAGAGAGCTGGCATGTTCTATGTCCCCTTAGTGCCCTATAATTTTATGTATCATTGTTTTATAATCGTTTCTTCTGGATAAGACTGGGGAAACCTCATCAAGCAGAGACTTTTCCAATGCTATATTGTTTTGAATAAATGCCCTTGAGTTTAAAGTTAATATTTTACTCTAGGCTTCTCATTTTTTTTCTGGGCTATGTGGCGCTAAAATGTATGACACTCCTTTGCCTAAATAAAGTCTTATATAATGACAAATTGGGGGCCACAGTTAAAACAAACCTGTGTTAAAAGAGCAATATAGCCTTGGGGGGAGCAGACTGTTGTGTTCTTGATCTTACATCTGTCCTTCAAGACAATGCTTATTTTCCAACAATCAAAGGTACTTTTTTCCCCAAGCATTTAGAAATGCCTGACCTGAGCACTAGTGGTCGAAAGCTCACCCAATGTCATGCATGGAGATCACCCCTTAATGGGCTGGAAAATGGTATTTTAACAAATTTACATACCTACAGTGTGCATATGACAAGTATACAACTAGATTCATTTTTGTATATGTGTGTGTGTCCATGTAACCATTACTTTGATGAAGATGGAGAATGTTTTTAACACTCCGAAGGGCTTCCAGTTACTGCCAAGCTAAGCAATACTCTGCTTTCTATCTCCATACATTGCTTTTGAATAAAGATGCATGTATGTATTTATATATTTGTAAATAATGGGATGAGTGGCAGGTACTAGGCACTGCTGAGAGGCAAGAGATAGATGGGCAAATGCGGCCGATGAGGCCTCTGGGCTCCATAGGAAACCAAGAGCAGACAAATTAACAAGGAAATTGCAAGTCCTGAAAAGTGACAAGAAGAAAATAAGTAATCAATAGGTAATAAATCAGCAAGGTAGAGTAGAGCTGACACTACCCTACTAATTTAGGATGAGAACTGACCCATGATAGCGGGAGAGAGGGCCTCAGAAAGAGGGAACTGAAAGTGCAAAAGCCCCAAGGCAAGGAGCCAGCTTTGTGCAAGGAGGAACTGAAAGGCCCAGTGTGGTGGGCTTGGGAAGCTGGAGCAGAAGGGAGCAGAAAGTTCTGAGAGGCAATGGAAGAGTCAGAACCAGGAGCCAGAGGGAGTACCTTTCTGGACTAGGTCATTTTCAAAGGGGACAGACACTAGGAAGAAAAAATACACATCTGATTTATTCTATTGACTAATTTTTAAAAAGCTTTTTGCAGAAACAACCTTTGAGACTTTAATAAGTACTGACTGCTGGATGTGATTCCCAACTGGGTGGCAGGTCAGCAAGGAAAGGATAGCAAAGCAGAAGACTTTCTGAAGGCATAATTACACTTATTAAATGCAACAAAAGGAAAATAGTTTTTAAGGTAGCAAATCCTAAGGAGAATTTGGATAATGTTGGTGCTATTCTTCACATTTTTCTGTGGCTAATTAGAGAGATCTGGGAAACACAATGCGGCCCACAGCCCTGCCAACCCACTATGGGCACTTCTAATTTCAGATAAATAAAGCCCTCGGTTACCGCCCCCAACTTGTCCCGGAACATCCATTGTATTATCAGAGTAGATAAGTAAAAATAATAGCCTTCTGAATATCCATGAAGGGTACCTTCCTCTTACAGGTACCTACAAGTTCAAATCACATGTTAGTGTAAATGAAACAACTCCAAGATTTACTTTGCTCTTAAATGTCTCGTTTTTCAATTTTTATTTTTTACACAGAAAATGTGTTGTTTGACTGGGTGGCTTAGTTGAGGCACTAACAGCTTCACATATATTTAACTAGAAAAAATAGTGATAATGTAAAATCTCATATCTATATCTGTTTATCTACATCTTTTTTCAGTAAATATTGCATGCAGTTCTCATTTTTAAAATTATCCCTAATATTTTGTGAGATAGCATAATATGGTGAATGTTTAAATTTAAATTTTAAAATATTTATTGCAATAAGAAATATTGCCATGGATTCCCCTCAATATACTCCTCTTTACTTCCACCACACTTATTCCTTTATTCTTGCAGTGCTTTCTAAAGTGGTTCTGGAAGTCCTTTTCTGAGAATGTCTTTAGTTGTGCCGTCGTGGCTGCCTCCATGTTCTGAATTGATTAAAAACATTTAACTTTCATGGTCATTTTGACTTTGGGAAAGAAGCCAGAAGTGTCACAGTGCCAGACCTGGTGAATAAGGTGAACAAAGACACATCACAGTGTTTTTCTGAGCCTGCCTTTCCATTGGATGGCACCTGTAGGCAGCAGTCATTGTATTTGTGATTACAACTTCTGGACCTGGTTCAGAAACTGGCACAAATGATGGGATTGATGTGTTCAAAACAAGCCAGAGTATTTTCAGCAGGATTAATAGCAATGTGTCTTTCACTGTAATACATTTTTAAAATTTAAATATTCATCATATATTTTGATTATGCCATATGTATTTAAAGATACACGAAAAACAAATAGTCAATTGGCATCTTTAAAACTTGCCTTTACATATATAAGCCATTATGTTATTTTTAAAACTACAGTAAAATAATGTATGGTTGGAAATATTAAGAAGGTGGATTGTCAATTTGATTTCTTTGGGAGCTGGGAGGATCAGGAGGGAGGAGAGAACTTGGGGTCTCTGTTTGGTTCCGGGCCCCCTCCTCCCTGACGCTGTTCCCTGCTCTGCTCCCCAGCCTCCTTGAACTGAGCAGCCTCAAGGGAACCGGCCCCAGTGTCTCATCTACAAATTGAAAGTTGGGCAAGGTAAGCTACCAGTTTCCTTCCAACTTCTCAGATGTTCTGTAATTCTTATGATCTATGTGATTGTAGTTTCCCTCATCTTTATAACGGGCAGAGTAAGAGCACATACTTCATAGAAGTTTTGAGGGAATAAAATAAGGATTGGTGGAAATTTTTAGAATAGAGCCCGGCAACAGGAAGTATTTAGTACATATTAGCAGTGATGATGATGATAAAGGCAAATAAGATGATGATGGCTCCACAGGCTGAT
Organism: Heterocephalus glaber; assembly: GCF_000247695.1. The sequence goes on along the minus strand of NW_004624753.1, from coordinate 11,253,091 downwards.
CATGTGGTCAATATAAAACATTCTCAGTCTCAAACTGACTGCCTTCTCTTCCTTCCAGATCCTGTATTAGAGTTACCAAGACTACGTCCTTCAGATGTTCATCAAGACTAAACTCAGTTACCTCTCAGTAAGAAATATATTAAGATTTTCCAGGAAAGATGCCCTTGTCTGCTAACATTTTTTTCTTTTCCTATCAGAGTCTTAAGAAATTAATCAATTCAGGAGGGTATGGTGCCCCACACCTGTAACCCCAGCTCCCTGAAAGGCTGAGGCAGGAGGGTGGCAAGCTCTAGGCCCGTCTGTGCAGTTTAGCAACTTGGTGAGATGGTGCCTCAAAAGTACAAAATTAAAGGGAAAAAAAAGGCCTGGGGTATAGCTCAGTGAGAAGGTTCTGGGTTCAATCCCTAGTACTGAAAAAGGAGGGACAAAAGGAAGGCAGGCAGAGAGGGAGGGAAGGAGGAACTAACTGATACCACCCTCTCTTTTTATGTTCTGTCATTCTAAAATAAGTATAACCCTTAAAGCCCACATACGTTGTTAAGGCTCTTTAAGTTTACCTGGAGAGTTTCCCTTGGCCCCCTGGTTCCGATTATTTTAAACAATACAAAATTTCATCAAGTAACTCCAACATGATAACATTTAATTGGCGCATGAAGAAATGTTTTATTTATTTGGAACTGCAATTTGCATAGGTCATTTCCTAGCGCTCTCTCCCTAAGCTTTGAACAAATGTGAAATGCAACACACAATGAAATAAGCCAGCCAAGCCAAATGAACTGGTGAGTGCATTATAAATAGCAACTGAAATTAACTGGTTTGTCCTGATTTAATAATGACTTACATCATTTGACAAATGAGATAAGATCTTCACCTTTAGCTTTCCGATCCTAACTTTTAATAGTTGAAATATATTATTACCATCTGGTGTCTGGCCTCTGCAGTGCCCTGGTGATGTCTGCCTCACTTCAAGTAGTTGGGGTTTGGATGCCAAAAAGACCCTTTCCTGAGTGTCTTGATTGCCAGGCCCAGTGAGAAGGCTAAGAACCGAATGAACCATGGAGATGTAGCTCCAGCTCTGCAGAAGTTTCTGGTTCAAGGAAGGCTCATTTTCTTAGCTTACACTCCAAAGAAATGCTCACTCTCAAAGTTGTTTTTATTTAGGATCTTGGTCCTGCAGGCCGTAATCCCTACACTTTTCAAGAATGTTTGGCTTTCTTAAATTGTTTCACGTCCTTTGCAAGATGGCAATAATTTTAGCACCTTTCATCCTCAGGTAAATTAATTTAAGAATGAAGCCAAGAGTGATATATAGGCTTGAAGTTTTAACTCAGTGAAGCAACCTGAATCTTGTGGTTCTTATCATTCCCTGTTATATGCTAGGTTCTAGAAAAAAGCAAGAAGAAAACTTGTAATACACAAGGGAGAATAGAATTAAAACACATAGAACAACAACCAGTAACATAGATGCAGGTGAAAAAACAAGTGCTGATCAGAAGAGTGCAGATTATCAGTGTGATCAGTTCTCTTGGTCGGTGTAATGGACCAAATGTGTCCCACAAATTTCATGCATGGGCCTGGGGAACAGGGGAAGAGGCTAGATGGAGGGAGGAGAAAAGGTCAAAATCAATCAAGACATAGTATATATGTAGGAATTCCCCAGAATGAATGCAATTATTATGTATTACAAACACATACTAATAAAAAATTCTTAGCAAGAAACCAACCCACCAAGGTGATTGCAATGGTCTTTGGAAGGTAATCAGGCATGAGGGCAGTCTTCTCAGGAATGGTATTAGCGTCTTTGTAAGAAGAAGGTAGAAGGTAGCTGGCTGCCTTCCACTGTGTGAGGACTCAGCAAGAATTCAGCACTCTGCCTGCCATGGTGGCTAAAATCCCAGCATTCAGCGAGGCTGAGGAAGGAGGATCACCAACACAAGTGGAGCCTGGGAAATTTAGCAACTTAGAGAGATACAGTATCAAAATCAAAATCAAAAAGGGCTGGGGAGGTAGTTCAGTGTTACACACACACGCGCACACACACACACACACACACACACACACAGAGTAACCTAGAAGAAAGCTCACGTGCTAACCCATCAATTCTGGCACCGATTTTGGCCTTCTATCTAGCTTCTGGAACTGTAAGAAATAAGTCTCTGTTATTCATAAGGTACCCAGCTTATGGTATTTTTGTTGTTGTTGTTGTTTTACAGTGACCTGAACTAAGACAGTAAGAATGAAAGAAAATGCAAAAGGTTGAAACTTAGGAAAACAAGTAGAAATAAATGCAAACAACAAGACAGAAAGGGACTCTAGAGTAGACAAGTATCTGTGAGTTGGTGCATTTGAATAGTTGAGATGTGCCAGCCCTGGGCAAAACAGAAGTTACCAACAGTAATGGTTACATCATTCCTAGATGTATGGAAAAGATCGCTAGGAGGAGGCTGGGGCTCGACAGTGGGAGGCTGAGAATGAGTGAAGCTAAATAACGGCCCATGATCACCCAGCTAACAAATGAGAGTGACCTAAGGGTCTGAAGTGATTCCCCAGGGTCCCCAGAGGGCAACTTAATAATCACGCCCACACTTAAGTTGACACTGCTAAGATGACCATAGAGTGGAGAATGAAAGCATGAGCTATAAATAAACGTTTGGACAACTGGCATGAAACGGTACATTCCAGGGCAACTGGGGTATAAGGTCATCCTCTCTGCCATGTCTCCATTTCCAGCTCTCTGCCAGGTACTCCATGCTTTCTATGGGAAGGTTTGGGCCAGTTTCCTGGAGTACATTGATTAAAGTCAATTAATTGGAAACTTCTTCCTTTTCAAAGGTGCCCACAGAGGAATAGGTCAAATTAGATGAATCAGTAATGATGGGATTTTCAGTAGTCACGTTCTTAGTAATAAGAACTCTTCCAAAAAATCATTTTCCTGGAGCTTATCCAATCCTACCTTTCAAGTCAGCTGGGTGCCCGGGTGGGTGGTAAATCATTATTGTTCAGCTTCACAGGTAGACAGATGAATTAGGAGGCGTTAACAAGGCAGGAGAGACAGAGGTGTGTGTCTCAGGTACGAAGTACCTCTCAGGTCTCAGTTAGAATTTCACGCCTACCTCGGAACTTGTCAACTTAGGAAAAGTACAGACCATTCGAAAAACACTCAGAAAAGAATAAAGACCAGAGCAAAATTACATGTTTAAAGCTCCCAATGTAATGTATTTCAGTAAAATAATGTAAGTCCTCAACTCACACAAGTTCACAAATATCTAATAGACACGGATGCAGGGACAGAATATCAAATGCCCATGTATTTATTATTAGTATAAAATTTAAGTTAAAATTCATTTCCATCCTGGATATGTGGGATATATAAAAGGATAGTCTACATGTCGTGTTTAATTTTTAATTTTTGATAACTTTAAATTCCATTTTTATTTGCAAAAAAATGTCCACAAAAAAGTAACTAAAAAAAAAAAAGAAAAGCAAGGGGATAAAATGAATATTAAAAGAGGAAAAGAGAACTCAGAAAAACACCAATACATAAAAATGTGTAAAAACACTCAAGCCTGGCTCAGAGGGCCCAAATCCCTGACAGCAAATGTTGTTAAACATCTGAACGGGTTGCTATGAGAGGTCAGGGAATCTCCCTTTCCCAGAAGTCTTTAAAAATAGGATCACATCTGTTTGGATGGGATAGTGGCCGGGAGGCCTGACTAGGCAGCTCTTAAGCAAACCTATGACCTGCTACCGCTCCCTTTTCTGTCTTGAATTTTGAAAAGTAATAACTTCAGATCACATGGCAGGCTGAGATCTATAGTAGCTTCTCATTTTCATTGTATTATAAAACTATTTTCATTGTTATTTGCAGTGGAAAGGTAGATAATTGAGTTATTTAGAATGTCCTGGAATATGCAGGAAGAGCTCAAATCTTACTTATCCATTTGTAATACTCCCGCCAGTGTTATGAAGCTAGAAAGACACCAAGTTTATGTCCTTATAAGAAAGTTATTAACAAGGCAGGGTGGAGTATACTATATTTGATTTTTATTTTGAATATAGAGAATCTTATATTGAATTTTTAATTTTAGCTGAACAGTACCTGTACCCAGTGGAAGTGGAGGCCATAGCAAGGGTGAATCGGAAAAACCTTATTAAAAATTGAAATCTTCCTGACCAATATCCCAAGAGGTAAAAGATATTTTTCCCTTAGAGAAAATTTATTCTGTGACTCCCATGTATCAAGACATGAAAAGTTCAGGTGTGGTGGGGTCTTACATTACTATAGTTTTAGAGACATATTTTAAGAAAAAGAAGACAAAATTAAGAATGATAAGGGCTGGGGATTCAGCTCAGTGGTTCTGTTGCCTGCCTCTCAAGCACAAGGTTCCGAGTTTGATCCCTGCTACCAAAAAAGAAAAAGAAAAAGAAAAAAAAGAAAGATAGTAAATATTTACTGCAAAGAGAAAAGTAGCCACAACTCACCAGTTTAAATATTCTGACTAACGCTAGAAACATTACAAAATCTAGGAGTAAACTATATTTTTATTAATCAGTTGTGTGATCCATATTTCTAATTCTATTTTTCCTTTTCCCCCCTACAATTTGGTTGCATATTGCTGATCACATAACAAGAATTTTGTTAATTATTTTCCTCTGGAGAGAAAAGAATGATAATTCAGTCATTCCTTTGGCCTCATGGATCAAAATTTGTTTTTGGTCTGCCTAACAATTGATTCATAACTATAAGTAAATTTTCAGAATTTTGTCAAACACAGAAAACTGCAATGAATTTTCTCTCATATGTGAGCTAGCTGTATGATTTCAGAGCACTGAACATTTCTTTGTGAGTAATTTTAAGTACTTCTTGAAGTGATGATATTTAATAACCAGATTGACATTATAACCAGCATTGTTGCCCTTGCTTTAATAGTATATAGTCTGATTTTTAATCTCTGTCAATGTCAGAATTGTGTATCAAATTTGATAAACAATTACAAAATTTTTTCCAGTGAGTTCTTGTGATACATTTTTCTTCACTAATTGAATTATAAAAGAATAAGAGTCTCTTCAGTACTTACCTCTTCATGAATTCTGTTTGTATAATCTGAAAAATATTTCTGTTACAACTTATTTATTGATGTCAGAATAATTTCTAATTGATTTTTCTCACTCAATTTTCTTTCACATTCCATTAATTTTTATTTGGTTTTTCTCTCAGTTCTTTAATAAATTTATTTATAAGTGGTAAAAGAGCTATAGTTTACATACATCCAAATCAAGAGTCTGGTTTCTCATTTTTTTAGTTGAAAAGTTCTAAAACATCTATCCAAACTGCCGTTAAAATGAAGTATTTATGCCGTATTAACTTTTTATTAAACTTTTTATATCTTGTTTGTGTTCCTCTTCCATGCCTTCAAAAAAAATATATTTTAGAGTTGCTAAACTGTCTTTTATAATGTTTAAGACTTGAAAAGCTTTTTAAAAGCTTTTTAAAAACTTGGGTCTTTGTGCTTGCGCAGCAGGCAGTGAAACCACTGAGCTAAATCCCCCGCCCGAATCTCTTTAAATTTTAAAAATTGAAGAATTCCCATTCAATAAAATGCGACCATATCACAATGAGTTTGAGTTTTGAATAAACTTACGAAACCATCACCTAAATTATCATGTCCCTTTCCTTATCTGACCCTCCGACTCAAACAACCATTGTCTGACTTTTTCACCATAATATATTTTGTCTGTTCTTGGACTTCATATAAATGGAATCATACAGTCAGTAATCTTTTGTCTTCTTTTATGTAGCATGATTTTGAAGGTCAACCATGTTGTTATCTGTATTAGTAGTTTGTTCTGTCTTTATCACTGTGTATTATTTCATTGTATCAACATATCACAAATTGTTTATTCATTCTCCTATTGATAGACATTTGGGTTCTTTCCCATTGGAAAGATTATGGATAAAGCTACTTTGGACATTCTTGTCATAAGCCTTTGTGTGGACATGTGTTTTCATTTCTCTTGGGTAAATACCTGAAAATAGAATTGCCTCGTCATAGGGCAGATGCATGTTTAACTTGAGTACAAACATGGCATTTGTATTTAAAATATTCCATCTACAAGGGAAACGCAAAACTAAAATGCGTAATTATTTTAGTGCATATTAGTAATACAGAATAGTGAAGCTTGTTTTGGGGGATGGATGACAGCATATGACATATGTTCTTCATTTTCAGCCCCTTTTACCCTCCTGTCCCTTGCCTCCTCCGTCCTCTTATCCATTTCCAAAACTCTACCTTCTGGTTTCCTGTCATCTCACCTTTATTTTGTTTACTTGGTATTTATTATTTTTCTCCTACAAGAGAAAGTAAGCAATATTTTACTTAACATGATGTCTCCAATTTCATTCATTTTCCTGCAAATGAAATTATTTCATACTTCTTTACAGCTGAATAATATTCCATTGTACATACATACCACACTTTATCCATTTATCTGTGGAATGGTATCTAGGCCTTTCCTGCAGCTTAGTTATTGTGACTTGCACTGTGATAAACACATGTCTGCATATATCACTTTAGCATGTTGTTATGGCTTGAATCTAGATGTCACGCCAAAGCCTTGTGTACTCATAGGAGGGACTTTTGGGAGCGACTGGATCATGAGTGTTGGATATTGGACTAGCCCACTGATTGGTTTAGCATAATTCTGGGTGTGGATGATGGACTGACTTACTGAAGAGGGAACCCTCACCTTGGGTGTGGATGGCACCATCTAATAGGCTTGTAGCCTGTGTGGAATAAAAAGGAAAACAGAAGGAAGCCTCATGGCTTCCTGCCTGCCATGCCATGGACAGTTTCTCCTCTGCCATGTCACTCTGCCTTGGAACCAGCAGAGTATGGACTGAAACCTCTGCAAACTGTGAGTTCACACAAACCTTTCCTCTTGTAACTTGTAGCTGTCCAATATCTTGTCCCAGCCATGAGAAAAGTAACTCAGACATATGTTCTCTTTAATTCTTTCAGGAATATACTCAGAACCATTAGAGCTGGATCAAATAGTATTTCTATTTTTAGTCTTATTAGGACTCTTCATACTGGTTTTACTAGTTTATGTTCCCACCAACAATATAGGACAATTCCTTTCTTCCTGCTCCCTCTGCAGCATTCGTTCTGTAATTCTTACACAGCATGAAAGTGGCTGAGGAATGGAGATTCTGTAAAAATCAACTTTTCCTCTATCTGTACTGCATATCTATAGCTTCTGGCCCACTCTCTTAGTTACTTTCTCATTGCTGGGACAAAATACCTGACATCCAAAGTTAAAGGAAGAAAGGTTTATTTTAGCTCACAATTTGTAGCGGTTTCAGCCCATAGTCACGTGGTTCTAAGGCAGAGTGACATGGCAGAGAAAAACAGTCCATGGCAGGGCAGGCAGAAAGTATTGAAGCAGCAAGCCTTCCTTTCACTTTTATCCCATTCAGCTATAAGCCTATTGGATGGTGCCAGCCACACACAAGGTTGAGCCTTCCCATTACTCACTCCCAGACTCTGCTAAACCAATCTGATTTAGTTATCATACACCATTAATCTATATTCACACACTCTAGATCCAGCCACTTCCAGAAGCCCCATCCATATGCTCATGACGCTTCGAGGGGACATCCAGATACAAGGCATAACAACCACCATCATCCTCTGATACAGCCATGCAGAATGACTTGCTATTCCTTGAGTGTGTGACTCAGTCACATCCGTACAAGTCTCCTTACCAGGTGCTCCCTCTGGCTGGGTGCTTGTCTCTTCACTTGCAGTGCTGTATCCCCCTCCTCCTCCTCCTCCTCCTCCTCCTTCTTCATTTCATATTTTTGGGTCTCACCATGCAGTTTATGCTGTTCTTCAATTCAGCTCTGCAGGTTAGGCTGGCCTCGATCTCCCAGCTGCCTCAGCCACCCAATCCTGCAATTATAGGCATGTGCTACCACACCTGGCATGTCCTGTCCGTTCTTTCTACAGCACATGTTTGAAATACTTGATTACATTACCGGGGGAGTTGTTAAACCTACATAGCACTCCTTAACTAGTGCTTTTGTCCCCTGCCCCTCCCACCCCTCCCTGCTCCTTTCATCTGTTGGTCCCCTTCCCATTTGCAAAAGCTCTCATTCTACTTTTTTCATTCAATTAATTGTTTTAAATTTGCTTTCTTTCCCTTTCCTTCCACTCTCTCAATGTCTTGTTCCCCTTCCCATTTGGAATTGATCTCCCTACTTCCCATTAGCTATCTTTTACTTTCATCTTTATATTTTAGATTTCTCATATAACAGAAATCATTAAATATTTAAGCTCAAGTATCTGATTTATTTCATGTAATATTATGGTCTCAGGGTGCATCCATTTCCCTACAAATGACTCAAATTTATCCTTTTTATAGCAGAGTAGTACTCCATTATTCACAAATACCACATTTTCTTTATTCATTCTTCCATTGATGGACAGATAGACCAAGACTTAGCTATTATGAACTGTGCTTCTATAAACATGGGTATGCATGTACAACTGTAAAATGGTGTCTTTACCTTTTTTGGGAAGATACTTAGAAGGGGAATCACTGGGTCAAATGGAATCACAAGAAATAGTACCAAGAATCAACAAATGGGATCATATCAAATTAAAAAGTTTCTGCACAGCAAAGGAAACAAACAACAGAGTGAAGAGACAACCCATAGAATGAACAAAATAATTTGCCAGCTATTCTTCAGACAGAGGACTAAGACCTAGAATATATAAAGAATTCAAAAAAATTAGACTCCTCAAAATGAAAGACTTGCTAAAAAAATGAGCAAGTGAAATGAAATGAGCAAATGAAATGAGTAGACACTTCTCCAGAAGTACAAATGGCCAACAAATACATGAAAAAATGTTCATTAGGGTAATGCAAATTAACACTGATATTCCATTTTACTCTAGAAAGAATGCTCATCATCAAGAAATCAAATAATAACAAATGCTGGAGAGGCTTCAGGGAAAAAGGAACCCTGCTACATTGTTGGTGGGAATGTAAATGGTCCCTGGTCTCTTATTTATAGCTCTCTGTTTTGTTCTGAAGATGTATTAAATACCCAAGCTTAAATGCCACACGGTTTCTCTTATGTGAGAAACCCAAAATATAAATAAAGAATAAAATAAAAGACAGATAATAGGAAGTTGGGAGATGGATGTTTCTCAGGTAAGAAGAGGATCAAGAGATGGGGGAGGGCAAGGAGGGGAGAGTAAAGAGATGACAAAAGAATCAAGATATGTTATGTGCATGTAGGAACTCCCCACAAGGAACTGTAACATTCCACAATGCGCACAGGTACCAATAAAAATGAAAACCAAACAGAAAAGAAAATTCCACTTCTATCTTAGAAAGCCACTTAATGGATATTTTAGACATCAAGTCTTTTGGGAACCCCAAATCCTTAGGAGAGGAATAAGTATGCCTTAAAAAAAAGAGTTACGGGCAAAGCTTTTATCTTTTTCCTCTTGGGGTTTTCATAATGCTTATTATTAATTGTTCATGTGAAAACCTTTGAGAAGTTATACAGTAAGTAAACCAATTTAATTTTGAGTCACAAAATTATTTGAGCATGGAAACTATTTTGCTTTTGTTTCCTGCATGGCTATCTACTTCTCACAGAACCTACTTTGGGAATCACTACTCTACTAAGCTACCTCTTCACTGACAGAGTCTCCTTCAATGTTTTCACATCCTTTTGTGGTAAGTGGAAACAATTTGTCTACCTTGGTTGATTGAGATCATCTGGCCAATCACTATGTGCCACATGATGCTAGCTGGAGCTGCAGTTACCTGGGGCTTGACTGATGCTTTTGCAAGAAGGCTGAAAGGCAGAATTTAGCTTCCTGTCTTGGCTTAGTTCCTTGTCCCTGGAATACATTTCTGACACCAGCTTAAAGGAGGAGAAGTCTGGCTCATGTTTTCAGCCCATGGTGTATGTGGGGGACCGGAGGCTCCAAGGCTGGAAGGCATGGTGAAAGTGTCTAGAGAAGCAGAGCTTCTCATGCCATGGCAGCCAGGAGGCAGAGAGAAAACAAGGGGCAGGGGAGGGAGAAACTATACACCCTTCTAGGTCATGGCCTCAGTGACCCATCTCTTCTGACCTGGGCTCACCTCCCAACAGGAAGTCAGCTGTAGTGTTCCCTTAATCCAGTCGCCTTCCACATGCCCCACCTCTGGCAAATGAGGTCCTTGGAGACATCCACACCTAAACCATTACGCTGGCCAGGCTAGGCTTCTCTCTCACCTTTCTCACTATGTGATCTCTGGCTCAGGAGCTTCCAAGCCCTTCTTAAGGTTTAGGTCCCAAACAGGAACAATGTCACCTCCCTAGCATTCTATCATTTAAAAGTTTGGCCCAGATTCAAGGGGAGAAGAAGTAAATTCCACCTTTCTGCTAAAGAGGAGGAGGAGAGATGCCAAAGACTTTGCAGTTGTACTCTGTACAACCTGCCTCTCGTGAGACTTTAGCATCCTGTCAGATAAAGAACTTTGCTCACAGTTCTGGAAGATTCCTGGATAGCTATAAATAGACAAACTATAGGTACCACAGAGATGGGGGCAACTATTGATGTTTTCTTTGGCATGCAGGATCAGTGGACTAGGTAAGTGGCTAAAAGGTCCTAGTTTTAATGGTCTGTGAGCCAAATCCAACCACTATGTGTTTTTGTAAGTAAAGTTTTGTTGAAATACTGCTATACCTATTCGTTTATGTATTGTCTATGGCTGCTTTTGTACTACAAGCTCACAGCTGAATAGTTTGTGATGAAGACCATCTGGCCTATAAAGCCTAAAATATTTGCCATCTGGCCCCTTACATGAAAAATTTGTCCTCTCCTGGTATAGATTATATAAGCATCACAAAAGGATAATCACTTTATCATGAGAGGATGCAATCCAAACATGAGAAAGTGTAGACTATTAGCAAGTTATAAAACATTTTCCTTGGAGATAAAGCCTTGTGTTTTTTATGCATCAATAGTTCATCTTATTGGGGGGGGGGTTACTGGAGCTCGAACTCAGGACCTTGCACTTGCGAGGGAGGCGCTGGAACCACTGAGCTAAATCCCGGCCCTCACTTTTTATATTGTTAATTCTATTCTATTTTTTCCAGTGACCTGTTGGTGGATATTTAACTTGTTTGCAATTTTGGGGGGGGGTTCCCCATTAAGTTTATTGGTACATTTTAGGTATCAAATACAGTTAAATTCATTACTGGGATCTTGTACCATTACATGGGCATCTTGGTTCTTATTTTTTCCCCTTCCTCTGCCCTCCCTTCACCCCCTCCACCCCTCCCTATTTGCAAAGACTTTGT
>NW_004624753.1:11224642-11238803 GCF_000247695.1 Heterocephalus glaber | reverse complement strand
ATTTCCACGGGGGTGGGGTGTGCTTCTGGCACCCACATGGTTCAACTTCTCTGCCCTAGGAGCATGGGATGGTGGCGGGGGAGCTTCCTTCTGGTGCTGGGACTGGCTCACCTTCTCCTGCAATTTTTGATTATTACAAATAAAGCTACCATGAACATTCGAATGCAGGTCTTTGAGTGAATATGTTTTATTTCTCTTGGGTAAATATGTAGAAGTGAAATGGCTGGATCACATGGTTCATGTATGTTTAACTTTCTAAGAAGCTGTCAAAATATTTCCCAAACATTTTCATCAGCAATTTATGAGAATTCCTATTCCACCACATCCTTGTTAACACTAAGGTCAACCTTTTAATTCCCACTATATTAGGCATGTAGTAGAATTACACTGTGGTTTTAACTTGCATTTTTCTAAAGATTAATGATATTTAGAACCTTCATATGCTTATTTGCTGTCCATATACTTATCTGATGAAGTGTCTATTAAGATTTTAAATATTTTTCAAAAATGTTTAAAAGGTTTCATTTTTTGTTGAGTTTTGAGAATTCTTTATATATTGTGGATAGAACTTCTCTATCAGATACATGATAAATTCCATTCTTTCTTTCTCCTTTGAAGAGAAGTTTTAAATTTTTATGAAGTCTGTATATCCATTTTTATGAATAATGCCTTTGGTGTCATTTAAGAAATCGTTGTCTAATCCAAGGACATAAATATTTCCACTTATGTTAGTCTATGGTACATTTTTAAACCCTAAAATAAGACTTAAGATATGTGTCCAAAATCACTTTCATTTTTGGCATATGGGCATCCAATTGTTGTAGCACCATTTATTGAAAAGAAAACTATCCACAGACTCAACCTATGTAATTATCTCAGCCTAAGAGTGTAGCTCCAAGATACATATTCTTACCTTGAGGCAGAACCCTCTTTCTGGTTCCCAGACCTGTGGGGTAATTGATGTCATGGTAGCAAATGCCAAGTGGAAGCCTCTGAAACTGTTGATATCTCTCTCCCACCAGCAAAAACAGCAAATTGGAAGCAGGACCACACTCTGGGTGGTAGGTAGATATTAGCAATGTCTTCAGAGACTTATAGGATGGAAGTATAATTTTTTTCCCTCCTGTCTCTATTTAATGCATCTCCATAGCTTCTATAATATCATAGATAAAACTGAAGCATTATAGATTATAGTAGATCACTGGAAATGTAAGGAAGCAGTAGTCTTAATCATAACTGCTGTGTTGTGGTATCATTCTAAAACAGATTAATACAGCGGCTGATACTTGATATGCAACAATAGATATGGCAAATACCATTTAAATCTCCATTAAGAAGGATGATCCATAGCAAAGTGTTTTCATCTGGAGTGGTGGCCACACATTTATTTCATTTTTTTTCTAATTTAGCTTTACTTTTTTTTCCAGTTTCACTTTCTTAATTCCTCCACACCTATGAATACCATGCAGGTACATAACTTGCACCAAGTCCATGTTTCAATACTTGCTCGAGGTAGAACCCAAAGTAATATAATAATCAGTTTATTTCAGTGATATTTATGGATTGGTATCCATATATTAAAATATATCAGCAATACCAATAAATCCAAATGAATTAAATCCACCACACTTTCAGAGTGGAGTCTTTTAATTCCAGGGATATAGTTTTTATAAAAGAAAACCTAAAGCTTAAAACATGATACATCAGTGTATCTATACACTGATGTGTCAGTGTATCTTTTACTATATAGCAGCCACATCACCCCAGCTGTATGCAGTAATAACTTCTTGCTCTTCTATATATGGGTCAGCTCCAGAACAATGGATTTTGTCTCTCTGGGACTTGCTCCAAACTGTAGTTTCAGCCTGGATCTGCTCCAAACATCTCCTGTCTTTCTTGAGCCAGGAGCTATCCATGGCAGTTTAAAAAAATTATTATTATAGCAAAAGTCAAGAACACAGGAGAGCATGCCCAACATTTCCAGCATGCTTTAAAACCACTATCTGCATCATCCCCACTGACACTCTACCGGCTAAACCAATTCACATTACAAGGTACAAGGAAGGGTGAAAATTAGTAATAGTAATGAAATGTGTCACACTTTGTTTTAAATAATACCATGGAATAAAATGGGACAGATGACAACCAAAATAAATCTTGTATGGTGATAGGGATATGTGTCTGATAAAAAGATTTTAAGACAAAAAAGCACCATTAGTGTCAGAAAGGATCTCTAACCATCCATCGATCAACAAATTATAATAATTCTAAATATCATGCATCTAATTTAATAACCTCAAATATATAAATAGAATAAATGAAACTACACCATCATAGTGAGGGATTTCATGCTGATTTTTAAAAATGTTAATCCATCAATCTGAGCTAGGACATAGAATATCTCAACTACACCATTAAAACTCCTCCCACCTAATGGACATATATAGAACACTGCTTACAACAATTAGATAATATACACCCCATGGTTTAATGTGCCCCCTCCAAAATTCCTATTGAAACTTAATCCCTATGGTGTGGTATTAAGAAGTGGGGCCTTTTGGGAAGTGATTAAGTCATGAGGACTCTGGCCTCATTAATGGATGTGTGCCTTGTAAAAGGGCTGGGGAAAACTAGCTTCGGCCTTTTTTGGCCTTCTGTCCCTTCTTTCATGAGAGGACACATAGAAGGCATCGCCTTTGGAACTGTTAGAAATATATTTGCTTCAATAATTTCCCATTAGGTATTACACAAATCATAGATCACATTCTCTAACCAAAACTAAGGTAAAAGTTAATACAAAAAAGGTAAATCCTCCACAAAATTAGAATTTGAAAACATGCCCGTAACTCATGAGATAAAGAAATCCTTCCAAGGTAAACACCAAAGTGGGTCTCACACACATATACTTGGGACACATGTAAGGATGCTTATAGAAATGGTATTTTAAAAAATAGCAAAAACTTAAGAATAAGCTAAATGTCCACTGTCAGGAAAATGTAGACATAAACTGATATATTTCAAATAGTAAAATATTATATGGTGTTGAGAATGAATGTTTTTCAGTTTTGTTCCACAACATTGATGAAATACAGAGTGTAAAAACAAACAAATAAATGATAGCTACATAGGTAAATAAATTCCTAAAGAATTTATTCAGCATGATATCATTTTTATAAAGTTTAAACAACTAACATTAAATGATATGTTCCTTGGATGTGGAGATATGAAATAAGCAACATAAATAAAAAGAGAATGAAATTGTTAATATGAATCAGGATAGTGATTACCCCTGAACTTAATCTGAGCAAGAAGGCCTCTTGGTTCCTGCTCCTCAGGTCCAATCTTGCCCCCCTAGGTCTGTGCCTCTCCCCATCAGAGGATTTTCTCACCCAAAGCTTGCAGCGCTTGCTTCTAGATTGTGCTTTGAATTCCCATAAGGCGAGACTTCTCTGTCCAAATGGTGTAGCTCTGGCCTGGATTTGCTTTTCCAAGTGCAGATCACGCGAACTGTGTGATTTGGGGATAAGGAAAGGCTAAGGAGGGCAGTTTAAAAGGATAGGGGCTGACCCACGAGACAGGCTGCTTATGGCCACTTCTCACATTACCGCCATGCTCCAGCATAGTTGAAGAACCTGAGGATCAGAATTGAAGCCTGGGCTTACAGGTCAGTGTGAATATATCTGGTAAGATGGAAGGATGAAGTATATTTTACTTAACAGCCTGCTTGTTCTATATGTATATACAGGAAGTAGGCCTTTTTTCCTAGGCCTCACAACTGTCACAGCCTGGCAGGGGGGATAGAATTGGGAAGCAGTAGATAGGCAGATGAAACTTACTTTTAATGTTCTAGAGTCTGTGAATTTAACAAAAATATCATCTTGCACAGGTCAGATACATAAGACTTATTCATAGAAATAATTGGTTGGATTCTGGGTTTTGGGGCCAATGGCAAGGGATAAGCTGTGTGGGAACAAAGGATCTGATCATAAAGGGTCTTTTAACTATAAGAATTTGGGCTACCCTGAACATAGGAGGGAAATCCAGGAAGACTTTTGGTATTTGGTGGACACGTGATTGTTTTAGAAAGATTGATCTACCTGCAAAGTGAATTTAAGGTCTGAGACAAGCCTGAGATAAAGAGAGCAAATAATGAGTCTATTTCAGTAATCTGAGTAAGAAACATAGATGGTTTGGCCCAGCATGGAGGTGATGAGAGGAAGGTTTGTGGGGCCTAGCTGAAGAGAAATCAGAGTTAAGGATGTTGCCTAGATTTGTGGCCTGTGATGTTAAGTAGATGGTAAGGTACTCATTGGAACAGGGAATTGAAGTTGAAGATTAGGGGCTGTGTTGGGAAAGATCATGGTTTCAACTTGGATATGTTGCACTTGAGACCCTGTAGGAATATGGTAAGCCTGTGACACAAGCTTGGTATATAGTAATTATATGAGATGAGTAAAAATGAATAAATTACGGAGCCAAACTTGTTCATCATTTTTCAACTAATTTTCCCTGAGGTTGGAAAAGATAAGAGGAGCTGCCTTTCAAGTACAGCGAGGCCTGAATCAGTGACTGCTCTCATCAATTCATGCATTTCTGTGTTGATTTGTCAAGATGGGGAGCCACGCTGTTATTAGTGAAATTATTTTTTTCAGACTCACTCATTGTAGTAGGCAGGTACAACTTAATACATGACTCCAAAATCTGAGACCTAGTACAAAATAATCCTTCTAGCTTTTGCAACATTAGCAAGTGGGCCTCCTGGCTCCTTTTGACAGATTTGCTATGATCTCAGAGACCGTGACTCCTGCTGTCTTAAAAATCTGCTATCTTAGAGGCAGAATATCACATTTGATGATAGGACTGAGGGTGTGATATTTGATGATAGGGTTGAAGAAATAACCAAGGTATTTTAAGGGTCAGGCCTAGGAATGGCTTACTGCCACCTCTGCCCACAGGCCATTGATTGACCAGAGTCATGTGATCCGGCCCCATTCCAAAGGGGCTGGTTACTGTAGACCCTATTTGTGCCCCAAAATAGAATTTAGGATTAGTGACCAATTAGAAAGTATCCAGAGCAATTGAAAACCAGAGAGCCAATTTTCAGGTAAGCACGTAAATAACAAATACACAACCAAAATAGTCAAAATTTGTGTTCGATGCAATCTTGTTCAAAGGATGATCATTTATTATATACTGTAATTGTAAAATAAGATCTTACTACTCTTTCTAATCACTTAATGGACTTCGTAATTTGGAAGCCAGAGGTGTACTTAATTCTTTTAGAGGAATTCAGGCTCTTCTTCTGAAGATAATACTTAGTGGCTTCTTTCTCTTGCAATCAGCACCATGAAAATTTGCCACTGTGACTGCACTGGAGACATTTTGGTAAAGTAGAATGGAGATCTCCATGAAATGTATAACTCAAATATTTCAAGTTACAAAATAATATCATTATTGAACAATGGTCTTTTAAGAGATACTCAATTAAATATCTGGCATAATGAAAAAAAATTCCTTATGTTTACACAATATCTTATGTGCATATATTGTCTTTTTTGATTAACATAACTATATATGTGCATATTATATATAATATACCCTTTATTTCTTAATAAGTGCACCTAAAGTTTCTATGGGAAGCTATTACCCCTAACTTACTCTCAAATTCTACTCTCTGGGTGGAGCTGAGTCCCTCTCCAATTTATAGAGTGGACATACAGCCTAGACCTGGCCAAAGAAACCACACACTACTGTGATTCAGAGATAAACACAAAATCCAAGTCATGCTTATTGGAGTCATTGCTAATCAATTACTGCTCTACTGTTTTAATGGCTGAGAAATAGGCCTCCTCTTTCTGAAGCTACTTGGATAGAAGCCTGGAGTTGCTGGAGGCCATCTTGCCCCCACAAAAGAAGCTTCTAGAACACGGGATCCAACTGAAGAGTGCAGGACTAGGGCATAGAGACTGACCAGAGTGAAGTCTTACTGACATTGTTTGTTCCAGAATCCAGCCCACCGATGCCAGGCCACCCATGGACATTTTTCCTATGTGAGTCAGTATGTTCTGGTTTTTCCCTTTTGTCATTTGACTTGGGCATTTTTCATTTGTAACCAAAAGAGTCCTATACTTTTGGTTCAGCTATGATTATTTTACTGGTTTTGTAGGAAAACAAATTTAGGCTTAGAAAGCTATATGTATATATCTTGGTTCACACTTAGTTGGGCAAAAAGGAAACAAAATTGACATAATGTACAATGTTTTAATTTTATTTTCTTTAATTAAGAGTTTAAGTTTTAAAGAACTTTCTTTTACTTTTCTAACAAGATTTATGCAAAATTTTGTCAGGATAGAATAATTCCCTCACTGTGTCTAGAATGTTCAGCCTTTCCAATATATATTGGC
Organism: Heterocephalus glaber; assembly: GCF_000247695.1. The sequence continues at coordinate 11,232,399 of NW_004624753.1, read as the reverse complement.
AGCTGCTGTGTGGATTTTATTATTTTAAATATGACTTGCTGAGTCACTCTCAAGAAATAAACAGTAAATCTAAGTATTTTACAAGCCATAGGATGGATGCTTCAGCTTCTGTTCTGTACTGGAAATGAAATTTTTTCTATGGTTGAGCCCTAGAACTGACCTAAAATCAATAAAGAAAATTTGAAATACTCAAATGTGTGCTTCTTTAAAAAGCTAGTGGTTTTAGGAAAAAAAAAACATGTATGCACTGTATACTTCAAAATAACTAAATAACAGTATTCTTAATGGGAAAAAAATCCTATTTTTTTTCCTGGAACTGTGAATGGAAAACTCAACTGCATACCATTCCATTTCAAGGATCTGTAATCTTAGACCATTGAAGAGTTCCCCTTTCCAAAGAATGTTTCTCTGTGTGGTTTCTAAACCTCCTGACTTTTTGCAGAATTTTAGCATACCCTGGGAAGCATAAGAGAAGTAACAATGTAGAAATATCATATATCCTCTTTAGTTTTTATGTGTGACATAGAGTTCATCCATTTTTCCTATCCTCCTTGCTTATACATTTTATTTCGTTTGATTTTTTTTTCTGTAAATGTATTTTTAGACTTTTCATTTTGTATTAGTACATATTTAAGTTATATAATGATGACATTCCTTGTTTAGCGTTGGTACCTGCTTGTAACATATCTCAGTTCTGTTTTCATCCCCTTTCTCTACTCTTTCTCCATGTCTTGACCCACTTAGTCCCTATTTCCTATCATCTATCTTTTATTTTGCTCTTTATTTATATTTTGGGTTTCTCATATAAGAGAAAGCATGTGACATTTCAGCTTGTGTGTCTGATACATCTTCAGAGCAAAACAGAGAGCTACAAGAGTTATCAGGAGCTGGGCGTGGTGGCACATGCCTGTAATCCCAACCCCTTCAGGAGGCTGAGGCAGAAATGACCAGTTTGAGCTCAGCTTGGGCAACTTAGCAAGACCCTTTCTCAAAATACAAAATAAAAAGGGCTGAGGATGTAACTCAGTGCATAGGTCCTGGCTTCAATCTTCAGTATCAGGAAAAAAGAAAAATGTGGGGTTTTTTGTTTTGTTTTTTGTTTTTCCCCAAAACAAACATGAGGATAATAGTAGCATAGAGCCAGTTTGGTGGCACACTCCTGTAATCCCAGCACTCAGGAGGCTGAGGCAGGTGGACTGTCCCAAGTTCGAGGCCAGCCTAGGCTACAAAGTGAATTCAAGGCCAGCCTGATTACAGAGCGAGACCCTGACTCAAAACAACAAAAACACACAAAAAAGGAAATAGTAGCTTAGAGCCAGTCCTAGGTACTGTACACATGTGAACAGCCAAGTCTTCAAGATGCTGAAGCTCTACCTTGGTCCCTTAAATTCAATAGTTATGTTAACGAAACTTGGAAACTCGGCGGCATTGTATGTGATGTTCACCTTAATAAGAAGATTATTCACTAATTGCCTGCCTGCCCCCCGTGTCCTCGTCACAGCAGTGAATAGGACCCCAGAGACACAAACAGGATGTTGAGGAAGCTGCCCAGGAAGGACAAGGGTCTGGAGCACAGCAGAAGGCCCCCTTCATGCGAGGGCCTGGAGTTCTGGTCCAGACTGGGACCATGCTGGGGATTAGGAAATTTAATCATTGGCCTCTTTGGGTCCCAGATTCTTCTGCTGTAAAATCCAAATACTAATGCCTCTCTCATAGAGATGTGTGAAGACTAGAAGATTAAGATGCCCTTTTATTTTGATTTATCATTCATCCCCTAAAATTACAAATCTTAAAATCTAAATAAAGAGAAAAATAAAAGATATACAGTAGGAAATATGGAGATAGATCTTTTGTAAAAGGAAAGGGAGGCAAGAGATGAAAGAAGTGGGCTGGGAGGGGCGTGGGAGGGAATGAAAAAAGAATTAAGATGTGTTCTGTACATGTACCAACTTCCCACAAGGAATGTAATCTTTTGTGCACTGCAAACATGTACCAATAACAATAAGAAAGATATTGAAGGTAATTGAGTACCAGTTTTTCTAACCCCTCCCCTTCCATGAAAATTATGGAAAACATGTCCAAAATCCAAGAACTAACACAGTCATGCATACAAAAATATCTGCAACAAATTAATTTGCCATTAAATGTAATTGTACAATTACATTTCATAACTGAATACAATTATGTATATACTCATATATACTCTCACACGTACACACACAGGGTTTTAATTTAAGTTTAGCCAAATGGAAATATCAAATGTGAGAAAAGTTCCTCTCCAGTAGCTGAAGACATTGGCAGTGATTTCTATGGCCGTAGTCTGATGATTTATCTCTCTACTGCCATGGCTTCTTAATGCTTGACATTTTGACCAGATCCTTCCTCATTGTCTTCTTTGTCACTTCGGCCAAGCATCTTTGGATAGGATCAATCTTTCCCTTCCTTCCCCTTCAGTGTTTCCAATCCTAGCCATGGCACTTGCCAGTTAAGTTGGCACAAGTAAAGTAACTCATCAGCCAACCATAAAGAAAGCTAAATGGCAAAAGAGATAGGATGTAGATAAAAGTTTTCTTTGCTATCCATCATTTCATCTCACTTTCTTGGCTCTCACTGACCTCTTGCTCCTGATCCTTTCCTTATGTTCACCCAGATCTCCCTAGCCCTCATCCTACAACTCCATTCCCATAGGAGTCTGATGTCTTCATATCCTCAACTGGTTTGGTAATCTTTCTGTTACTGTAACACTACCCAAGATAAATCAACCTAAAAAGAGAAAAGGTTTATTTTGGATCAAATTTTGGAGGTTACAGTCCAAGATCAGTTGAACCCATTGCTTGGTGAAACAAGGTGCTCACTTCGTGGTGGCAGGGAGGCAAAGGATTCAGAAGGAAGGAGCTGGGATCCAAGTATTTCCTTCCTGGGCTCATCCCTAATGACCTTGCTTCCTCTGCTTGGCCCATCTCTTAAAATTTCCAAACCCTCCCAATAGAACTATAGGATGGAGACCAACCTTTAACATATGGGCTTTCAGGGGGCAGTTGAAATCCAAACCATGGTAGCAGCTCATTTGAGCACTCTACCCTGCTTCCTCTCAAGGTTCTCTATTTTAGAAGGATCAGCACTTTTTCCCCCAGCTTTCCTTTGAATCAAATTTATATTCTTTCAAACTTGTTGATCTCAGCAGTGTGTTAACTGAAGAAACAATAAAGCAACCTGAAGTGTGAACAAATACTTTTTTCTATTTGGAAGATTGCTTTTCAAGCAAGTTAGCCTATATTCATCTACAATTAGTGAACTTCTACAGAATTAGAAGACCGAGGCTAATATCTGGATCATAGACATTTTATTCCTTTAATTTTCAACTTCCTCTCCTGTTGGTTAGGAACAGTCTCCAGACATTACAGTCATTTCCCAAGAAGAATTGTTGCTTAAAGATAACCAGTCACTTCTGGTTGCCACTGTGCACTTGAAATCAAGAACACTGCTCTGTTCATGGAACATGAAAACCGCTTGCAGAGCCCTGCTGATTGGTATAAGCCCATGACAAGACAAACATACAATCTGAAGCAGCACTTCTTGCTTATTTATGGGGGCAAACACAATTTAGATTCCATAGGACACTTGTTCCTCTTTCTAATCTTAAAACAAAGAATACAAGCATTCCTGGGTTTTGATTAATCCTTAGTATCAATTGAAAAGCGTAGATTCCAGAAAAATGTATAAGTCAAGTTCCTTGAACTTTGATCAGCTGTTGAAAAGAACAAGTATCAACTTGAGAATTTCAAGTATTGTGTGTAAATATTATTACTTTTGCTAAATATGCAAAGTTGCAGGTGATTTCTTCTAGGACCTGATTCTCAAATTATTGCAATGTATTATATTTGTTCATTTGCTTTCTGTAAACTTAAATATGATTTATTAGTTAAAATAAATTATATTTATGGATTTCAAAAATGTTTTCTTTTGCATCTGTTAATCCCCAAGAACTAGGAACAGTAAAGTATTCTAGAAACTTGGCTTCCACCAGAGGCAGCTGTCACCAGCTTTTTCTTCTTCTTCCAGTCATTACATGTAACATGAATAAAATGACTGCAATTCCATCCTGGTTCTTGAAGAAGTTACTCTTGGCTTGGTCAAGTGGAAAGTCACAAGGAGCCTGGATCCTGAAGATTTTGTAGAGCAAGCCACTCTACCAGTTCTAGACTTGTTCTTGCATGTAAGTCAGAGATGTACTGACAATCTCAGGAGTGAGCTGGCTGTGTCTGGGTAATAAGGCTTGGATCCAGGGTTTTACTTGGGCTTCCTGTTGCATGTACACAGCATAGTCTCTACTTCAAACTGTGGACTCTGACTTAGTTCCAGCTATGGTCTCTGGAGAACCCCATCCTTGTCATAGTCAGCTCCACTTCATCGGTATCTGATGGGTGAGGATGGGCTCATCTCCCACAAGTGGGAGTGAGTTAGTAAGTCAAACAAGGAAGAGGAATGGCTAGGATAGAGCCAAGATTGAAGCTAGATGGGAGGTGGAGAACTGAGTGGAGAAAGTGCCAGCAGCATAACCAGTAATTTGAGACCGTAGTTAGTGCACAGTGAAAGCAAGAGGAGGCACTAGGAGAAAAATAGGCCAACCTACTGCCAGGATGATCCGATTTACTTTAAAAAACTATCTTCATGCTCAGATGAATTCTGACATGTTGTGATCCTTTTCCAATGGGGTATAGGGAACAGCACTCATAAACTCTAGTTCAAATATAAATTGGTAAAATATTTTTTTAAGTGGGTAAAATTTTAAGGAGGGCAACTCAGTAATTCTCATAACATTTTAAATGTACACCCACTCCAAAATATTTTAAAAGGGGGAGGAGGGCTTAGCAAAAACAGTAGAAACATATGTCTTTATTATTTATTATTGACAAGAATTCCTGCTTAAGCAATGTGACAAACAGACCCACACTCACATGTCTGTTTATTCCCAAAAGTAATACAAACTACAAAATATCTACTCTGAACTTTATATAAAACCCATGTGAAGAAAAACATAAAATGGAATTGAAGTTTATAGAAAGGCATTTCCATCACTGTGATGAAATATCTGAGATAATCAACATAAAAGAAGAAAGATTATTTTCTCATTCAGTTTTTAAGTTTCAGACTATGGTTGTTTGGCTCTGTTGCTTTGGGTCTGTGGCAAAGCAGAATGTTCTGGTGGGGAGCACATGGTGAGACAGAGCAAGTGTGTAGCTTGAGTCTGTCTTCCTCTTTCTCCCACTAATGCTGCCATGTGGGCTTCACTCTCATAACTTCATCTAATCCTAGTTACCTGCTGAAGGTCCCAGCTCCAAACCACATCAGAATATTAGTTTGGGGATTAAATTTTCCAACCCACAAACTTTTAAAGTACAAGACTATAATTCAGTCCTTTTCCCAACATCAACTGGATAGACCACAGAGTCTAATTTGAGTTTAAGGAAATGCTAGTACATTTCTTGTATACTTGGTTTCACAGTTGCTTCATTCTGACCCTGAAGGCATCAGAAGTGCTGCTTCCCCATAGAGGCTCAGAGAAGAACCCAGCCCATGCCTCTATCCTGCCTTCTGATGGCTCCTGGACATCCTAGTGTCGTTGGCTTGTAGCTACATCACTGTGTCTGTGCCTTTCTTCATGTCATCCTCTCCCCTGTGTCTTTTCTTCCTCTCCCAAGTTCCATTATATTTAGAACCCACTACTATCCGGGGTGATTTTATCTTGAGATCATTCATTTAATTTGCCAAAATTCTTTTGGAAAGTCACATTTATGAGCTTCCAGAGGATCTGTCTTTTGTGGGAACATTATCTACCACACTACAGAACTGCAGTAAATATTTCAGTGGAAAATTTTGAAGGGTATGAGTTCAAGAGATTATTATCTTTTCATGTACCTTATTGTATTTTAAAAATAATTAACATGAATAATTTCCCCAAACCAACAGCAAAGAAAGAATAGCTAAGTCTGTTGAGGTGTGAAGGATTGACATTTTCAAGTACTGTTAGTACAAATGTAAAATGGTAGTCTTTCAGGGGGTAACGTGCCAAATCAGAATTTAGGAATTTACACTGTATATGTACATGTATCGCTGCACAACGACAGGTGCCCAGTGATTACAGCATTGTTTATGATGGCAAAAATACTTTAGAAAATATCTTTCTGTGGTCTGTTTCTTTATCAACCTAGTGCAGAAATAGATATATAATTCTATATAATCCAGCCTTTAAAAATAAGGGAGGGGGATAGTTTTCTGTATACTGACAAAGATAAATGTCATAATATGTTGTTAAATAAAAACAGGAAGTCAAAAACAATATTTATAACATGATCTCATTTAAAATTAGTATTTTTATACACAGAAAAAGTCTAAAAGGATGTAAGCAGCAATTTTTTTTGAGGGATGGGATAGCAGAATTTTTATTTATTGTTTTATACATTTCAGATTGTAAGAATTTTTTATAATAAGCATCTATTATTTCTATTATAAAAGGGGAAACAATGAAGGGGAGGGATTTTTTTGAAACAAAAAAAAGACAGAAAGAAAATCCCATAGAGAGTTGCATTGTTCCAGAGCTGGGTCTTGGGCCAAGATTTTGACTCTGCTCCTCAGTGGTGGACAGGACCTCCCTCAGCTGGAGCCTATGAATAGCTTGATTGACATTCCCTGCTGGCCTGGGTTTTCATGCATTTGGCATGGTGTAGCTGGGAACCCCCTTGAAATTTCCATGAAGGGGCCTCTCTGCTGTTGTGCAGTACTGACCATTTCTTCATTTTCTCTATAGCACGAGAGTCAAGAATGCTACTAGCTACAGACTCAATCTCCCCTCATCTCATTGCTTCCTAGCAATATGACCTTTTGCAAGTTATTTAAACTTTCTAGGGTCAGTTTTGGAGCCAAAGTTAAAAACCACATAAAATCCCTTCTTGGATAATGAAATAACATAGGTACCAATAAGTGCTCATTCATACCCACCCCCACTTTCACCATTTCTTTCTCCCTGCCTACATTTCCTAGCAGGTGGGTGATTCTGGCAGTGGGCCACAATGAGGGCTCTACCATCCCTTCATAGCATTTAAAAAATTGAAAGAAGACATGTTTTGCTTGTCTCTATGATAAAGAAACAACTGGCTTTGATTAGATCCCTACACTGGCTCCAGGAATGCCAGATGTCCTGCAAAACATGAGACAGTGTCAGGCAGTAAAGAATTCTCTTGCATTTCATATAACTTTTCAATATCCGGTGGGACAGTCACATAAGTTAAAAACCTCTTTGTATTACTTGAACCTAGAAGCAACATTTTATAAAGCAACACTGGACTTCCCGCCCTTTCCATTTAAGATTATACTTTGTTTTGTTTGGACTTAAGCACTTGTTTTGAAAATCACATTCTGACAGCAGTGCCACTTATGCTATTTGAGTCTTCAAATAAAAACAGGCCACCAGCCATCTGCCTTTGTAGTTGTCACAAGTTGGTTTGGTGCATAGGTGTAACCATCTGACTACACTATCATGACTTCTAGAACACTAATTCCTAACCATTGATGCTGTGAAATTCATTCTAAGCCATTATAGATTATTTTCCTCTTATTTCTCTTTAATTTTTTTTGCTTAAATTCTTTTATTGGTACATTTTAGGTATACAGTACGTTTACATTTATCATTGGGTGCTTGTACCTGTATATGATGTATCTTGGTTCTGATTTTTTCCCAATTCCCTGTGCTCCCTTCA
>NW_004624753.1:11204638-11224497 GCF_000247695.1 Heterocephalus glaber | reverse complement strand
CACTTTCAGTTTCTCACACTAGAGAAACTATTTGGTATTTACACATGTGTGTCCTATTTATTTCACTTAAGAGCATGGCCTCAATATGCATCCATTTAGGTATAAATGTCTCTAGTTTATTGTTCTTTATGGCTGAGTAGAATTTGTCTGTGCATTATATGTGTAAGATAATATTACTCATCGGTTTCAGTTCAGGATCATAAGGTAGGATTATAAAATATTTATTTTTAAAAAGAAGACATGACAAGTTGAGGTCTAGTCTAGAAGATCATAAAGTTTTACAAATATCTGGCAGGGGGCATCTCTCAAGTGAAGTAGGGCAAGTTCAACTACTACCTGTTTTCAATGGTAGAATAGTGACACTGGCAAAAATTCAAAAATGTCATTGTTCCCTGACAGCAGGTATCAGAGGCATTCAAGATAGCAGCCAAAACTGGTCCCTCTAGAGCCAGAACCAGGGAGCTATCAAGGCCCAGGAGAACTCTTATAAGAAAAGGTCCTTCATCCAATAAAAATATCAACTAATCTTGCTTTCATCTCTAGTTTATCACACTAGGTGATGAGAGATAACACTATGAGCTGGCAGGAGAATGATACACAGGAAGCCAGAAATGTGAATACACTAAGAACAGGCAGTGTGGGCCAGTTGTTAGCAGGTAGATGACGATGAAGCCATAAGTTGGACCATGTGTTTGTTAAAGAATGTGGAAATATTTTGGTCACCGCACTTTGCTGATATGTGGGCCTGGATCCTAGAGCTGTAGGCTTCTACTGAACACCATATTATTGTCTCAATGTTTTTTAAACATGTCATCCAATATCTGAAAGATAAGCAGTTAATGCATTGAGCTTCCTCAGGTTTCTATGCGGATGCTTCAGAAGACAGAGGGAAAGCATTGAGCATTGCCACTAAATATGTACTTGGTTCCATTTTAAGATACTTTGTGCTGCTTTTATTTTATTGTATATATACTGATGATGGAAAATCTGCCTTCACAGATCAACCAAGAACACTAATCTAGAACAAGCCGAAATAACTATGGTCTAGTTTCCACACTTTTCCTGGTTATGAGGACATTAGTGATTGCCCAGACCTTCTGATGGGTTTCAGGACACAGACAATTTGTCAAAATAAAGTATCAACAAAGCTAGACATTGATTTCATAGTTTACTTTAAATCAAAACATATTTGAAAGCAAAATTTGCTTGAGATAATGTGCAAAAGAGATGCCCTGTGCCCAAAATCAATGTACTGCTGCATTAAAGTATGGAACTATGTGTGGAAGAGAACAACATTAAAAATAATTCTAAAGGAGGAAACCAGAAATGAACTGGAAGATATTTTATCCAGATAAGTAAAGGATTACCAAGACAGAGGATAAATGAGATGATCTTCCAAGGAAACTTAGTCTAAGACATATTTTGAAGTTGAGGATCAGGAGTATTTATGCTGTCACTCACCCAGAACTACCATTACATGTTCATGTATCTCACATACATAAAACTTGTACACTACACATTCATATATACCTGATAGGTATAGGTATAGCAAAATAGATGGATTCACTCATTTGTATGAAATAAAATCTTGCTGACCTGGGGTATGCCGGGATACAATTGGTGTATTAGCCACAGTGCTGTCACTGAAAGCGAATCTAGTGAGGGACTCAGACTGATAAATGAGCAACGGCACACAGACCCATGCTGGAGAAAGGCTCTTGAAAGGGCATCTAGTTCATCCTGGATGGTCAGGGGCACTTCCCAGAGCAAGCAATGTCTAAGCTGAGAGTCCAAGGACAAGATGGCATTCACCAGGTGATGCCAGAGACAGAAGGGCGGGAAGATTCTTTCCAGCAGAGACCACAGCATTTAGAAAGATCCAGAGACAGTAAGGAATCTTCAAAGAGGTAAAAGAAGCTCAGTGTAAAATGAGTAGCGTGAAGGCCACAGAGGCAAAGAGGAGACCTAACAAGATCATTTGGGGTTGGTACATTTCAAGACCAGTGGCTTTCAAGGGGAGTAATGTGAGCCAATGAAAGCCACAGAGTGGAGAGTAGAATAAGGGGAGCAAAATTGAATTGTATTGTTTTAATATATTTATTCGGTTATCACACATTGCTCACTTACCATTTCCTATTTTCTAGCTCCAGATCTTACTTTCTAGCATATTTTTAAAGGCTATGTCAATATATCCTGATCAGGATGTTAGGAGAGAATAAAACAAGCCCTAGAGACAATAAAGCAAGGAGATTATAATTGACAGACTCTCAAAATAATGAGAAAATAATTTTAAGTGCAAGATAAAATACTAAATCCCTTGGCATTGGCACATGGAGAGCTTTAAAAAATCCTTCACCTATAACATAGCTAAAAAATAATTAAAAATCAAAGCAATAAGAAATTTTTCTTGTTGTTACTGGGGATCAAACTTGGGTCCTTGAGCTTGTGGAACAGGCAGCGGAACCACTGAGCTAAATCTCCAGCCCCCGAGAAATCATTTTTAAAGGATATTTTGAAGGGGCTGAAGATGTAGCTCATAGTTGCAGTACTTGCCTAGCATGCACAAGGCTGTAGTTTCAATTCCCAGTGACACACACACACCAACACTGGCTTGAAGGCTTCATGGGAGAGGAAATTTTTATGGATTTTTTTAAAGAATAGGTAGGGTTTTAGTAAGCTAAGACTCTAAGCTAAGGAGCAAAGTGAGAAGGAAGTAGACTATTCGAAATGGAAGGATCCCTTGAATAAAGAGAGGTCAAAGATGCTGTAAGTATAAAGCACAAGTTTTGCTTGGAACTGTGGCCCTAAAGCCAGACAACTTCAAGACCCCAATCTATTCATCACTCTGTGGGTAGCATGTTCTTTCATTGGCTCATGTTACTCCCCTTGAAAGTCTTGCCACTGGTCTTGAAAAAAGAGTGTTCAAGTTTTGGAGCAGGACATCAAACTCTGCTCTAGGAAATCAAATCTTGCTATGACCAATGAGATAGATTAAAGTTTTGCAGGACTAATTACAGGAAGAGCTTTAATAGTCCAACAAATTATGAAACAGGCATGGGAAAGCTAGTCAAAAATGGGTAAATTAGCCTGTCCTAGTACAGAATCTATGGGGATCATGCCAAATCAAGAGAAATGTCAAATGACAAATTTGCGCCTGGTAGGAAAGTGAGCACTAACTCACCAGCCCTTGTAATAAACACTGCAAACAACATGGAAATCATTAGACGGTGCTTATGAAGGGCTTGTAAGAAACACTGCTTTGAGTACTTGGCTGTTAAAGAGCAGAGCTTGAAAGCGAAGTTATTGTCACTTGGCTAGTGAATGGTTTATCTTGCTTTTATGAAATAATAGCTAACAATCTCAATGCTTTTAAATAGCCCTAAACAATTGTCTGATTTTGAGAAAAGCTAGTCCAGCTTATATAGAGGTAGGCAAATTGGTGTCTTATAAACTGGCACTCAGAGCCACAAACCAATCTGTATTCTCCAATTTCTCTTTTATGGTTCCTAATAAATCTCTGCATGCTTCCCTATCTTTTGCCACTGGCCAAGGAGAATCCAAAATATGGATACACTGCAGGATTCTTTTCTACATAGGTAGAAGCCATTCTGGAAAAGATTTCACAGAGAAAAACAAAGAACAAGCAGATCACAGGGCTCTACTGTAAGGGTAGCCTTGAAACTTGGTTTCAGTGCCAAATTTAAAACACAGACAGCTGAGAGGTAAGTTTTTGAACAACATAATACTAATTAAAATGAAACTTAAGAAATGCTTTAGGGTCGAGACACCACGACTGGAAGCTAGTGGAATTGGGATGAAAAAGTGGCTGCCAAAGAACAGCTGAGTGCTAATAGTAACTAGTATTAGCACCAGAAAAGGCAGAGAACATTCAGACGTACAAGATGTATTAGCTTCCTGTTACTATAACAAAATAGCGGAGATAATCCTTTTACAAGGAAAAAGTTTATTTTGGCTCACAGTTTTAGAGGTTTCAGTTTGTGATCAAATGGCCTCATTGATTTGGGCCCCTGAAAAGACAGCACTCCATGCAGAAATGTGTGGCAGAGAAAGATTGCTGACCTTTCCTGAGTCAGGCAAAAGAGCAAAAAGGAGAAGACCAGGGTCCTACAGTCCCCTTCAGGGCACATCCCTGATGACCTAGAGACTTCCACAAAGCACCACTTCCTAAAGGTCACCACCTCTCATAGCATTACCTGGGGACCAAGACTTTAATGAACCTTTGGGCAACATTAAACATCCAAACTATAGGACAAGATCACCAGCTTTAACCAGTCATTACTGAACCTCTCAGATGGCTACCCAGTTAAAGGATAGTCATGAGGGAGGAAAAAATGTTAATAGAAATAGAAAGGGGTCATGAAATTACAAAAAAAAGAGATGTTGAGGAAGTGTGAAGGAAGTAAAGCAAGAAACAGCCGGACAGCAGATGATAGCAAGATATACAGATGAGAGACAAATGCAATTTCAAAAAATGTAAGTACAGGGCAGAATAATTCTGATAATTTAATTCCTGGTATTTTTCATTGCTCTGTGAAGTATATGTTGTGGAGCCTTAACATTGTTTTCCATTGCCGGGAGGCTGAGGCAAGAGGATCACTATGAATTCAAACCCAGCCTGGGCGACATAGTGAGTTCAAGGCCAGCCTCAACTACATAGTGAGCCCCTGTCTCAAAATTGCTTTCCACATGAAGTAATAGAGAAGTGGGGTCCTCTCAGCCTGTGGTGCCTGTCAGACATTGGCTCCAGCCACTGGAGGGACAAAGGCAGGACTGTGAGTGCAGGGGAGGCGGAGAAGCCCAGGGAGCAGGGCCATGTCAAGCAGGACAGACCTCTACTGGGAACAATGAGGACAGGGCTGTGGAGAGGGAATAAACGTTTGTTTCCTAATACGAACCAGATGCTGGAAATATAGGACCGTGTTCAGCCTTCACCACAGAGTTGAGGAGCTAATATGTGATTGAAGAGACAGGAGGTGAAGCAACTTTCCCAAGAACACAGAGAGACACTGGAGCTGTGACTGGATTTGGAAGCTAAAGTCACAACATAATTCGCCTCAATATGAGAAAAATAGCATTTGTAGGATAAAAGAAACAAGAGGAAAAAAAACTGGAGAGTCATCAAATAGAAATAGAAATCTGATGTTAAAAAAATTATACCAGACCACCAGTGGTCACATTCACTGTGTCATTGGACCTCTGTGGGAAATGTCTCTTGACTTCCTAAGGAAAAGATAGCTAAGAAAAGCTGATTTTCGCATATGGAAGGGTTGGAAGAGACTCGTACAATCAAGAGAGACATAGTAAGTAAAACAACTGTGAATAATGAGGAGAATGTCATCTTTCCTCTGGCAGAAAAATGCTGCCAGATTGTGGCAGTAGTCCAAAATTGTACGAAGGAGACCCCCGTGGAGAGGAGTTGTCGTTCCTCTCCCCTCCCCCAGCTCCTTCCCCTGCCAGCCCTTTCTCAGCCACTCTCGATTTGATTTTGGGAAATAGAAAGGGCAGGAAATTCAGTCTTTTCTCTTGGCAAGCACTTCCTTTCTCTTCATACCCCCCATTTCCCCTTCCATCGTCTATGATAATAGGCACCCCATCTTGTGTCCTCCAGAAGTACTTTTAAATGAAAGAAGTACCAGCTAGGAGGATGGAAGTATCCCTTCAAAAATGATTTTCTTAAATGCCATCACCTTTAGCCCACCTAGGATGAATAGATCAAGAAAATGTGAAAAGTCTCTTCCCTGGACAGCACATTTCTGAAAATTGTTTATTTCATGAGAAATGCATGACAGATGGTCCGAGTAGGGTGAGGCATGCAAAACAGAACGAAGTTTCCTACTGTTCTGTCAGATGTTTCCATTCTCCGTTCCATCCATTAAATGCTGACTTATTTTTCTTCCACAAACTTCAGTTTGGCTTTTAAAAAATCAATGATGTTTTTGGTGTTCATTTAAGATTTTCTTATATTATTGCTAGAAACTTCAATCTGAAATGTACCCTTTACACAGCATAGGTGAAGAGGTTGGAGGCACCTGCTGTGACTACCACAATATATAGAATGTGATGCTTACTGTGCAAGGAGCAATAAATACCTATGGTCATTTAGATGATGAAATTCAATGCACGTAGACTGGTACATAAGTAGTTTTAAACATGCCTCCACAAAGAAGATTAGTGTTGGCATTCAAAATGTCCAATCAGACAGTAACGGGTTTGCTGAAACAATATTCATATCATCCCAAGAATGGTTCCATTAGAAGAACTTTGGATGATCAATAAATGGTATTCTCTTACATCCGCTCCACTTTATGACTGAGCATAGGTAGATGCATGAAATTGAAGCATTTTCATGCCCACATACTCACGTGTGTGGACACATATGCACCCATACACACAACTTCCAACAAGTCCTTGTTTACACGTGTGGTCATGGATGAACTTTACCTTACCAACTCCCACCAGACCCAGGTGTTTCACGCCTACAACATACAACATAGCTCCTTCTCTCAGGAAACATGTCCACTTCCCCTTTGGGAGTCCTTTGAAGAACAATTTCAGAAAGGAACAATAAGTTTTTAGAAGAAAGTTTAGAGCAGTGTGGGCAATGTTTTAAATGGACATTCCAAGCAAGTGTGTCACATTTTGATTCTTCCTGCCGAGTCACAGCCTTTCTAGAAATGGGTGACTCTGGTATGCTGATCTACGACAGAACTGAAATTAATATCACTTTATTAAAAACACCAATCTTTAAAAAACAAGAAGTGAGAATACTATATAAATGAAAGACCCCAGTTAAGGGCAAAATTTTTCAGCAAAACCATATCAGGTGGAAATTAGAGAAATGTTTTCAAGGTTATCTGGACATAAATGGACTCAACTTGGCAATCTTTAGAAAATGGAAATTACTGCAGCCTCTCCTGCCAGTTTCTTGTGCACAACTGACCAATGTTAAATAAGAAACAAACTCAAATCGCCTTTGTTTTGTTTGTCTGACTGACCAGCAAATCAATTTAAAGACTTACTTTATTTTTATGGAAGAGATCTGCCCAGTAGACTCCCATCTGTAATTGTTTTTTTTTAATCACAACATTCAGTGGCATAATTGGCTAAAACTCTGCTGTTGATAGAATTTTAATGGTAATTACAAACCTAAGAAAAAACTGGGATATTGAAATCTGAGTAATTTGAAGCAGCATTTTTAAAGTGACAGCAACATAATTCTGCTATGTGGACTTGCCTTGTTGATTCCTTTTCTCCCAGAGTTCAAATCTGTGACACGCATGGGTTGCTTCATAGATTTAAATTTTAACTTTCATTAGGCAATTAATGGAGAGAGGTTCTTAGGGAGGAATGGAAGCCAAGTAGCAATTTAAGAATGCTGCGACTTCTATGATGTGCTCTAACCCTCTTAGTGAAGAGGGAATGTGGGATTTCTTTTCCTGAGATTAGCTAGCTACATTCATGTTTGCATTTAAGAAATATGTGTTGATTATTTATTTACCAGTACTTACAAAGTTAATATTAGCCTGAAACAGCAATTTCTCTCTCCGTGTGTGTATGTGTGTGTGTGTGTGTGTGTGTGTGTGTGTGTGTGTGTGTATGTATGTTTAGTTCAGCTACTGGAGACTGAACCCAGGGAGCACTGAGTAACATACATATATCAAGACAGGATCTGATTAAATTGTTCAGGGTGACCTTGGACTTGCAGGCCTCCTTCCTCAGCCTCCTCAGTGACTGGAATTTTAGATGTGTACCACCACTGCCAACTAGAATGGTAATTTTATTACCAACAGTAACTTCACAGCCAAAGAGTGGAATTCTTAGGTTCTCATCATTTTGTTCTGAGACAAAGATTAAGACACAATTCTGCTGAGACTAACTGCTCCCTTGGTAAGCAAGATAGGACTATGATTAATTATCATTTAAGATTTTTTTTCTGGTCCCATAATGTTAAGTGAAATAAATCAGGTGCACAAACCAAAATATGGCATAATTTCTCTTATATGAGAAACCCAAAATATAAATGAATGGAAAAGCAAAATAAAAGATAGATGATAGGCAACAGGGAGGTAGACCTTTTGCAAAATGGAAGAGGACTAAGGGATGGAGGGAGGGAGGAGAGAGAGAGGGGAGGGGAAAAAGGAAGAAAAAAAAATTAAGATGTACTTTACACATGTATCAACTCCTCACAATGTATGTAATCATTATGTGCTGAAAACATGTACTAATAAAAATTTAAAAATAAAAATTAGAGTTGTGCTGTCATGGCTACCTTGATGTCCTGAGTAGATTCAAAATGTCCACAGCAAGTTCTGTCAAATAAAAACATCACAGTATGTGCTTATCCACCTTATTTATCAGATCTGGCACTGTGAAACTTTTGGCTCTTCCTCAAAGTCAAATGACCGTGAAAGATAAACATCTTGGATCGACTCAGGGCATGAAAAGACACAAGAGAGGCTTCCAGAACTGCTTCTGAGAGAGGCAAGAACCATGGGATAAGTGTGTTCAAAGCAGGGGGCGGTATCTTGAGAGAAATTAATGGCAATATGTCTTTCACTATAATAAATTTTAAAACTTTGTCCTGGTCAGTGTGCTGGTTAGTGTTAAGATTTACCTCACCCATTCGCTTCTCCACCTCAGTGGGCTGAGAGACACACCCTGCACATCTTCATTGGACCATGGTTCCCAGGCCCTTCAGAACGAAGCACAGAAGCCTCCCTAGAGCCATGGATGCGATGCTCTCTAGAGTCTGGCCCTGCCTATACCCTGTGCTCAGCCCCTCCCATTCTGTGTCCCTGCTCGCTGCTTGTTTTCTGCTACCCTCCCAGTCATTTTGTTTTATTTTATGTTTGCACTGCTGTTCGTTCTATTGGGAAAGGTCTTCCATCAATCTTCATGGTTCCACTTAAATGCCGTCTCCTCGGAGCAGCCTTCCATGGCCTTCTTGGCCTCTGTTAACTCATCTTTTTATTTTCCTCATTGCGCTTATCCTTATTTGAAAAATCTTTTTTTTCTTTGCTTACCTCTCTGCTCTCTGTCTCCTGTTGCTCACAGCGCAAAAACATGAAAACAGGAACCTCATTTCCTCTTCCATCACTAGGGTCTCAGGGGACTTGTGACACAGAGGGATGGTGCTGGGTACCCATTTGTCAAGTGAGTGACTGGGTGACAGGATGTACAGTCACTCCCCATCCACGTTTTTGCTGTGCATGGTTTCAGTTACCCACTCTCAGCTGTAATCCTAAAATTAAATGGCAAATTCCAGAAATAAACAGTTTATAAATTTTATTTCCTTGTCTGTTTTTTCTTTCTTTCTTTTTCTTTCTTTCTTTCTTTCTCTTTCTCTTTCTTTCTTTCTTTCTTGCTTGCTTGCTTGCTTTCTCTCTTTCCCTCTTTCTCTCTTTCTCAGTATTAGAGATTGAACCCAGGGCCTTGCACGTGCTAGGCAAGTGCTCTACCACTGAGCTACACCCCTAACCTGCATGCTATTTTGAAGAGTGTGATGAAAGCTCACCTCATCCTGCTCCATCCTACCTGGGATGTGAATCATCCTTTTGTCCAGCATATCCACCCTGTATATAATACCTGCTCATTAGTCACTCAGCAGCTACCTGGCTTATTAGATCCACTGTCGGAGCGTGGCAGTGCTCATGTTCAAGTAAGAAGTTCAATTATTGCCTAATGGTACATCTCAGTGCCTCATCACTCATTTCATTCTGTCTTGTAACTGAAGCACTGAATCATCTCTCATTACCACAAGAAGGGAGAGTACAGTGCAATAAGGTATCTTGCGCAGAGTGGGGGGGGCAACATTTACACAACTTTGATTGCAGTATGTTATCATGATTGTTCTACTGTATCATTAATCATTATTGTGAATGTTTTTCTATGCCTAATTTGTAAATTAGATTTTATCTTAGGTATGTATGAATGTATGTATGTGTGTGAAAAAACACAGTATAAACAAGGTTCAATACTATCTGTGGTTTCTGGCACCCACTGGAGGCCTTGGATCATATCCCCTGTGGGTAAGGAGGGGAGTGCTGTATAGAAAAAATATCTGATCGAGACTGTGTTCATAATGCCTTTTGATTATTTGTTACCTAGTCTCTGTTTTTCATGACCTGCCAGTTTAAATAGTTTAGATATTTGCCTGACTCTGTGAGCTCCTGTCTTGCCCCCTTCTGCCTTTGTTCCTCTACTTGGCACTTGCCCACAGCTGCCTCACCAGCCCTCTGCAGGAGGCTCCTAGCTGGACTCAGGTGTAGCAGTTTAATTTCTTGCTGTGGCCTCTAAAGTCCAAAGCAGCTAAGGAATAATGGGGTGGGAGGGAAAGCCAGGGGTTGAGTCTTGTTCTGCCACTCTGTGAGCTTTGGGTGAATCATTGAACACACTGAAACTCCTCTGAACTAGGGTTTTCTGAGAGGCCAGATGTGAGATGTAGGAGAAGAGAGATAAGCAGACAAGTGTTTGACCTGAGAAAACAGAGCTGTATTTACTGAGATGGGAACAAATCCTAGTGCAGCAGGCTTCAGTTGGGCAATGGGGGAAGATCAGAGGCTATGTTTGTCCTGAGTTGATTTTGAGACACTAATTAGACATACAAGTTTCCGTGTCATGAAGATAGTTGTTATGTAAGCCCAGATATTAGCACAGAGGTTGAGGCTGCTGATACAATTACAGAACCATTAACATACTGGAAATATTTAATGTCCTAAGATGGGTAGAGTGCCCTAACTCTTGCCTATGGTATAAAAAGAAAAAAAAAAAGTGTCCCAGGCACTGAGTCCTGGCCTCAAACATGTAGAAGCAGGTGATTTGAGGTGCAATTAGCCAAAGTAGGAGCAATGAGTTCAAAGAGAAATTGGGAGAATGAAGAAATGATGTTCAATCATTAATTTTGTATATGATAATTTAAAGAACATGTACTAAGTATCTCAATCAGTGGAAGGTACTTTAAGGTAGCAAAATGAATCAGACTTAGCATGAATCCAACCTTCAAGAGGATTATAGTATAGTAGGTAGATAGATATATACAAATTATTCAGATGCAAGGTAAAAGGTGACACATTAGTCACAAATAATAATATAATATGTTAAAAGTATGGTTATTAATTGTAATGTGTTATCTTGGATTTGATCTTGGAACAGAAAAGGATATTAGTGCAAAATACTGGCTAAATTCAAATTAAGTTTTTAATTTAGTCAAATGCATTGTACCATTGTTAATTTCTTAGTTTCCACAAAGATGTCATTGTTATTTAAGACGTTAACTTTGAGGGAAGCTGAGTGAAGGGCATACAGTGATTCTCAGTAATGTCTTTGCAACTTTTCTTAAAACTAAAATTATTTTTTAAATTGAAATGTATTTTTTTTAAATGAAAAGATAGAAGACTTAGGAGAGTAAAGCTAGATTAGGAAAAATTACAGGGAGAAAGCCTGTTATGTATTGTGTGATCAGGACTAAAGTACAATTAAGAAGGCAAAGAGGTACAGTTCTGACTACCTAGAAGATACCAAACAGCTTTCTACTTGTCTATTAAGTGATGTTTAGAAACATTTCCCTTCTAGACTTAAGATTTGTGGGTAATCATAGCTTCTAAGATTCTGTATCATGTTCCCAAGTTCTTGTCTACTAGGCACTCAACCCATTTTTTCTGGAGACTCTTTCTCCCATTCTATCTGATCTGGTTTCCCTTCTTATGGTTTTGATCTAAAATGTTCCCAAAATTCTCATGTGAGCGGAAGATGTTTGGATCATGGGGTGCTAGACTCATCAGTGGATGTATCCGTCTATGAGTTCAGTGGCTAAACTTGTTGATAGGAGGTGGAGCCTGGAGCATGACCCAGAAGGGAATATTTCTCTTCCAAGTGCTTCTCTTGCTCTACCTCCTAACGGCCATGACACAGTCAGCTTTCCTCTAATAGGCTCTTCCACCTCCTTCACTCTGGAGCCAGCCTGTCATGGACTGAGGCCTCTGGAAATGTGAGCCAAACAGTAACAAAAACCTGTCCTCCTTTAAATTGTGGGTGTGGGATACTGTGTTCCAGCACTGAGGAAGTGACCAAGACACTCTTGGACTAGAATGGTAGACACTATTTTGACTGAAATGCGTTGATCGGAGACTATTCTGATAATACCTTTCCACAATAAAGTAAATGTCATTAAACCAAGGAAGCCTTCCTTTCCTTCCCATAGATTTCCAAGTAGAGAATATCACTGGAGCGGCCCCTTAGACCTCACCCCTTCAGTCCCAAAAACTATACCAATCCCCAAGAAAAGACGCGGGCACAGAGGTGCTGCTTTATAACCCACTGCTGTGCCTAAAAGGTTTTGGCCTTGTCTTCTTAATTGACCTTCCTCAGTTGTTTCCTCACCATTGTGGTGATAGTGAGGAACACATCAGGTTGCCATCAGAATGCAATGAAGTCAAGTAATCTAGTCCAGGACAAAAGAAGTCCTTAGTAAACACTTCATATTATTCTCAAGAAAAGAAAGAGAGACTTGACTTACTCATCTTGAAATTCCCCATAACCCCAGAGCCCTTATGCTAATCCCCCTGAATGCTCTTGTGAAAAGATGGACAACCCAAAGAGGTACCTGTCAGAGACACTGGAGAACTGTACTGTACTGCTCGGCTTCAGAGTATAGAAACTGTAACATTTTGCAGGTGGATATCTTAGCATGGGAGAGCTCTCGTGCATTTTACATACAGAACTTGAATGTCTGAGGGCTCAAGTGAGTTGCCCAAGAAAGATGTACAAGCTGGTTGGTGCCCCTGAGACTTCTGTGAGGTGTTCTCTCTTTCATGAGAGGTAGACTTCCTTTCCTTGCCAGGGGTCTTTCCTTGACTTGTAACTGTTTGCTCTGCTGCCCTGGGACAACAAACTCATTGTAAGAAAAGTCCTATCACACCCTATAACGCTATCTCATACCATCACTCAGGGCAAACACATTTACTTCACTTTAGGTGAACATTGTGCCCGATAAGTGACAAGTGTGACAGTCGATGGTAAAGGAATAGCAAAGTTCCCTACATGCTTTTAATGCAAAATTGCATGATTCTACACTACCTTTCTACAATCAGAAATAGAAATCTGTCATTCACACACATATATAGATGCAAATATTCTTAACATGAATTTCTTCCCATTTGTAAACATGAAAAAATATAAACAAAACTTGACATGTTAGTTACAATATTGAGGTCATTAGAATGAGGGTGTTTATTTTTTTCTACCATATCTGTAATTTTATTTAATTTATTTATTTATTTGTACTGGGGATCAAACTCAGGACTTTGTGCTTGTGAGGCAGGCGGCAGAAACACTGAGCTAAATCCCCGGCCCTATAATTTTAAATAACTTTAGAAAAAATTTATATTTCTATTTAGACAATATGAAATAATATTTGAGTTGACAGTAAAAATCTAGATGTGGTGGAAAGGCAAATAAAATAATTTTAAGACTTTCTGAAAATGTTTTATAGACTTTACAGCTTCCCATGTATGTTCATCAAATTAAATAGAGATGAACAGTAATTAAATCATTATTGCTGGGCATGGTGGAGCACACCTGTAATCCCAGCACTTAGGAGGCTGAAGCAGGAGAATTTCTGAGAGCTCAAGGTCAGCCTGGGGTACATAATGAGGTCAGGGCTCTGCTGAACTATGTAGCAAGATCCTGTCTTAAGACAGCAACACCACCACCACCACCACCAACAACAAATCACTGTGAACTTCTTCTTTCATATTTTAGGAAATAGATGAACACTTTGGCATTAAAAATAGAGAAAACAAGGGCTGGGGATTTAGCTCAGTGGTTACACCACCTGCCTCACAAGCGCAAGGTCCTGAGTTTGATCCCCAATACCAAAATAAAAGGAGAAAACATCTGGTTTTTTTCTGTGTAGGCAGAACACTGGTACCTGCCTAAAAATTCCCCCTGCACCAAGGTAAAAAAAATGACTCCTCTTCCTCCTGAAGAATTAATTTTTTTTTTTGTACCAGGGATTGAACTCGGGTCCTTGTGCCTGTGCAGCAGGCGGCAAAACAACTCAGCTAAATCCCAGGCCCCTGAAGAATTAATTTTTTAAAGTCATTTATTATAAATGTTTATTTTATGTTGCTTCTTTTCCTTTTGTCTGGTGCTAGGCTTTTTGTCTGGCCTACTGGGCCCTTACATAGCCATTAAATACATAGGTGAATAGAGATTTTTATTGAAGTTTGAGCCTTTCTTACTTTCTTGAGAATGCCTTTTATTATTCTTCGGCATAGCAATTTTACCCTTTGAGCTGTGGGCAGCTTCCAAAAGAAATGACTACAGATATGAATAGAATAAGAAAACATTGTTTCTGAAACCAGTATTTTTTGAACAGAGTAGCCCTATTTTTCACAGCCTCTTCTCTTTTTTTTATTAATTTAAATTTTAAATTGACAAATATTGTATATTTCAATCACGCACATACAATGTTTTGATATATTGTGGAGCGGCTAAATATAGCTAATGAACATAAGCATCAGTTCACACACTTAGCACTTTTGTGTGTTGAAAACACTTAACATCTATTCTTTTAATGATCTTTTTGGGAATGCAATACATTGTTATTCACTATAGTCGACATATGGTGGGTTTTTTTGGTTTTTTTTTGAGGCAGTGTCTTGCTATGTAGTCCTGGCTGGCCTTGAACTCACTATGTAGCCCATACTGGCCTTGAACTTGTTATCCTCCTGCCTCAGCCTCCTGGGGGCTGGGATTACAAGTGTGTGCCACCACACCCAGCTGATCTCTTGAACTTATTTCTCCTAACTAAAATTTTGTATTCTGTGATGAGCATCTCCCCAGCTTTCCCCCACCCCAGCGGAGACTCAGTCCCTGGTAATCATGATTCTACTGTCTGCTTCTATGATTTGTATCTTTTTAGATTCCACATGCTAGTGAGATCATGTGTAAAACCAGTGTTTTTAAGTGTAAGAATGTCTCCTGTTAGATCACATCATGAATAATCAGTCTCCCAAAATATTGCAATTTCAAAAGAATTATTGTACTGTAATTTCTTTCAGGTTTGCTTACATACAGTTTTCTGACTAATCTTTTATTGCTGTAATAATAAGGGTGAAATTCTTTAATTCCATGTTTTCCACAGATTCGCTTGACAGAATTGACTCCTGATTTTTAAAAAGTACCATTATTAGTTTTCCAGTTGATTCCCCATGAGGCCAAAACACCCATAAATGTTCCCTTCCTTGGTTGAAACCTGTCCTTTCATCACACAGTCCTGTTTTTGTCATGATTATTATTTGATTCCACAAATCTCTTCCAAAAACATGCAGGATTGACAGGACAATACTTGATTGTACTCTTTCTTATACAGATTTATATGTGGCAAATCCTTAAGTTTTATTCCATGGAATTCCATGTCTCTTCATTAAGTTGCTTTTTATTAATCACCTCATCCATTAATTCATTTATATTTCCAGCAAACTTTTATTACGACGCTGAAATTCATCAACTATGTTATTGCAATCTGGAGATTAAAATATGAATAGGAGAAAAGTTCAGCCTTCATTAAGAAATCATCAAAACACGAAATGATACATAAAAGTGTAAACTGCTGTGGAAGCACCGAGAAGGAAAAAAGAAACTATATTTGAGTGAACCAAGAAACACTTCCCAGAGGAGCTGGGTAATTAAAATTGTAGTAGCCCTTCAGGTGGAAGAGAGGAAGATGGGTCTTCCCAGTGGCAGGGGAGGAGAAATGGAATGCAGAGAAGTCAGAAGAAGAGTCTAGGAGAGTAGGGTGCAGCCGTCACTAAATGGTCTGTGCACCGGTCATCTTCAAGATATTGGAGATTTTTAGATTTTCCAGTACAACTCGAAATAAAACACACACACACACACACACACACACACACACACACACACAATACTGGGGATTGAACCCAGAAGTGTTCTGCCACTGAGCCACATCTCCATTCCTTTTCATTTTTTATTTTGGGACAGTGTCTCATTAAATCCCCAGTTTGGCCTCAAATTTGTCATCCTCCTGCCCCAACCTCTTGAGTACCTGGGATTAAAGGCATATGCCACCACACCTGCCTTATAATATGTAAGTACCCATCTTTTTCCAAAACATATTACCTTATTTTTTTAAATTTGGCTATTGTTACCTTTAGACACGACTTTATTGATGTTAGAAGTCTGAACAGCCAAAAGTGGTTCAGAATCATTTCTTATTTAATTAATTTTTCCCTTCAAGTGCCAAGTGTATAATATTGTCATGAAATGTTCTTGATAGGAAAGCATTCCCTTCTGTACAGAATTTGGTTACTGGGCAACCAAGATACAGCATATCTTTATGCTTACTTACTACCACTTTAACAGTGGAAGCACCTCCATGTTTGATCTATTATTCATGTTATTAGTTTGATATGCTCCCAGTTTCCATGTAGGTCTTCTCTAAAGAATCACAAAAACGAAGCAATACGTCCCATCCAGACTATGAAACTTGGATCTGTCTGGGGCAAAACAGGTTTAGATAACAGTAGCTTTGTGAGACTTAATTTAACTAAGCAATCAAAAGGGGTTGTCTCAAAATAGAATGGAAAAAGGCTACAAATGTAGCTCAGAGGTAGAGTGCCCCTGAGTTTCATGCCAGGATGGAGGGGAGAAGGGTGACAAGAAGAAGAAAGAATGAAGAGGAAACAGAATAGTAACAATACCAGATTCATATATAGAAAGCAGGAAAAGAGAATAAAGGGGACACAGAGTCAAAGAGAACATAAACTACAAGATGTCAAGGTATAACCACAACCATATTGATAATGACATTAAACCCAAATGTTCTGTCAAACAGACCAATTAAAAGGAAGAGACTAAAAGACTAAATTTAAAATATGACCTAATAACAAATTGTCAATAGGACATTTACTTTAAATAGTACTATAAAAATAAAAACAAGGGGGTGATAAAAGATATGCTAACAGTGAGCATAAGAAAACTGAAATGTCTCTTTTAATATTAGATGAAAAAGAATTTAAAGCAAGAGCTATCTCCAACAATAAAAAGGGCACTTCATAAGGCTGAAGTGGTCAATTTCCCAAATGCCTTAACAATCTTAAATGTGTGTGTACAGCAATAGAGCTTCAAAATATAAGTAGCAAAACTCACAAAAATGAAAGCAGAAATAGACAATTCCACCATCATATTTGGAGATATCAGTATCTTTCTTAGCAACAGGAAAACTAAATAAAAATCAATCACATTAGAAAAGACTTGGTCAATATATCTGACACATTTATAGACCACTCCATGCAAAAACTGCAGAACGAGCATTCTTCTCAAATCACATCAAATACATATCCAGACAGATTAAATTTTACGAGGGTGAGAACGTGGAGTAACTGGAAACCACTCATTGCCATTGGAACGTACGGCACATCCTCATGGAAAACAATTGGACAGTTCTTTATAAAGTTGTCACACACCATACAACCAAGCGATCATATTCCACAGTATTTACACAAAAGAAACGAAAACACATGTCTACAAAAAGACTTGCACATGAATGCTCCTAGTAGTTTTATTAAGAGTGGCCAAAATTATAAAATAAATCAAGTGCCCATCAGTAAGTAAATGGATAAATAAACTGTGGTATATTATGTTATGTGCATACAAAGGAATACTATAATAAAAAATAACAAGCTATTGACACATGCAACAAAGAGAAATCTCAAAAACATTATCTGGAGGAGCAAGAGAGGTTAGTAACAGAAGAATATATCACAAATTATTCCATTATATGCGAACTTTAAAAATAATAATTTAATCCAAAGTGACAGAAAGCAAGTCATGATTGCTTGGGCCTGGGAGAACAAGGGAATTATGGTTTATATCTAGATGTCCCCTCAAATCCTCATGCGGTCATACAGGGTGCTTTCAGAAGGTGATTGGATCATGGGGGCCTGGTGCTCATCAGTGGATCGGTCCACTGATAGGTTTATCCTAAATATGATGTCGGGAGGTGATGCCGGGTCAGAGGAGGTGGCCACTGGGGGCATGGCCTAGAAGTCTATCCCTTTCCCTCCCCTCTTGATTGCTCTCTCTGCTACCATGCCACAAGCTCTTTGTCCTCTGCCATGCCCTGCTGCCGTGCCGCCCTGCTGCCTTGGAGCCACCTGACCATGGATTCAATCCTCTACCGACTGTGAGCCAAATAAACCTCAGCTTCCTTAAGTTGTGGATGTCAGGTATTTTGTTCCAGTGACAAGAAAGTAACTAAGAAGGAGGACAACTGACTGGGAAGGCACACAAGGAAAATTTTCAGGACAGATTACTCTATTTCTGGGTTGTGATGGTGGTTAGCTGTGTCAGACTTCACCAAACTTTACCCTTAAAACAGGTTCATTTCACTGTATGTGAATTATTTTTCAATAGAGATTATCTTTAAAGGAAAGTAATCATGGCATCATTATGTGACATGACTGAATTCTAAAGGACACTCATCTTTTACATGTTTAGAGTTAGAAGGACCTTGTCTGAGTCCATTCAGTGTGCTGTGCTGTAACAAAATTCTGCAAACTGGGGAGTTTATAATCAACCGAAATTTACCTTTCACGGTTCTGGAGGATAGGAAGTCCAATGTCTGCATATCCGGAGAGCCTGCTCTCCAGTTTAGAGATCAAATCTTTCATCTGTGTCTGCTCCTGCTGGAAAGTGCATGAGCTCCCTTGAGAATACTACCATACAGAGGACCCTCAAGTTAAGACCAGCCTGACATATGAACAACTTCAGTTAATTAGGTTCATTCATCTGCCTCTTGTTAGCTATAGCATGTACCCAGGTAAACATCCAGATCTCAGCTGTATTGACTTACATCCAAGTTGAGCTAAAACCAGACCTCAGAAACCGATTGAGTTTGTAAGTCAAGGGCCCACTGTTGTAGCAGCTCTGAGTCAACTTTTACTCACTCTGGGATCACACCAGAGTGACTTCAACTTTCTCAGTCTGTTTCTTCATCTGAAAAATGGCACTGCTGCTAGGCAGGATAATTGCTACTAAAGTCCAAATTCTATGTGAAATCGAAAACTGATTTTCTACTCATTTCAGCATGTGTATTTTAATTTAATTATATCTTCAGATAATTCCAGATTTATGTAATAAAGAACTTCTGTAAACTTTCACCTCAATTCCCCAAAAGTAACCATATTATCATATAACCTCACATAACCAAATTATCAGAATCCAGAAAAGAACTGCAATTATCAAAACTTATTCAGATTTTTCCCCAATTATCCTTCTCATGTCCCTTTTGATCATATGTTACATTTATCCTTAGTCTCCCTTATCTTTAGTCTGGAGCAGTTCCCTAATCCCCCCACCTTTTTTTTTGAGGCAGGGTCTCACTATGTAGTTCAGGCTGGCCTGTAACTCATTATGTCACCAAGGCTGGCCTGAAACTCACAGAGATCCTCCCGCCTCAGCCTCAGGAGTGCTGAGATTACAGGTGTGTGCCACCATGCCCGACTCCAATCCCTTTTTGTCTTTTACATTTTTTCCTTGCTGTTAGTACTGGGGACTGAGCCCAGGGCCTTCACACTGAGCCATAGCCCCAGACCATTTTATTTTTTATCAGTACGTATTTGCAGTACATAATGTTTACATTCCTTGTGTGGAGTTGCACATGTACATAACACACATTAACTCCTTTTTTCATACCTTTTCCCTCCCCTCCTTCCATCTTTTGATCCCTTTTATTTTTTATTTTTTTATTTTTATTAAAAAAAATTTTTTTTTTGGTACTGGAGATCGAACTCAGGTCCTTGCGCTTGCACAGCAGG
>NW_004624753.1:11142552-11204538 GCF_000247695.1 Heterocephalus glaber | reverse complement strand
TTTATTAAAAAAAAATTTTTTTTTGGTACTGGAGATCGAACTCAGGTCCTTGCGCTTGCACAGCAGGCAGCAAAACCACTGAGCTAAATCCCCGGCCCTGATCCCTTTTATTTTGACACAGAGTGTCACTAAGTTGCTCAGTTGCCCAGGTTGGGCTCAAACTTTCAATCTTCCTGACTTAGCCTCCCAGAGTGCTAGGATTACAAATGTGTGCCACCACATCTGGTATCTTTGTCATTTTTTGAAGAGCACTGGTCACTGACTTATTGGAAATATTCCTACATTTATGATCATCTGATAAATTTAATGATTAAATTAAGATAATTTATTTTGGAGTCCCCAGAAGTGAGGCCATGCCCTTGTGAGAGTGGTTCCTGGGAGGCACATGCTACTGATCTGTCTAGTTCTTGGTGACGCTGGATTTGATAATTAGATTATGT
Organism: Heterocephalus glaber; assembly: GCF_000247695.1. Next base: position 11,204,098 of record NW_004624753.1, on the reverse strand, counting down.
GATGAAGGTAGTGTCTTCCAGGATCCTCCACCGTAAAGTTACTGTTTTTTCCGTTGTAATCAAAAAGTGATTCATTGGGAGATATTTTGAGTCTATGTGAAATCCATTTCTAATATTTTCCTCCAGGGATTTTTGAATCCATTGATGATTCTTGCCGAAAACAAATATCATGCTGTTTGCCAAGTGATGGTTTTCTGTCTTCATTCTTCCTTCCGCATTTGTTAGCTGTAATTCTACTGTGAGGAATAGCTGTCCATTCTTGCCATTTGTTTTTTCAAATGTCTATTTATGTTAGAATGAGTTTGTGGCGTCTTATTTTATTCATGGGTTGTAACTTAGTGTAACCATTTTTCACTTATTTTTTGGCCATATTATCCCAAGTTTTACCATGAATAGTCTTTTCAGACTGGTTCCAAATTCCTTTTGAACCATCATTTTTTTTTAGTACCTCTTTATTTTCATCAAATATTCCAGACTCCTCTTGTGCTGTTTTAGTCCCAGTCTTAGAATTAGCCATTTCTCTATGTAGCTCTACTTTCTTTTATTAGAGTACAGTTTAATGTTTTGTTAGTGAAAACTATTTGTTTTCGACCCCTTTCAGTCAATCCTAAACTATTGGTCTGGAAAACTGGATGAGTACTAGATGGGAGTAGAAAAGTGGGAAGAGATATGTAGAAACTTGTTTTTTCAGCAAGTCATTAGATTTAAAATAAAAATTACTGTTGGCTTTCAGTTTTACCAGCTGAAGCACCCGTCAGTACTTTACACCCTAAGAAACTAACACTGGAATTAGAAAGGGATGATGCAGACTGGGAGGGAGTATGAACCGGACACGGGAGGGCTGGGGTTGCCACAGTATTACTCAGGCACAGGTCATAAGCAGGACTGGAAAGCTACTATTTGAGTCATAAAATTCTGAGCCCAGTGCATGGTAAAAGTGAAGTTGTGAGAGCCAGCGAGTGGGCTGCTCAGCGCCTCGAGGATGCTGAGGAGCTCACGGAAAGGTCGGGCCGGGCCCCGGCTGCAGCCTACCCTCCTCTGCTTGAGGAGATGCACAGGAGTAGCCAGCTGCCCCTCCCCTGTCCTGAGAGATGGGGCGGACATCTCTCCACTGTCGTTCGGTAACAGAGAGACCCAGGCACAACTTAAACAAATGACTATCACACCAGCAGTTTAATTTGGCAAACTCAGGTTTTAGAATAACTGTCCTACATTTTTTTTTTTTTTTTTTGGTACTGGGATCAAACTCAGGACCTTGGGATTGTGAGGCAAGCGGCAGAACCACTGAGCTAAATCTCCGGCCCATAACTGTCCTAAATTTTAAACCAATCTTTAAACTCATTTCATATCTTCTCAATAAAAGAATGAAAATGAATATGATGAATATATGTAACTGGAATGATAATTCGAGAACAGTGGCCCACGTCGTGAAGCTTCTTAGGCCCAAATTTCTGGCTTTTATGGAAATAAAAACACCAAAGTGTACCCTACCTTATCTTCCCATCCAGATTGAAAGGGGGGGGGGCTCTGACATAATTGCAAGGGTGTATTGTATCCAATTATGAATTTCCATATCTTTTCTCTCTGTTCTTCTCGAACTATTTTAGGTTTTTTTGGTTTTGTTTTTAAGTAGCTACTATCTCCATCCCAGTCATGCTAGAGTTAACTTACAGTCACCCAAAGATAATGAAGTCACCAGGCACCTGAACTGCGCTGGTGACTCCTTTTGGCAAAGGCAAAGCCTCCCAGATCTGTAAAGGGAACACACAGGTGCTGATGTGGGATTCGTCCTGGGCTTTTCTCCACATGGCGCGCCCTTCTCTACCTCTCAAGGCAGTCTTGGGAGCTGAAGTCTCCCATCCTGGGAGAAGTTGTCCTTGAACTCAGGAAGCAGCAAGGAGGGCCCCTCTGGAATGTGCGGCGAGTACATTTTTACCTGATTCTGTAACCCTGGATCCATTCTCGGCTGGGAAAGCGGCTCCTCCCACCTGGTCTGCAGATCGGCTTATTCCTCCGCCCACTCTGCCTGTCTATTACTCGGTTTCCTAACAAGATCGATTGTAATGTACACATCTGCTGCTGATCCGCGGGGCAGAGGTGGCGCAGACTAGCAGGGGAGTGTGCGCTAATGAAAGGAAAACACCTGCATCGCACTCTGGGCCAGGGGCGGGGAATCCCTGGCTTCACAGTCTCATAAAAAAAGATATCCTTTGCATATAGGGAAATGCAATTTCTGAAAAGTGAAGAGACTTAGTGCAGACACAATTGAAGATATAGAAAATTCTAATTTAGAACTCAAATTTAGGACTGTGTTTAAAATACCTATTGAGTCTCACTTGGTGGTGCAGGCCTGTAATTCCAGCACGTGGTAGGGGGTGGCAGGAAGATTGATGAAAGTTGAAAGCCAGCCTGGGCTACATAGTGAGTTCAAGACCAACCTGGAATATATAGCAATACCCTGACTCAATCAGTCAATCAATCAATTAAATCAGTTTAAAAAATAAAATTCTACAGGCTCTTCACACCATGGAACACCTAAGTATGTTGTATTATCATGTTCAAGATCTCATCTTATACTTGCACAAAATTGCAGCTAACTCTAAAACACAAAAATACAAGGCAAAAAGAACTGTCTTCTCATAGTGAAATGTATTTCTTTGAGGGTTACCCTATACTTATTTTAAAAATTACTTTATGCTCATTGACTTTGCACTCCCATCAGGCTCAGTTGTAAGCATGGTTTACAACTTTTTAAAAAGAAAATATTATTGTTTCTGCTTTAAAAAGTAATACAGCTAGGATAGTTGATTTTACCACAACAAATAATCTGAGATTATCAACCTGCCACAATAAAATGTTAATTTGGGCTCAACCTTCAGAGTTTTTAATCTGTAATTCAGCAGACCAATTGCTTTTAGGCTGGCCAGGAGTGCAGCATATCATGGTAGGTGTGTTTGGCTAGTAACAAAACTACTCACTCATGACTAAGATGCAAGAGGCCAATGTCCCATGTGATGGTTAATCAATTGTCAACTTGATTGGGTTGAGAATGCCCTAGGAAATTAGTAAAGTACAGTTCTGGGTGTATCCATCAGGATGCTTCCACAGATGATTGTCATGTGGAATGGCAGTCTCACAGGAGAGACCCACTGTCAATGGAGGCAGCACCATCCAATAGCTTGCAGGCCTGGGTGGAACAAAAGCAGAAGGAGAAAGCCCTTGGCCATGAGGTGAGCATCTTTGCTCACCATCCCATTCCTTCATGTTGTTCCATCTTACAGCAGCCCCAGAAACAATGAAATAGCCAACCATGTACTGAAACCTCTGAAACTGTGATACTCAAGAATTTTATCATTGTTCTACTCAAGAATTTTGTCACAGCAACGAAAAGCTAACACAGTCCCATCATCTCCTTTAAGAGCATGTCCTCAAAGACATAAAACCTCCATTAGCTCCCACCTCTTGAAGTTCCTACCACCTCCCATTAGCACCTTTAATACATGGCCTTTGGGGACATTTAGGACCCAGGCTACAGCATAGAAAATTGTACTAAAAATGCATTATAAAAAAGTAAGGTGTAATGTTAAAAAAAAGAGAGAATTATTAAAGACAATCACTAGTACAATTTTGGTTAGTAAAATTCTCCAATTGTTCTGCCCATGAAAGTTATATTTTTATATTATTTTCTAAATTTAATTATATAATTTAATTATATAATTATATTTGCATCTTACAATTTTTTGTTTGTATTATATAATCATAAATTACTAAGTAATAATTATAAGTAATTTTGATTACATTATTAAAATATAAGAGAACTTCCACTTCTTTGAAACAATGCTTTCTTATACTTCTTATGAAACTTTTCCTGTGAAATTATACAAGCTGAGTTTTAATGACTATAAAGAACTCTATCTTATTGGTGATTGTACCTAATTCTTGTAAATGTTTTATAATTATTTTATATATTTATATTAATTTTATAAAGATGTAAATATTATATTGTTGGGACATGAAATAATTTTTTGTTATGAACAGTGGTTGGATTAATATTCATATATTTGAATCTGTACATATTTCATGTATGTGAAATATGTATGTATTATAGCTTAGCAATTTTTACCACTGTTCTATATTGCCCCTAGAAACTCTGCCCTAATTTATATTTTTTAATCACTGTTTCCCTATTTCTTTGTTGTAACAATTAAGAGTGCATCTGGCTGCAGGTAACAAAAAACCTAACTACAGCAGTTTTTTTGGTACCGGGGATCGAACTCAGGTCCTTGCTCTTGCACAGCAGGCGGTGAAACCACTGAGCTAAATCTCCAGCCCACAGCAGTTTTTTAAAAGTAAGGAATGTATTTGTCTCAGGCCACAAAAAGGCTAGGGATCATTGATTAAGCTTATAAGTTTTTCAACCATATTTTCAGAGAGCCAGTCTTTTCAACCTTTGGCTTTTATCTCTGTGTTGCAAAATGGCAGGTGCACATACATGTATGTATTATGCAGTATTTCTCATCCAAGGAGGAAAACCTCTTTCTCCCCGTGAGACCCTACATCGGTCGCTACCCAGGGATATCTACTTGCATTCCTTCTCTGGTACCGTATCTCTTGCTACTAGGGAGGTTGGGTGGATTATTATTTTAGTCTTCCATATTTTATAAAAAGTAAAGTCAAGAAGAATGGTTGCCTCTTATCATATCACTATTCAAACTGTTTTTGAAACAATCTACATCTAGGTTTGTCTTCTTGTAGCTGCTTCAGGCTGAGGAGGGGCAGGAATTGACCCTACCTAGCCAGGAATTGAAAATCTCATCCTGACTGACCTAAGGGAGACATAAAATATTGAAATGGTTGAAGTCCTGGTCCTCATCCCATGCCTTTTTACCTCCTGGAGCTGCTTCAACAAAGGACATGTCAACATGGTCCAAGGAAGTCCCCCAGACAGAGACAGGGAACTGATATTGCTTGTGTCTGGATGTCCCCCCAAGCCTCACAACTCATAGGTGGGGCTTTTCAGAGGTGGCTTGATCTAGGGTGCATGATACTGGGATTAAGGGTGTGACTATGTGGGTTTAGTTCTAGGTGCAGGTAGTGGAAGCCCCACTCTGGGTGTGGGTGGCACCGATCAATTTATATTATATCAATTATAGCCTAGATGGAATATAAAGGGAGAGAAGGAAGGCAGGCTTGATGCTCGCTGCCTTCTGCCTACCACACCATGGGCTGTTACTCCTTTGTAATGCTCCTCTGCCATGCCAGCCTGCCTTGGAGCCAGCCAATTATGGGCTGAAACGTCTACAAACTGTGAGCTGAAATAAACCTTTCCTCCTTTAATTTTGAGTGTCAAGAATTTTGTCTCAGCAATGAGAAAAGTAACTAAGATAGGAACCTTGACTTTCCACACCCACAGGGCAGGTTGCAGCTTCCCTGGCTTCCATCACACACACAAAAAAAACAAAAAGAATTTTCAGGATGTATCAGTAAGAGGCATGAAGGGATTAGGCAGAATTTTTAAAGTACACACTCAAAGAAATAGAGTGTGGGTCCTCAAAAGAGAGAGGCCAAGTTTTATCTTTAAATGAAATTTATGCCTACAATAGATTTAGATTTATAAGAAAATTGAAAAGATAGTAGAAAGGGTTCCCATTAACCCTTTCCACAATCTAATTATTTGAATCTTACATGAGTGTAATACTTGAGTTGCAACTAATAAATAAATATTGATTACACCTTATTAATTAAAGACCATATGTTATTTATATGTCCTTAGATTTTTACCTATTTTTTCTGTTCCAGAATCCCACTGAGTCATCCTGTCTCCCTAAGGGCCCGCCAGACTAACTTTTCAAACTCTACTTGTTTTTGATGATTTTACTTCTTTGAGAAATACCGGTGAGATATTTTGCAGAATTCCACTCAATGTGGAGCTCTATGGTATTTTTTTCATGATTAGACAGAGATTCTGAGTTTTTGGGAGGAAGAGCATAGAGCGCCATTTTCATTACGTATCAGGAGTGTGTGCAGTCACATGACTTATTACCAGTGATGTTAAGCTTGGTCACATGGCGGAAGGCAATATTCTTAACGATGTCTCCACTGTGAGGTGACTCTTTTTCCTTCTTGCATTTGTGCTCTTTCAAAGTAAATCACTTTGCAGGCCATGCTTAATGGGTGGAAGTTATTCTTCACCTATTTGAGGGACAGTATCTGTATAAGTTATTTGGAATTCTTCTCCAAGGGTTAGTTATTTATTCAGTCAGTTATTTATATAAGTATGAACTCATGGATATTGGTTTTATACTATGGTTTGTAATCCAATTCTACACTATTTGTTTTCTTGTTCAAATTGTTCCAGCTTTGGCCATTGTGAGTGTTTTTTCTTTTGGCTCCTGTGTCCCTTGGACACACTTCTATCTTTATTTTGTTTTCTCAAGTACTTCCTTGTTTTATGATACTACAAGATCCTCCAGGCTTGCTTTATATATTTCCTGTCCCTGCCCCAGAATCACGCATTTCTCCAAAAACACTTAGGTTCTTTTATTGAAGATCTGGGGCCTGGGTTTGGTTAGTACTTTACATCCTGTAATCAGAGATATATTTTCTCCTATTTTAATCTAATTCTCATTGCAATTAATATATATATATATATATATATACACACACAATATTTGAAATTAAGCCTATGATTTGTGTCTTTTACTCTGTAGAAATAAAGCAAGGTGGTTCAAACCATACATGAGATTTCTTTTAACATTAATATGACCAAGGTCAAAACATGGATATTTCCTTGATGGACAGAAGACCTTTCTACCTTACTGAGCTCCACCTGAAATCTCAGCCTCTGCCTTAGGATAACCAACCACCTGCAAGCTCTGAATTGTACAGGGGCAAGGACAAGGGCCACTCTGTCATTTTAACCTTACATCAGTGAACTCACCCTCAGAAAGTCATTTTTATTTCAGTTTCTCTTCCTTCACTCCTCCTAATAAATAGCTCCAAGATTCTGATTCAGAAAAAAATAAATTTTATAGCAAATTAGTAATACAGCAAAACACATTCTGATTTGAAGTTCCATTCTGTATCATGCCTTTTTTTGGACACCATTTTATTGAAATGAAAAAACCCAAAAAGAATAAAAATTAAAATCATGAGAAGTCACATTTAAGCTTGCATAGCCATTCTGGATGTTGTGCAATGACAGATACCACTGGCATCTGAGCAAATCGCAAACGGATCCTTTACTTACTAACATACATGTATGCGTGCGACTGTGTGTGTATATATGTATCCTGTTAGACTGTAGAGCACTTAAATTCAAAGGAATCAGTAGTGAACAGTTAAAAATAACTACCTATTAAATAATAATAAATTTCAATTAAAATAAAATGCATGGACTACAAGAAGAAAATATTTTTTAGTTTGTTTTTATTACAGTAACCTATTGTATGAAAATGTTGTAAGAATTACTATAAATATGTTACCTGATCACCAATCTGATTTTGGCAATGATTAAAAACATGCTTGTTCAGATTTTTAAGATTAAAACACTCCTTGCTAAAATGGAATCCTAAATGAATGAAATTTTATGTAAATTATAAAATTTATATAAACTAATAGTTTTCCACATAGTTTATTTGATTTTCAAATTTGTATTACAGCAGGGTCATGTTCAATAAAAAGAACTAAAGCAAATGGTTTACCTGGACCAAGTTAACAATGAAACTTTCAGCAGCCTTGGAAAGGCTTATCCACCATAAAAAGGAGTATAGAATTTAACGTATATTTAGATAACTCAGAAAATTACTCCTGAATGTTCTTAAATTTTCTTTCCTTCAGACGAAGATTATTTCCCCCTTTTATGAGTTGTCCAGTTATTAGAATGCTAGGTCAACTTAGAAAGATGCCAGGTCTCTCCTGCAGGACTCCAGCTGCTTTCCTACCACTTGACTCTGGGTGGTGTTGCTCTGTATATGGGAAGTCAGAAGACCCAGATGTGGGGTGCTAGGAATTATAGGGGCTGAAGCCAGAAGCTGTGAGCACTAAACGTAATGTCACATCCTAAATGGATCCTGAGGTGGAAAGAGATCTTTGGGTCATAAGTAAGGGTATCCAAATAAAGTATGATTATAATGTATGAATATCAGTTCATTAGCCGTTAAAGTAACACCTTAAAAATGCAAGATGTTAACAACAGGAAAAACTGGGTATAGGTGATACAGGCGATTTCTGTACAACCTTTATAACTTCTCTGTAAATCTAAATATATTCAAAACTAAAAGCTTATTTTTAATATTAGGCATCTATCGTCTTCCCCTTCCCTTTTCTCTTTCTTGTGTAAATACTTTTCTCTCTTCAATGATAAAACAGCATTACCAGTTTGTTGGTTTTGAGTCTTATTGTTATATCATTCATCATGTCATCCCAGTGATGTGACATTTATGTTTATATCGTGTATCTGTCTTGTACAAAAGCTGTGTCATTTGCCTACAAAGATTTTCTTAGTCCACTCAGGTTGCTATAATGAAAATATTGAAAATACTGTAATATGAGCAGCTTATAAACCACACAAGTTTATTTCTTGCTGTTCTGGGGGGCTGGGAAGAAAGACCAAGATGAAAATACTAGTAGAGTTGGTGTCTGGTGAGAACTCACTGTCCAGGTCAGAGGTGGCGTCTTTTCGTTGTGCCTTCCTGTGTTGAAGGAGTCAGCTGCAGTCTTTGGCCTCTCTTGTAAGGCCACCAATCCTACTCATGAGACTCTACCCTCAGGACCTAACCACCTTCTAGTGCCTTCACATTAGGATTCAATGTATGACTTTGGGGAGGACATAAATACTCAGACCACAGCATAATCTCTTTGCAGTGTTTCAAGAACAAAGAACATACACTTTGCCTTTAAATAGAATAACTTTAATTGGAAAAATGTGGGTTTTTTTGGGGGGGTACCAGGGATCGAACTCTGGATCTTGCACTTGGGAGGTAGGTGGCGGAACCACTGAGCAAAATCCCCGGCCAACATTAATTGGAAAATACTTTCATTAATTTAAAAAACATATAGGAAATAGTTTACTTTTTAAATGAAAATTTCAAGTCATTTTAAATTTAGTTCACTCTGCCTCTTCCTTCTTTCATCTCTCCTTTCTTTCCTCTCTTCTTCTAATAGTTTTTTCCTTTCCCTCCTCATGCCAATATCCTGTATTTAAATTTTAATAGAGTTGAATTCCTTGTTGAGATAGATCTTTTTGGATTGCTCCATAATCTCACATTATTATCAACTCCCTGGAAATAATGTGTTTTATGTGACTCTGCTCTATTTTGTTGAAAATCTACAATTATATATGAAAGCTATTTAAAAAACAAACCTCAGAGTTGTCACACCTCAAGGATCATCTAGTTCAATCTCATCTTTTGATAAACAAATTGAGGATCTGGTTTGGAGAGGCTGCCCAAGACGAGCTACACAATTCCATGTATTAACAAATAACAAAACTGGGTCTAGATCCACAAATCTATTTCCCAGTTAAATGTACACTTTACTGCACAGTGTTGCCTTCACTATATAAAAAGAAGAGTGTTTGAGTTACTCTTGAAATTCCCCTTCATATAAGGAGAAAGACAGGTTTTGGCCAATACTTACTTGCTTGGACTTTATTATCCATTGTTCCAGCAGAATGTTGGGACTCATTTTACAGCTTAACTTTATAACCTTTATAAAAGGAAACTGAAGAAAATTCATGATTCTCTTACTTAGATAAAAGTGCCAGCCAGTTAATAATCTTTTTTAAAAAAATTTACTGCCATATGGATTTCCTACTACCAAATCCCATTTTCTATGCCCTAAGATTTTAACAGCATCAACAGTGGTGTTGTTTTTGAGACTGTTTCTCCAAAGAGTTATAAAACAGTAAAAGGAAAGAAATGTGGTAGCCTTGAAGGTGACACCATGAAGATATTCAGTTACTTGTAGATGGAGCCATGCTCATTTGTGTACTCTGGGCTCTTCTTCACATTGTGGCTGCAATCTATTTGGTACAGTGTTCTGTGTGGAGTTTCTTCTCTTATTCCAAGTGGTTGGTGTTGCAAGAGAACTACCCAGGTTTACTGTGACTGTTCTTTCCATTTCCTGCAAGTCAACATCCTGCTACATCAAACTTGTGTTTTTGTGTCTTTTGAGTGTCACTTTAGATCCTACCATCCTCCCCCAAGTGCAGCTGCCTAAATTGGTTTTACTTGATCGCTACTGTGGTCCTCTTCCATGGCCTTTGGTGACAGTTGATGGAATCACGATGGTTTGTGGAGCAACGGAGAAGTATTAGAGGGGACTGGAAAATGGGTTGATAGGTCAGATTACCACGGTGGTAGGCGTTGGTTCCTGAACTGGGTGGTTGGGGACCCTGTCTTGCTATGGCTCTTGAGTTAGATTCGAGGCTTGGTGACTCTCTGGTGCCACACACTGGCATTTTACTCGAGACAAATCCTTTTGGACTCATCAATTAGGGCAGCAGGTGATCTCAGAGAAAGCAACGGAGAAACAAGGTAAAAGCCTCTGTGAAACCAGTCTTATTCTAGAGACACGGGACTAAGCCAAGTAATTTTTGTTCAAAATGTCTTCTCTTCAGGCATTTAAAGTCAGAACTAGTCACAATTCTTATTTGTACCATTTAATTCTTGTTTTCCTTATTTGATTTATTTTTCTACTTACAGACAGCACTAACATCATTGAAAAAAATCATTCAAAAGGAAGAAAACAGTAAAAATCTACACTCCGTTCCTGTACCATTCTTCCAAGAAAGCCATTGATTGCATTTGGTACATATCCTAACAACTTCTTGACCACTTTTGCAAACATACGTGTAAATATATCACCAAAATGTGTCAGACTGCATTATATGAGTAACCTGCACTTGAGTTTCTACTTAATGGTATACATTAGGCACCTTCTATATCAATACCTGCAGAATCATTCCATTCTTTTGTATAGCTGCGTGACATTCCCTTCTACGGTACTATTATCATTTATTTCACTAAGCCCTTAATGCCAACTTTAGTTGTTGGTTTGTTGTGAAACTTCTTCACCTCTTTTCTCCGCATTTGTACAGCATTTCCAGGGAATGCCACCTCACCGGGATACTGTGTGCGACATTCTTACCCATGCAGTCCTAGGCACTGCTCTTCCTGTAGGCTGCTGCATTGCTTGGCAGTGCAAGGGGCACAGAGAAGACGGGCTCACCTGATGGCTCTTGCTGGACTCCACCAACTGCCCCATTCATTGCCCTTGATGCTTCCCGGCTCACCATATCTGGAAAGCCAGGGCATGAAGAAACTCAGGAACAGAAACAGGAAAGTGCCTTTCCTCCACGCATTTCCACCTTACCTTTCTTTGATTACTGACTTTGCTTATGTTCCATTTTTCAGTTATTCAACGTAGTTTCTGGTCCCTGGAGACTCTTTTTTTTTTTGTCTTCCATGCAACTCCATTATTTGTTCATTTGTTATATATTTTAGGGTATTTGTATGGATGTGGATGGTGGGAAAAAGCTACACCATGTTTTCTACTTTTGAATGAGGTTTTATTTTTATAAATGTTTGGTGTATAGCTCTTTATCTTTATGAAATTTTAAATAATTTCTTAATTGAGTTATTAAAATGTTTTATAACATTGCTTTTCTTTTCTGCTTGATCTGGAAGAGATGATGCTCCAGAGAAGAGCATTAATTAGCTAATCCCCAGAACCTGTGCATATATTCATATATATGGCAAAGGAGGATTACAGTTGCTGATTAACTCATCTTAAAATAGGGATATTATCCAAGATTATCTATACAGGCCCAATACCTTGACTCTTGTTATCTCTATGCTGAGAGATACTGTTTTTTATCTGAATTAAAATTGATTATATTGTACTTTTATTTACTATTAGTGACTACTTTAGAAATTGCAACTTGTGTATATCAATTTTTCTTTTTACTACTTCTCAGTTACTGCTAAAATCTTAGGACACAAACTCATTTACTTTTCTCCTGTCTTTCATATTTTGTTTCTCATGCACTTAGTTTTATGCTTATTTTAACTCTGTACTATGGCTATTTCTTTGCATGGCCATTTATTGCTACCTACAAATTGATTCATTTCCTCTGACTTTCCATGTTTACTTTTGCCAGTAGGACTCCCTTCAGCATTTTCATGTAGGCTTCCTGGCAGTAAATTAATCGGTTTTGCTTTTCTGTTCACTTTTTTGGTTCCATTTGTTGTTGTTTGTTTATTTGAATTTTTTTTTTTTGTACCAGGGATCAAACTCAGGATGTTGCACTTACCAGGTGGGCACTGCACCACTGAGCTACATCCCCGGCCCCTGAAAAAATATTTTATTTCTTTTGGTACTCTAAAATAGCACTCTGTTGTTTTCTGGTTCTATCATCCCTATTAAGAAGCCAGCTGCCAGTCTTACTAGTGCTCCTTTGTAAGTAATGTGTTTTTTTCCCCTCCTTTTGGCTGATTTTAAGATCTTCTCTGTCTTGGATTTAGCTATTTCATTCTGAGTTGCCTAGTTGTGGTTTACTTTGAGCTTATCTCCTTATCTCGTTTGAGGGTCTATTGAGTTTCTTTTCTTCTTCTTTCTTTTTCTTTTCTTTCTTCCCCCCCCCCCCCAAGTACTGAGGATTGAACTCAGGACCTTGTGCTTGCCAGGCAAGCTCAGCATCACTGAACTACATCCCCGGGCCTACTGAGTTTTGTTATGCACAGGTTGAATGAATCTTGTCTACCTTAGAAAATACCTAGTCACTATCCCTTTGAATATGATTCTGCCCCATTTCTTTCTCTTTACCTTCAGAAACCCTCATTTTATATAGTCGATCCTTTGTTCATGTATTATAGGTCTTTCATTTGTTGTTATTTTCCCCATTCTTTTTTCTCTTCACTTCATTTTGTGTATTTTATTGATATATTTCCTAGTCCCAAGACCTGTATTCAGCAGTGTCTAATCTATTGCCAAACTCATACATTAAGTTTTAAAGTTTAATTTTAAAATAATTTTATATTTATGGAAACAGTAGAATGAACTCATATTCTTTTCATCTAGATTTTCCAGTTAGTGGTTTCATATTTGCTCCATCTCCCTTTCTATAAATAGACCAATGTGTATATTTAAGTGTATGATAGCATTTTAGCAAACAATTTGAGAACAAGCTGCAGGCTTTATGCCTTATTACTTATAAAAAGTCTTATGCATATTTCTTCCAAACAAACTCACTGTCCACAATAGTCATCACTAAATCTTTCAAATCAGAAAAGAACAATGGTAAATGCTACTATCCAAACCACAGGCTATTACTAGCCCATCCACAGTTCTTATGCAGATTTTGCCAATAGTCTCCATATTGTGTAATTTTTCCTTTTGATTTAGGATCCAGTCCAGCACCATGTTATATTTTGTTTTTCCATCTCTTCCTTTCCCTAGTCTTTTCTTATTTTTCAAGGCTTGACAGCTTTAAAAACAGTCCTTTTGTTCTTTGGGATTTTTATTTTTCATTGGTTGAAATTTGTTATTATCGTCTATTTTGATGTTCAAATTGTTCCATGCTTAGCTAGTTGAATCTTTTAAATACTGCTTCTTGACATACTACGTTTATTCTTTACATTTAGGAATAATATGATGTACTGGGCTGATGTTAAATATTCTCTACCCTAATCCTTGAATCTGCTATTTTTATGAGGAGTCCTTGTTCTTTTTTGAGAGAAGTCAGTATATGGAATTTGAGTCTGCACATTTAGCATGCTCATTGCTACTGGGTTGTCACTGTACTTAGGCTCTCCTCATGGACAGAATTTGGGAATATATGCACACATTCATGTGTGTGTATATATATATTCATGCTTATCTATCTGTCTATCTATCCATTCATCCATTAATCAACAATAACAAGTTCATTGTGATTTTCAATTTTGATACAATGTCTTAGAATTCATTTTTCTTTTCCTTTTTTATATTCATAAATCTCATATTTCAAGGTAAGAAATTTAGCTTCCATCAGCTTCAACATGGACCCATTTTGAAAAATCAGTCCTTCTCTACAATTAGTTTTCTGAAAATGCCAAGTGCTCCCATTTGGTTAGCAGGCAACCTGCAGCCTGCCCCATGCCCCATGGTTTCTTTGCCACTAGGCAGGCCAGCATCTTCATACCTCTGCCTACTTCCTGGGCTGTTGGACACACTGCTGTCTCTATGCACCCTCTCTACTGTTGTCTCCTCCATACATTGATTTCTTAACCTCAGATGTTATGCTTGTCCAATTGGGTACCCAACAGCCTTATTTATAGATTCCTTTTACTGGAAATCTATCATTTTTGGAACACAGGAATAAAAATTATTTGTAAGTCCTTGTTTGCTAATTCCAATATCTCACTCATCTATGGCTATCATTGATTTTTTCTCTTGATTATTGGACAAATTAGCTTTATCTTTCAGGTCTAGTAATTTTTGATGTGCTGGACATTATGCATAAAATCATGGCATGTGGATAATGTTGTCTTCCACTCAGGGCAGCTTCCCTTTTCTTCTGTCAGGCAGATAGAATGACTGCTGCTAATCTCAATCCAATCCAGGATCAATTTTAATCAGAATCTAGTTTTGATAAGTGTACTTCTGTCTCTCCCCTTTTCTTTCTTTTTAAAAATTCTTTTTCTTTTTATCTTTTCCTTCCCTTCCCTTTCCTTTGCTCCCCTTTCCTTTGTTCTCCTCTCCCCTCCCCTTCTCGCCTCTCCTCTCCTTCCTTTCTTCCTTCTTTCCTTTCTTCCTACATTCATTTCTCTTGTAATAGAAAGACATACAATAAAAGACAGTGAGAGCATATTTCCTAGTTAATATATAATTCTATCTACCTAATGGTCTTAAACAAGGGGCAAGGTGCCAGGACAAAGATGAATAATAAAATCCAAACCTTAGGGGCTGGGGATTTAGCTCAGTGGTTCTGCCACCTGCCTCTCAAGCACAAGGTCCTGAATTGAATCCCTGATACCCTGGTATGAAGAAAAAAAAAAAAAAGAAAGAAAAGAAAAAAATAAATAAATAAAATCCAAGCCTTGTAGTCTGTAAGAGACTTTGACAAAATCCCAAGAGTTCTCAAGGACAGGATGGGTAGAGTGTACCTATAACAGTGTATACTTATACATATATCTTATACTCAGCTCTTTTATCTTTGCTGATAACGTTCTTTCCATATTCATTATAAAATTTGGATGGTTATAGTGTCAAATCAAGAAGGTTGAAAATGTTGTGATGTAAAAGAATAGGAAAAATTATTTTGTATAGTCTGTATATCATAGTTAAAAATATGTATACCCGAGAGTTAGGCTGCACGTGCCATTTTACCTACTCCTATGAGTGTATTTTCCATAAAGATCATAACGTCCCCCAAGTTTTTGCTGCTTAAATAGTAGGTCTTTGTCTTTGTTTCCCAATTTTGTGGGATTCTGCAGGTCTGTAAGTTAGGAACTTGTTTCCTCTTCAGGGTATTGGAACTTATACCTTTCTTCCCATTTCCATTACTTCTGCTTAGGAGTTCCTTTTCTAGTTGGTAAAAATAGGCAAGAACAGTATTTTAAAAATTATTTTCCAGATGAATGTTTTCACAGAATGTTTACGTTCTTCTCTTCTGAGAGGTCCACAGTTTGATATACATTGTTCTTTTTTGCCACAGGTCTAAACCACATTTTGTAAACCATCTTTACCTGCAACAGAACTGACTGATTCCTAGCTGGCTCCTTTCTCAATTGCTTCCGAACCTGTAGACAAAAGGAATGTGTCGGTTCTTATCAAGTATTTAATAGTTTCTTTTAAATTACTCTAAAACTCCAGATGGCTACAGCTTCCCACAGGTGTTCCTGGAATATCTACTATTTAACCCACTTCTATATAAATGGATTAAAAATATTTCATATATAGAGAGTATATATAAAAAATGTTTCCTATGTATATATAGAATATATACGGAATAAATATATATGAATATTACATGTCCACAAGAAGAATTAAATCCTGTCACTTGAAGCAAAATGGATGAAACCAGAGGACCTTGTATCAAGTGACAGAAGCCAGGTACAGAAATACTGTACAAATATTGCATGTTTTCACTTACACGTGGAAGCAAAAATGGCCTCAAAGAAGGACAGAGTACTGATTACTAGAGGGTGACAAGGACAGAGGGAGGATTCTGAGGGAAGTAGTTATCACACACTAAAATACAGGTACATGGAATGAACAAGTTCCAGTGTTCCACAGCACTGTAGGGTGGCTATCATTCACAACAAACTATAATATATTTTATGTAGAACCAGAAGAGAGGAGTTCAGTTTTCAAATACAAAAATGTGATAAATGTATAAGGAGAGGGAACTCTGATTTTGCCATCGTATATTTTATACATGTTTGAATTATCACATTATACTCCATAAATACATACAATTATTATATGCCAATTTAAATGAAATAACAAAAACATTTTAAAGCTTTCACCATTAAAACTCCCTTCTAAGATGCATCAAGTCATGTGCACTGTTCCTTGGGTCGGCTCGGAGTCACCATACCATCATATTGAGTTCATTACTTGCATATTGTTTCTATCCTTATGCCCAGGTAATTGCAGCAGCTTCTATGTTCCTGATCATCCAAAACACATCCGAATAATGAAAATCACTGACATTGGCCAATCATAATGCTGGACCAGGATTACTACACAAGGTTTTATTTCCATTTAGTAAAACCAAGATCACATACACTATAGTATATTCTCTCTTTTGCCATCTAAGCATACTTTTCTTTTTTAAAACATCCTTTGTAATCTTAATTAACTCTTTATGGACGTGATGCTGTATTTCTTTTATCATGTTGTTTGTTTAATATCATCGATATTGTTAGAATATAATCGATGTCTTCAAAATAAACACAATGTTTTCCGTTTCATTATAAATATACCAAAAATAGCATTAAAATATATTTACAAAGAAAGCATTGCTTTCTGTCTTGAAGAACCCATTCTATATGTATGAGTAGAGAAAACCCTGTAGAAGGTAAGCAACGTGGGAATTGATGACTAGTTTAAGAAGGCAGTGGGGCAGAAGGGGCAGCCTGCTTGGGTGGCAGCAGAGAGGGGGTGATGAGAATGAGGGTGGAACAAGTCAGCGCCAGTCTGAGAGCAGCAAAGATGGTCCACGTGGATGGACCTTAAGTTGAATATCCTTTCTTCACTTGAATGTTGGGAACAGGAGGAAAAACGGTTGGGGATAAATAGCATTGTGTAGCTTCTAAGAGGTTATGAATTACTACAATAAAAAGGTTTTGAATGGAAAGGAAGTAAAATCAGTGCTCTGAGAATAATTCATGAAAACTGGGACTAAATTGGCTCAAAATTACCCCAAAGCCATAAACTATGCAAGCAAGAATAACATAAGGTGAACTATTTTAAGGCGTTGAAAAGAAAAACTCACCAAACTAGGATCTTGTGTACAGCAAACTCATCTTACAACATGAAGAGAAGTAGTTTCTCAGACAGATAAAAATCAAGGGAATTTGTTGTCAGTAGACTTGCTTTGTAAGAAATGTTAAAAGACAGCTCGGGAAGGAAAACTACATAGGTCATAAACAAGGATCTATATTTTAAAAGGAAGAGTTATAAAAGAAAAAAGTAAATGTAAATACTTCTTGCTTTTCTTTTCATAGTTGATCTAAGAGAGAACAATATATTCAAAATAATAACAGCAACAATGCATTTGGTTATTATAAACCATGGATAAGTGAAATAAATAACAGAAATGTGAGGGAGCTGGGGCTGTAATCAGTGGTAGAACACATGTTTAACATGCTCTGGGTTCAATCCCTACTGTACACACACACATACACACACACACACACACCACAAAAACCAGAAATGTTATAAACAATGAGAAAGATTTAGAAATAATATAAGATGTTTATACCATCTGTGATGTGCTAGAGTGTTCCTTGAATATAGATTTTGATTATTTGTAAGTGCATATTGCATACTCTAGAATAATCTGAAAATTTTTGAAAGGAATTATAATTGGTGGTAAGAGATGAGAGAAAATGGAATAGTATAAAATGCTCAGTTAAAACCAGGAAGTCCTTCCAGAAAGTCCTTTTCTCAAGAAAAGAGAGGAAGACAAAAAAGGAAAGGAAGAAAGAGAGGAATAGATACCAGTAGCAAATATGACAGATATCAGTACAATTCTATGAATAATGACTTTAAACATGAATGGTTTAAATATTCTAATTGAAAGACAGTGATTGTCAGAGTGAACAACAAATGAGACCCAAATATATTCTGTCCATGAGAAACCCACTTTAAATATAAAGGCACAGATAAGTTAATATGAAGGGATGGAGAAATAGATTCCAGGGCAACATTAATCAAAAGGATGCTGGAGTAGCTATATTAGTTTTGGACAAAGCTAGACTTCAGAAGAAGAAAAACTCTCAGGGATAAGGAGTAGTAGTACATAATCATAAAGGTGTCAATTCTCCAAGAAGACACAGCAATCCTTAATCCACATGCACCTAACCAAAGAGCATTAAAACACATGTAGCAAAAAGTTACAAAACTGGAAGAAGAAAGAGAGAAATCTATTATTTTAGTTGGTAAATGCAGCTTCCCTTTATTGATAAGTCACAGACCCAGTGGCAGAAGTCAGTAATGACAGAAGTGAGCTCAACAGCGTCATCAATCAAACAGATCTGATTGACATTTACAAGATACATCATCCAATGACAGCAGAATACGCATTCTTCTCGAGCTCAAAGAGAACATTCAAGATAGAGCAAAAACATCCCTTTAAAAAAACAGAAAGCATACAAAGCACATGCTAGACCACAAATGAAACTAGAGATTAGTAACAGAAAGATAGCTGGAAAATTTTAAATGTTTGGAGAATAAACAAGATGCCTTTAAATAAGAAATGGATCAAAGAAGAAATCCCAATAAAACTTAAAAATATTTTGAACTAAATTAAAAATGAAAATGCAGCATCAAAGTTTGCGGAAGCCAGGTGTAGTGGTACACACCTATAACCCCGGCACTCTGGGATGGTGAGACAAGAGGGTCACAAGTTCAAATCCAGTCCGTGTGGCTTAGTAACTTAGCAAGATGTCATCATCCCAACAGATGTACGGCGCTGAGGCAAGATATTGACATTAGGGGAAATTGTGCATGGACCAGGGTGGGGAGAGAGAAATATGAAGTCTCTGACTTACCATGGCTCAGCATCCGATCTATCACCTGCAGGATGCTGTGAAAGTGATATGCATTCCATGGAAACTGTATTTTGGATTTTTAATTCCGGTCCCTTCCAGGGTAGGGATCTGTGTTACCATGCTGGGTCACAGTCTGCCACAGTAGCACAAGGAAAAGCAGCGGATGCTTGAGTTTACTGGGAGTTGTGTTGCTAAGCTAGGATGTATGTCAGGTGTATTCAATGTATTTCTGACTTACGATATTTTCACCTTACTATGGGTTCAATAAGAATGTAACCCCATTGGAAGTCAAAGAACATCTGTATGTGGAATATGAGGACTCTATAATTTTTGCTCAATTTTTATATAAACCTACAATTGCTTTAAAATATGATCTATGACTTTAAACAAAATAACAAGAAAGAAAAGAGATTACCCTAGGGCAATTCAAATCCTGGTCTTACTAGTAGAAGTGTGATTTCAGAAAGGTCATTTGATTTTTCTGAGCCTTAGTTTCATCATTTATAAAATGAAAGACCCAGACTAGGTGATCTCTAAGTTTTCCTCTGAATAGAAAATACCATCATCCTATCAACCTATAGCTATGTATAAATATAAAGATGCTTGGCCCCATATATATATAAAATATTATATAAATATATATAATTAAGAGTTTTTGGAAACAAAACAAAATAATTCATTAATTAAACTTCAAAGAATATTATTATAAAATTCCAGGAAATAAATGCTACTAAGGATAATTTCTTGGATGAATCTGGCAGTCACATGTAATTATGTAAAAGGAATAATGGGAAAACAGCATCAATAGATATTGAGGAAGCATTCATTCAAAGAAGGCAGAGCTCAAGTTTTTAAAAGATAAATTTAGATGCCTTGAAATTAAATGACATGGCCAAATGATGACCAAAACCTTGTCAATAAATTAAAAGCCTATGAAAATTATGATATGATTCATGACTTTTGAAACTATCTGCAATTTTCTGATCCTTCTTGATCAGAACATGGTGTCCACAGAGATGCGGAAGTACAGACTAAATTTCTGCCTGTGACGATGCCTTTCTATCAGCTATGACCTGTAGCCTGGCTGGAGGAGGCCACTTCTGTGAGGAGAGGCCAGAGCTTTAAGGTAACAGATGGCAAATCACAGCCCAGGCCACAAAGCACATCGGGCAGACCGGGAACTAGAACCTAGAATGTGCTGTGCATGACCAGCAGTGCCGCTCGGCCCAGTGCAGTGATTAAAGTGTCTGCCTGTAGTCCCAACTACTCAGGAGCCTGGGGCAGGAGGACTGCAAGTTCAAGACCTGGGCAACTTAGTGAGACCCTGTCTCAAAATAAAATAAAAGGCTGGTGATGTAGCTTCATAATAGAGTGATTTCTGGGCATGCACAAGGCCCTGGGTTCAATCCCCAGCACTAAACAAACACAAAGAATTTAGCTCTGCCAATTATAGGCTGTGTGGACTTGGGTGGCTTACCTAATTTACTCTGTCCTTCCACTTCCTCTTTTGTAAATAAAGATAATAATGGTAACCATTTTCAGAAAGGTAAAAATGAGCTAATAATGCTTATAATGTGCTTAGATCAGAGCCCAGCCATAGTATTAAATGAGTGTTTATTATATAAAAAAAAGTATATATTTGAATCTTGGTCTTTGTAGTACTAACTCACTATCTTATTGGTCTGTACCTTTTCAAGGATACTAGGAAATAACCCACAATGTCTCCTTCTACCACAATTTAGCAGTAATGTAACAAAAAACAACACTGACTTGCACAAATAAGAAATTATTTTTCTTACATGATAAGAAGTGTGAGTACAGGCCACTATTCACTGTGGTCCAGCAGGTTATTGACATCAGTGCAAGCACCTCTGGGCTTCAGTTTTTCCCCACATTCTTACAAAATGGCTACTGCTGTACCAGCCATCAGATACACAGTGATATTGAAAACATGGAGAAAGAGAAGGGCTGTACCATTTAAGTATTTCTCGGAGTCCTGGGAGCACATTCTCACTCTACTCAGAACCACAGTTGGCCCAGTCACATCATTCTCTTCCAGGTAGTCTCCTAAATCTGCTCATAGGTTGGTATCTTCTGCATTCAGAGCCCAGCAGTCAGAGATATGAGCAATCTGCCTGGCTCTCTGGCAGATGAGCTTCTAAGAGGAAAGCCGATCAACTGCATGATCAGCTTCTAGGGGATGAGGCGGCAGAAGAAGCCTGGGCTCAGGCCAGCCCGCTGGGTACCAGGGCTCCCTGGGGTGAGGGAAGTGAAGTCTGCCCGCTCTCAGTTGCCAAGCTTCCCACTGTTTGAACTAGCGTCCTGCACTTGCAGGACGGCTGATGCTACCATTTCCCGTGACAAATCATGTGTCTCCTGAATACAGGATGACGGCGCTTCATTTAATTTTATTGAACTCCCCTTTTGTACTGGATGTTTATTATGTTAGTTTCAAAAACTGGCTTTCTACTAGCCCTGTGGATGACTAAGTCGGGGGCCCAAAAAGTGGACTGCAGACATTTTAGCAGCCCTTCATTTGGGGGAAAAAGTTGCTTAATATGGTAAGAAGTAGCAGGCCAGCCATCGTGCATGCATTCCACATTGCTGTGACACTGCTTTTATGCAGAGGCTATCAGTTCCCCAAGAGTCTTCCCTTCTTTGGGCAGAGAGCCTGGTCCCAGGGGGATAGTTTAATTAGCTGCTTCATGGAATTGGAAACTACTGGGGAGTAATCTCTTCACCTCACCAAAGAAAGAAGGCTCACTGAGAACCACCTCACCTGCAGATGGCTATTTATTCAAAGTGCAACACAGGTCAATTTTACCTGCAGGTCATGGATCTTAGAGAAAGCCAAGAGGGAAGAAGACATGAACATCAGGAGACGATGCTCTAGTTCCATGTAATATAATCTAAAAGTGCTTTCTAGTTGGAAAGTACTATGCAAATAAGGGCATTATTGTAGCATTCCAGGCAGCACTGGCCCGTGGGAGATGAGTAGAATTTTAACAGATGGAGAAGGTGCTATGAATCATTCGTGCCTGACAGGCAGGCATGAAAGAGTAAAAGCAAATGTTGAGTTTTGGAGGAAAAGCAAGTGTTCCCATGACAATGGAAGACATAATTATTTGAAGAGATGCAATAATGGAAGTTCAAAAACAGGGTCAGCAAGCCCAGTGAAGACCCTGAAAATCATGTACCCCAAGGGAGTGAGATTTCTTGTCAATCATGGAAAACTGTTCCAGGCCTTTCTCCTAGCCTTTGGAAACAATCTGTAATCCTTGGCTTGTCATCCATCTCTGCTCCTGTCTTCACATAGCATTTTCCTTGTGTCTCTGTCTCCCCATTAAGACATCCCTCACACTGGATTAGGGGCCCCCTCCACTCCAATACAACATCACGTTAGCTTGAGTACTTATATCTGTAACATTTCTATACCCAAATACCATAAGGTCATTCTCTGAGGTACAAAAGATTAGAACTTCAACACATCCTTCAATAGTTCAATCCATAATATTACCATCAATGAAGTCCCAGTTTGGGGCTGGGCCTGTGGTGACCCAGAATGGAGGCTCTTTTTCCCAAGTGTGGGAATGATGCTGGGCAGATGCTGGGCAATGAGATGAAAGTGGAAATGATGTGTGGGCGACTTCTTCTGCCAACCTTCCCTAAGGGACAGCATCCTGCTCCAAAATGCTTCCATCTCCACCTCACTGGCCAGCATTCATCCACACAGGCTCAGCCAGGAAGAAGAGTTTCCATTCTGGGTGACCTCTCTTTCTGTTTGCTCTCTCTTGCATCAAAGAAGTAAGCTGTTGGTTCCAGTAATGGTGGTCTTAACTCTTTCAGATGACAAGGAGAGGCTAAGAGAGACTCAAAACAGTGGGGTTCTGCAGACACCCTGGGAAAGATACTAAGTGGGTGCCCTTCCAAAGGGATAATCCAGACATGCCAACCTGGAGCCTGCTAGCTGACTGTAGCACAGAGATGTGTGTTTTCATTGCTGACTGCTCAATGCTATGATTTTCTTCTGAAACGGATGTTGAAGTTTGCTCACCATCACAGTGGTGCTGGGAGGTGATGTGGTGAGAGGTGAGTAGGTCTCTAAGCGGGATTCATATTTTTCTCATCAAACTGGATTGGTCACTGCAAGAGCAGGTTATCACAAAGCAAGGCTGTTCCTCGTGTTCTGCCTCTTCCACACAGGCCCACTCACCCTTCTGCTTTCTCTCCATGTCATAAAGAAGCACAGGGCTCTTGCCAGATGCAGCCATCTGATGGAATTTCAGCCTCTAGAACCATGAGCTAAGTAGCTTCTTTAGAAATCACTCAGCCTGAGGTATTCTGTTATAACAACAGAGGACAAAGACTCACAAGTCTTAAAAATTTTAAATGAAGTCCCTCTACTAGAAGTAAAAACATGTAAATAGCATGGCTTTAGTTTTTCATTGATCCCATCATGTCCTGTCACCTTACTTCTAGCTTGACTTAATTATGATACATGCCTGGTCTCCAAAAGAGTAAAGACCTTGAAATATGCGTCATTTTTATTTTATTCATTTTATTTATTTATTTATTTGGTACCAGGGATCAAACTCGGGATCTTGCACTTGCGAGGCAGGCAGCGGAACCACTGAGCTAAATCACTGGCCCTTCATTTTTAAATTAAACTTATTTTCTTAATTGATACATAAAACACAAGAATTGTCCATGTTAAAGGGGTGCCATGTGACGATTCTGTACATAGAAACATTGTCTAATTAGGTTAAACACATCTATCTCGTCAAATATTTATCACTTCTTTATGGTGAAAGCATTCAAAATCCTTTAAAATCCTTCAATATATCCTTTAAGTATTTGTTCAGGTATTTATGTATGTATGTATTTATTTAGAGACAGAGTCATACTACGTACTGGTCTTGAACTCACGATGTAGACCAGGCTAGCCTCGAACTCATGGTGATGCTCCTGCCTCAGCTTCCAGAGTGCAGGGGTTACAGGTGGCCATCACCGTGCCTGGTCTCAACACTTACTTAGAAAAGAGGCTGAGAGTAGGGAAGAAGTTGGATCCTTGGCTAGAGTGGCCTACCTCTTCTGTACTATCTAAGGCAATTTATTTCCGGTCCCCAAATCCTATATATTCAACTGAGCAAAACAATAACTCTGCAAATACTCTGACACCCATGAGGGGTTGGGGAGAAATTTAGCAACAATTTGCTGTTTCTCTAGAATCTTTAAGAGGCTTCTCTCAGCCGCCACCGTCCACGAGCTTAGGAAGGCACTCCTGTAACACGCAGTGTATGAGCCGCTGGGCAGAGTGCCGGTGGTACGCTACCTTCATTTCACTGTCCTCCGGGGATATTTCAGCATAAGATCCTGGCTCCACAGGCCATCGGCTCCGTCCTGATGTTTCCCGCGTGGCAGGTGGGTACTGCTTCTGGATGTGAGTAGCACTGCGGGGAGGGCAGTTTTTGAGAAGGAAGTAATGACTACTCTGTGTGTATACAGAATCTAAATCACCGGTGAACCATCGAGGTGGATGGCTTAGAACAAGAGAACCATGTCCTAAGCAGCCAAGAGGACGGTCAGATGAGGGGGACTGAAGCACCTCGTCTCCCCGGGGTGCTGGGTGGGGCACCCACACGAGAAGACAGCACGTGCCCGGCAGGGTCAGGAGCGCTGCTCCTCCCATGGTCAGCACGGGGAGGGGCGAGTGGGCCGGGCCTGTCTAGGGCTGTGTGAGACCCACACTGTGAATCACAGCTAACCTAGACACTACTTTTTCTACAGCTCTTCAAAACCCCTCCAGAGAATGCGTGGCATTTAGAAATCTCCTGTCTCAGTAGAATTCTCTGTAGCAAATACAGCCGTTTTGAAACCGGCAAATCTCTGAGAGTCCAACATACCCCCTGTTGTCCTAGTACTTGCTGCATCGGGCCAATGTAAAACACCTTTCCTGGTTCATGGGAAAACATCTGGCTAATTAAATGCATTGGTACTGCAGTTTCTAACAAATGTAAGGAAAAAAAGGAGTCATTTTTACCTACTCTTTTCATTTAACGTTTTTTAACTGCCCTCCAAAGCAAGAACACACTCTTTGACACCTCAGCTCAGATAAACACATGTACAAGTGCACGTTAGATTATGAAAGTGCGATTTCATAAGATTTTTGAGCTAGAAGTAATGCTTAGTATGTGGCTTTCCCAATTCCAAATGCATCCATTACAGTGTATTTATGGTGCTAAAAATTGGAAACTATCTAAATATCCCAAAGCAGGGAAATGTTTAAGCAAAATAGGATATTTCTATATGATGTGGAGCTATACAAGCATTAAATGTGATTATTTTTACAAATTTTAAATAATAAGGGAAAATTCATGTTAAATTTAAGACCAATTCATATGATGCAAATTGTTATATTCTCATCTAACTAAGTATATATTGTAGAAAGACTGGCAGAAATCTGCTAAAATATTCAGTGTTTTCTCTGGTGGAGCTAATATTAAATTTTAATTTTTTCTGATTTTTATATTGTAAATATGCTACTGTTATGATGAAAGAAAAATAAACGACTCAAAGGCTGTAATACTGAGAGGATTTTTTCCCATGCCCAAGCCTCTGAAAGAGACATGTCCCAACTTTCACCCTTGTGGTGTAGATACATGTGAAGGGAGAATAAGTGATTTCTCCAAGTTTATTGATACTATGAGAAAATGATTATTTAATGTAAATACAGAGCTCAAGGAAATGCGTAGACACTGAATATTGTAAAACTATGCATAAACACATTTCTTCTTCCTGAAGTTTAAAGCAAATTCCTACAGCTACATGGTGTTGACTTCTTGGACAACAACATAGGGAGACACAGGGATCCCTGGCTTTCCAAAACTAGCACATATTCACCAGACATCCTCTGCCTCAAAATATGAAACACTCAAGACCAAAAACCAATCCAAAACAAGGCCCCCAAGAAGAATGAAGTTTTCGTCAGTTTTTTGACAAAATTAAGGAAAGGTATCTTCAGCTCTTTTTTAGTCTAAGAATGTGAATATCATTAGAAAGCCAAAAAAATGGGTCTTGAAATCTTTCCTTGGTTTTTTCATGCTTCCAGTATCCATGAAACTCAACTGGGCAAAGCTTTTCCTCTCCATCCTTCTAATTGTCTGGTAGAATCAAAAAGTTTAAAAAGTGACAAGCACATATTTCTTCTATACAATGAAAACAGTATTCTCTAAATCAACTATGGAATCATCATGTAAATACAAGTGAATAATATATCATGTTTCTTAAACACTAAATGAAATTTTAAGAGCAATATCCCATTTTATTATTTACATTGTAAAACAATGTGTGGGGATTTCACACGGAATAAATATAAAACATAACTAAGATTATTAGATAGGGCTAAAAAGGAGAGACGGCAACCCTGGACAAGTTCAAAAAGAAGTTGTAAAAATAGTAGAACAGTATTTTAGTCAAGGTTTATGCAAATGTTTCATTTTTTAAAATGTGAAATTATCTCATTATAGTTAGTAAACAACAAAATGACAAGAGCAAACTATTAGAATTGCTTCAGAACACTTATTTGAGTGTTACAGTATTTATTTTAAAAGAAACTGACTGCAGGGAGAATTTCAAAAATATGAAAATATATTTGACTTTGTAATGTTAGGGGCAGGGAGACTGATTAATGATTTTTCTAAAATCTAAACTAGGAAAGACCTACGCAACTTTGAAAACATCCCATTAACTCATTAAACTTTATTAAGCCCTTAGTAAAAATAATAAAAATGGCCCTTAGTAAAAATAGGAGACTGACATCCTTGCTAAAATAGATCTTCAACACATCCTTTTTCCTGTTTTGCTTTCTGCAATCTGATGAAAACTAGCAAGAACACACACACATAAAATAAACTAAACTTTCACTTGGTAATATGACTATCAATCATCAATGCAAAATAGTTTTATGTTATAGAATCTTCTCGTGACTTCAATTTCTATTAGCACAATTAGAATGCCAGTTAAAAACCTGGTGGGTCTTTTTTTAAAATTTTGGTTTAGAGCTTGGTTGGACAAATTCAGGAAAACATTCACGATGTGCTACTTTCTCTTTATCTGTAATACTATGCTTTCCCTGTCACCCTTCACTCCACATCCTCTGACTCAGAGACTATTGGAGGGAACACCTGTTTTAAATGGATCCACAGGAAATACCTATGTGGTCTTTCCACAGTCTGACCCTGCATCTGGTTGGTTGAAATATCATCATGATTAAAAAAAAAAAGAAAAAAAGCTGCCCACAGACTGATGCAGTGGAGTGTGACAACATTTACTGGAAGGCGGAAGGAATCCAGGTTATATTTGTTTTTCTGGCATTAAGCCCTGGTGCTGTAGTGTAGGGATAGGTGGTGGGGGAAGAAAACTTAAAGGGCCAAACAAGTCGCTTAACCTCCCAAAGATACGTACTAAATCACACATGCGTGGGCTGTACACCCAAAACTCCAAAGCATATGTCTTTAAACTGCATGCAACCTTGCAGCAGAAAGCGTTATCGGGCATCTCTTCCTTTATAGCTTTATATTATAAACTTATTCAAATGGCATAGTCTATGGTCTGCTATATATCGATCGATATGTCACTAGTGAACGTTTCGCATTAAAGTGCAGAGTGGCCTGCCCAGGACAGAATTCATACAGGCCATTCAGTTAGCAGTGATGTGTCAACACAGAACACCCATGACTGTGTCCACACAATGCAAGTCCCTCGAGGGTCCCCGGGTGGCGGTTTACACCCCATGCTGACAGCGCCACCCGGTCCCCCTGCACTGAGCAGCTGCGACCTGGCCTGGACGCTGTCACCGGGCTCCCTGCTGTGACCCAGGCTCCTCGTCCCGCGCCCGGCCCGGCTCCCACTCGCCCGGCGGGCGCGCCCCTCCCTACCCCGCAAAGGCCACCAGCGGCGCCTGGGAGCGTGGGCGGCACGCGGAGGCCGCCACCCCACCGCCGGCCCGGGAGACTAGGGGGCGCCCCCGGCCGGGTCGCAGCAGCAGAATGACGAAGATGACGACAGCGGTGACGCCACGCCCGCCGCCCGGCCGCCAGTCCCGGGCGCCCCGCCCACGCAGGTCAGGTCGCCGCCGGGCTCGCGGCCGCGCGGCCCGGTGGAGCGCGCTCCCGTGCGCCCGGGTCCCACGCGCCGCCAGCCAGCCCGCCAGCGCTGCCCAGCGCCCAGGCTCCGGCGAACATGGCGCTCGTGCCCTGCCAGGTGCTGCGCGTGGCCATCCTGCTGTCCTACTGCTCCATCCTGTGCAACTACAAGGCCATCGAAATGCCCTCGCATCAGACCTACGGCGGGAGCTGGAAGTTCCTGACGTTCATTGATCTGGTAAGGCCGACCCCTCCCCTCCCCTCCCCCGGTCCACCCTGCACCCCGGGCCTGTGTGTTTGGGGTGCGCGCCTCCTTTCGCACCACCCCGTGCTCGCGTCTTCCGCAGTGACTGCGTCCAAAGGCCTGGCTGTCCCCGCTGCGCCGCCTCGGAACCACCCACCGTTACCGGGTGGCCCTGGACGGAGAAAGGTGCGCACAGCGAGGTGGTGGGCTATTTGCGAGGGGACACAGACCTGCTTCTAAGATGACACGGGAAGATTCTTCGATTACTGAGAGCGTCGGACGACCTTGAACGTGAGTGGCCTCAGACCCATCCGCCCCTAAGGTGCTTTCCAGAGCACCCACCAGAGGATAAACTTGCAGCAACCGAAGGACGCTGGGTATTGTCTAGCCCCTGGGAGCTTCGCTTGAAAGCACCCACCTTCTCCTGAGGGAGAGAAAGTACCCAATAAAGTTGTCTTCTTTGCATCTGCTTTCTGCCCACTGTCAGTAATTTACAGTACTTCCAACCTTTCCCTCAGAAACGTTAGGGAGAGAGAGTTTCAAAGTGCATTTCTAGCCTCGCTGTGCACTCTTCGCTGTGTGCAAAGTTTGCAGTAGTTGGCGTAAGCGGTTTCTCTGTTGACACAACACAACACAACACCCCTAATGCACAGATTATTATAATACCTCCTGGCCCTGAAAGGGCTCCCCCAGAAACGGAGATCGTGAGTGTAAGGCCCGGTGATGGCGTGAGGTGGACCTAGGCACTTCTGAGTGAGAGGTCACACACACACTAAAAGATTATCAGCTAGGGGCAGAGGGTTTAAGAAACTATCAGTGAAGTTCCAAATGATTCAAAAAATGTAGAACCAACTCCCAGAACGGTAGAACTGTCTGTCCAAGATGATACACAAGGTTGGCCATACTAGCTATGTTAGCATCTCTTTTCTTGACCCTCTGTATTGAAGAAAGTATCTTGGTACTTTTTCAAAGATCCTCCCAAAGGCATGGGCTGCCTCAAAGCAATGCAGTCAGAGGCCTTAGAAGTACCACTTGCCTTTATGTAATAGGAGATAATTTTGGAGAGGAATTTAAATTCTTGCCCCAAACAGTCTGTAGGCGCACAAGTCTACCTGTGGCCTAGAGTTTCAGTTTTCAGATTGTCCACTTCTCACTTAATCTGCCTCTGCATGTAGGGGTTTCCCTACCAGTTTGCCTTCTTCTTTCCATTCATCCATGTGAGGAGCCCATGGCAAGGCTCTGTGCTGTGGTTTTCTGCAAGTTCCTTCTAGCACTCAGGAGATAGATGCTGTCACCAGGACACTCTTCATATCTGGATAAGTTGGCTTGTCTGTGCGGATTGGCTTTGTCAGTTGTGTTATATAGCAGACATTTTGCATTGATCGGATGAACTATTGCTCCGGTCCTGAGGATTTGATAAATACGTGTAGAAAATGTGTTTTTACCATACATAAAGCATCAGAAATCATGTCCCTTCAAGAGTTTAAAGATGGTCAGATGTTACTTAACAACACATGCATTGTTTTCAGAATCCTTTGAGGAACTGTGTGAGCAGAGGTCTTTTGGGACAGAGGCCTTACCCTGTTCCTAAGTCAGATTTCACTTAGCCCCTGGGAGTGTTGTCAAGGAGTGATCAATAGATTGTATATACACTGCTCGCCATGCCCTTGCTTTATTTGCTATTTTGGGTCAGCAAGTACAAGAGGTAGAATGTGGGTGTTAGTTAATGCAAGAGAGATGACTGCTTCTCCTATCGGCATTGCTTACTGTGTTAGAAAACGGGTCACAAGAAACAACATACCATCTCTAACCTTTTCTATGACACGAAACAGTAGTAGAGTCGATTTAATATGCTGTCATGCAGTCTCTATTTTAGCATTCAGTGATAGGACTTTCCTATTTTAAATAGCAGTAATCACAATTTAGTATCCCAGTATCCAGACCATAAATTCAAATTCAATTTTTTAACTTTGTTTCGTACTTTTATTTGACTATTTTCATAAGGTCTTTAGTCAACAAACCTAGCTTTTTGTACTCTATGTCTCCTATTGATGCCACAAGTAGGGGGTAGTGCTTTAACTGTGTGCTGTTAACAGGCCCAAGGGTCTCCTCTATCCTTGTTGAGGGGAGAGCTAACCTTCTCTTCTCTTGTACAGCACTATGGCTCCTGATTGAAACAGAATAATTTTCTCTAACCAAGAGTATCTGTGAGAAAGTATGTCTGAAACATATTCATAAACACACACACAAAGTGTTATTCCTTTCATTAGAGATTTAGAGGCCTTAGCGCTTAAGCATCATACAGCTGTTAAAAAAAGCAAACTGTCAGTCCTTCTAGATGGCATGAAAAGATGAGGCTATAAAATTTACCTGTGCAATTTTACATTTGTGTGTGTGTTTAAAAAAAAAAACACCTAGTAAACTTTTATTTCCTAGTGCCTTGGGCAGTTTTAATGGCTGTAAGTTTATAGGATTAATTTTAGAAGCTTCTTAACTTTTTATAAGAAGACCATTTTGTTCTGATCAACTTGGATTGCAGGGTCAGGGGATTAATCCTAAGGGCCACAGTTGAAGTCGATATTCTGTAGCATCAGCTTCCTCGAATGGGAGTCAACTCTGGAAATGGAGCTAATGTGTCCAGGTGCAGAGGGCTATGTGGTAGCCGCCACTCTGGCCATTTTCATATTTCTGTTTGGGTAAGAGAGTCATTCCAAGAGAACTAGAGATCATGGACAAAAGGTGAAGTATAGATTGTCACTACCAATCATGGTATACAGTCATTCCCCTACAGCTTCTTTTCCCCATACTGAAAGACTATAATAGAACTAAACTCTGTTTGGAAAATTCGAGTTACCAAATGGAAAAAGAAACATTGTCTCGGTGTGGTAGACAGAATCATGGGGCCCCAAGATGTGTACATCCATGTGCCCAGAACCTGTGAATGTGAGAAGTTATGTGGCCAAGGGGAATTAAGGTTGCAGATGGGATTAAAGTTGCTGATCAGCCAAACTTTGAAATAGGGAAATTATTCTGCAGTATCCGTTTGCAGATATAGTCATGAAGGTCCTTACAAGTGGAATAGGCAAAAAGAAAAGAGTCGGTTGAAGGGAGATGTGGCTATGGTGGAAAATCACAGAGAGATGCAACTTTACCGGCTTTGAAGATGGAGGAGGAGGCCAGGAGCTGAGGAAGCATCTAGTAGCTAGAAAGGACAAGGAAACAGATTTCCCCCCAGGGTTTCCAGAAGGAACACATCCCTGACTACACCTGGATTTTACCCCAGTGACTTCTTACCTCCAGGATTGTAAAACAATAAACTAGAGTTGTCTAAGCCACTAAATTGATCATAACTTGTTTCCACAGCAACAGAAAATGAATACAGTTGGCTTTAAAGCCTCTGACCTAGAAAAAGCCCTATCTGATTTTGTACTTATAGAGAATAAATACAGGATTCAACTTGTCCTTTATGTATATTAGATAATTGGCTAATTTTAGCTTTAACCAAAACAGGGTTTCCCTGCTTCATTCATGAAGCTTTATGGAGGAGACTTGTATACATATAATATAGGCAGTATGAGATGTTATAAAGACTGAACCATGTTGGAAATACTAGGCCTTTTCTTCTTCTTTTTTTTTTTTTGGTACTGAGGATCGAACTTGGGTCCTTGTGCTTGGGAGGCAGGTGGCAGAACCCCTGTGCTAAATCCCTAGCCCCACTAGGCCTTTTCTTTACCACGATGTATTTCAAAAATTATTGTTACTCAATGTACCTGGCCAGGAGAAGGAATAATCTTAAAGGGAAATAAGCTAGAAAAAAGCAAAAATTTAAACAAATTGAAATATTTTCTTAGACAGTATCATAGTTCATGAATTTTCTGCAAATGATGCAGAGTTAGCCCCTTATTTACAAGCTAACTGATTATTCTCCAAGTTATGTAATTGTCCTCAAAGATAATCATAAAACAAATAAAGTAAAACTAGCACAAACAAGGAAAAAAAATAGCAACTGTATTTTGAGGCCTCCAACTAGTGCTTGGAGTATAACAGATACTTAGTATTTGAATAAATGGAAACTTTCTCTTTCCAGATTTTCAAAAAGTATACTTTCCCTTGTCCTGTCTTCTCTCCAAGCATTCAAAATAATATGGATTTTTAAAAAAAATCAAAACTTTATTTACATGTGCATGGTCAAATGACAGATAATCAGAGTCAACTCCTTTGAAAAACATGCACTGGGTGTTTGTTATTAAAAACTGAATTGGATTTGAGACCTTTTTGTTTTTAAAGATTGACATAATCTGGCTCTCTCCTTTGCTCTGGCTTGTGGTACTTTGGGTTTTGAGCATTGCCATTTCTTAGGGCTCTACTCTGCTCATTTCTCCCCCTGTACTGACTTTCCACGTATGTGTTGGCAGAATATTGTTGAGACCCTGCTTACCCCAAGTGTGGGCTGAGACCAATAGGATCAATTTTCTTTGAGGGCCAGCCCCACCCCATACTTCTTGACCAGAATTTGCATTTTAATGAGATCTTCAGGTGATTCCTATGCACATTCTGGTTTGATGAATGCTGAATTGCACTATTTTTATTTTGCGGTTTAAGGTGGAATAGCTGAGAGACCTATTTGAGGGAGACCTCAATTCTGTCTACTTTCAAAACATATTTAAGGTAACTTTCGCTGTGACATAATTAAAGATATGTTAAAAAATACAAGTTGTAAATAAAAAAGAAAAGTAGGTGTCAGACTCCAGGACTGGATTGGTTATTGCATTTGCGAAAGAAATTTAGATAATCTCCAAGGCAGCTAAGGCAAAAAGGAATACATTGTTTGATTATAAAGGAAACATTACAATTTATCAGAAAATATACAGTTTCTTTCCAAGGTTATTTATCACTGGGCTTCTCATATAAAGCATATCAGGCAGTATAATAAATAATACCTTTAATTATTTTTTATCAGATTATATAGAACTATTCTTAGAATTGATGCTTCTTATATTGCAATTTTATGAAAGCCAAAGGCAGAGTCTTATATTTTGGCTGGATGAAAGAATTTTTGTAGAAGTTTCAAGTAATATAATGTAGGTACATTTGTTGTTGTTGTTATCTAAATCCATTTTGGAAGAGAATTTAAGAAAACCACAAATGGAGCAGGATAAATAAGGGCTCTGAAGTGGAAAAGCATAGGATGTTCAAAGAGCAGGAAATGGTCAAACATACCTGGAGGATACATTTTTGCTTTGAGACACGTGAAAACTTTTGACATTTAGAAAAATGTTACAGAGACAGAATACACTGCGTAAGTGTCCTGAATTTTGCATTTGAGTTAGTCTTGTATTTCCATGTATACGTATCATAAAATACACTCGACTGTAGCTCATGGCTCAATTTAAATAGGAAATAAAATACCTTGAGAAGAGATTGTGTATGTCATTATGTAACTATGGTACTTAGTTTTTGCCAGTCAAAACCACAGGGTACCACACGAAGGCCACCAGTTCACTGCTCAGTGAGGAAAATTAAGTGGGCTTTTTTTTGTTTATTTTTACTTTTTTGGATCTTAAACAAAGAGAATGAAACTACATTTTTTTTCCCAGAGACCCAGACTTGACCCTAAAATGTGTACATAAACTTGAAGGATCAAATAATATTTTTTCCTAGCCTGGAGGAAGAATTGTGAGAAGAATCCTTTGCATACAATACCCTTCACCTTCTTTGCAAGTGTTTCTCTTGGATCAGACATAAATCAGTGCCCGGTTTTGTCAGAGTGAGGGAAATAGTTGCTGATGGAGTCACTCATTCCCTCTCCTGGCCGCACATGTTATTGAAATTACAGAAAGTCATCTGACCACGGTTGAGGTCACTCACTTCTTCCCCCGGTTCCCCCAATCCTCCATGTCTGGTATTAACATTTAGCAAAATTGGTATCTGCTCTTGAGGGTTTCGTTTGTTTCTCTGTGTTGCCCTGCAGTGTCACATGTTTCCGAAGACGTGTGAAAAATAGTACAATTTTCCACATTGAATCAGATGTTCCTGTGATCCAAGCATGCTTGGAAAAATCTTGCTGCTTAGGACTCCATAATAACATGGCTCGCTTTTGAGTAGGCTGTGCTCTTGCAGTTAAAGTGCTCATTTTTTACCTGCAAGGCAGCCCTGTCCCTGTCCTGGTGCAGGGTGCAGCGAGAACTCACCGGATCATCTTCTAGAGTGACACACCCTTTGGTCAGCTCCATTGTAGAGTGGAACAAGATATAGGAAGGGAGCATTGGATTCTGAGAAGTCAGACAATGCTCCAGCTCCTTCATAGTGACTTTGAGTTTGATCTCCAAGGCTGAGTTAGAATTTGACACTTTCATTTCAAAAGCAATAGATAGCCATTATAGAAAAGTTGTACATTTGGGTCCCCACCCTGATCATCAGAAAAAAGATTTGTACAACAATCTTAAGGAAGAAAATATATTTCATCTTAATCCTCTTTAATTTCCTTGCATATTAGCATTTTAGTGCTTCAAAATAATATTTATTTTGGAACTTTATACACACAGAAGAAAGCACAGACTGCAGATATATATGTATACTTACGTATGGTTAGAGTTCAGAAAAAAATCACACTTTGTAAAAGTTACTTTTAAATTACAGATACAGTATTACTCAGATGTCAGTGTTACAATAGTACTGTATTTTATATTTGCCTTTTCAGTCACATCTTTATTTTAAAAGACCCCAAAAGTGCAATAGATAGCATGGTTTTTACAGGTTTTTGAATTCACATATATAAAAATTAGTCACTAAATATAAGTTCTGTAAGTTTTGACGTAAGTATAGAATTGTGTAACTACAACCATAATTACCTAAAAATATTCTTTTATGTTGTTGCCTCTCCATAGTGAAACTTTCCCTTGAGTCCTTTTCTTTTTTTATTCTTTTGTGGTGCTGAGCAGGACTGAGTAGAATAAGTTCTATGCTAAGGGCCTCTTGTGTGCTAAGCACATGTTGTACCATGGAGTTGCAATGTACCCTTGTTCCTTTCTATAAAAATATATATATAAGGCATACAGTACGTGTTTTAGTATGTGTGTGAGATGTCCCCTTGCTGAGTCCTCCTCAGAATGTAGTGCTCTCTTCTACTTCAGCTCTTCTATTCTAATTGATGTGCACTTGTACTTGATAGTGGTTTTAATCTGGGTTGCCGTCATGAGTAATAATGCTAAGTATCTGTTCCTGTGCATTTTCATCATATATCTACATATCTTTTTTATGAAGTCTGTGGAAATCTTTTTTTCATTTAAAAAAATTGGATTGTTTCCTGATTACTAAGCTTTGAGGGATTTTATGTATGCCAGATTTTATGCATGCCGATAATATTTTGCAAATTTGTGATTTGCAGACATTTTCTCCCTATCTGTGGCTTATCTTCTCATTTTATCAGTAATATCTTTTGCAGACAAGAGGGTTATTTTGATGACATCCAAACTGTCATTTTCTTTTCTTTTGTGGAACATGCTTTTGATGTCACATCTGGGAATTTTGCCTAACACAAGGTCAGAGGTTTTTCTTCTGTGTTTCCTTCTAGAAGTTTTATAGTTTTAAGTATGTGATCTTTTTGTTTGTTTTGTGTATGATAAACAGTTGTTCCAACACCACTTCTTGGAAAGGTTTACCCTTCCACATTGACTTGTTTTTGCACCTTAACCAAAAAAATTAGTTGACTGTGTTTATGGGTTTATTTGTGAGCGCTGTACCCTGTTCTCCTAGTGTGTCTGTGAGTTCACAAGTACCACACTGCTTCTGTCTTGGCTATTGTAGCTTTTATACTAAGTCTTGAAAGCAGATAGCACAAGTTCTCCAATTTCTTTTTTTTTCAAAATTTGTCTAGGCTATTCTAATTATTTTGTTTTCCTGTATGAATTTTAGAAGAATTTTGTCGGTATCTGCAAATAATCTTACTGTCTGTTCATATATATCTTTGTATTATTACTTTACTCATTGATTTAGGTGCAGTGAATCAAACCTAGGACTTTTTACCTGCTGAGCAAATGCTGTGTCACTAAATTATACAACTTTTTGTTTGTTTGTTTGTTGGTTTTGTTGGGGTTTTTTTGGTACCGGGGATCGAACTCGGTTCCTTGCACTTGCGTGGCAGGCGGTGAAACCACTGAGCTAAATCCCTGGCCCTTAAATTATACAACTAACAGTGTGCTATTTTAGTTATTGGTCTATGGATTACCACGTACATACTTGGCTTTACATAATCTAATTACAGTGACTAGTTTAACAGTTTAAGTAAAATATATAAGCTTTGTCACTTTATTCTCCCCACTTTATGTGACAGTTTTCACATTTATTATTTCTGCATAACTTGAAAACTGCATAGAGAACATTAGAATTATTGCAAGCAATAATAAAATATATTTTAAAACTTAATAATCAATAGAGTATTATACGTATCTAGATATTTATCATTTATGTTACTATTCTTTCAGTTCTTATGTATGTATTTTCTTCTGTTATCCTTTCCCCTCAGCCTGAAAACTTATTTTAGCATTTCAGTAAGAAGTCTACTGATAACAAATTTTTTATTTTTCCTTCATATGAAAGTATCTTTGTATTGGTTTCATTACTAACAGATATTTTGCTGGATATAAAATTCTAGTTAACAGTTTTTTCTTTTATTACTTGAAAGATCTTGTGCCATTGTCATGTGACCTCTACCATTCACAATGAAAACTTTGCAGTTATTCAAACCATTGTTCTCTTGAATCCATGTGTTGTTTTCTCTGGTTACCTTTAAGCTTTTCTCATTATCTTCGGTTATCAGCAGTCTGATTATGATATGTCTGGGCATGGTTTTATGAGTTTATCGAGCTTCTGGAACCTCTAGTCTTATGTCTTTCACCCAATGTGAGAAGTTTCCAGCCATTATTTTTGCAAACATTCTTTCTGTCTCAATTTCTTTCTTCCCTTCTTCTAGGATTGCATTGATATGAGTGTCAGACTACTTTGATTATTGTTCCACAGGTTACTGAGGACTTGTTCATTTTTTTTCAGTCTGCTTTTTTTTGTTTCTTTTTTTAGGTCATATAATTTCTGTTAATCTATTTCCAAATTCAGACTCTTTCCTCTGTGATCTACATTCTGTTATTGAACCTGTCCAATAAAGTTTTAGATTTTGGATATTACATGTTTCAGTTCTAAAATGTCTATCTGGTTCTATTTTGCACTTACTCTTGCCCAGCAATAAGTTTGCATCTTTCATTCATTTTAATGGCGTTCACCATTGTTTGATGGAGGATTGCTGAAAGAGTTTCCTAAACTCCTTGCTGAACAGTGCCAACTTCTGGGCCATTGCAGAGTTGGCATGTACTGATTTTTAAAAATATTTTTATTATTGTATCATTTTCTTGGCTTTTTGCGTACATGACAAATTATTTGGTTTTATACCTTGAGAGTTTTGAATATTATGTTGTGAGATTTGGAGTCTTTTAAAAACTCTTACAGAGAATGTTGAGTCTTTGTTTTAGCATGCAGTCAGTCTGGTTAGGTTCAAGTTGCATGTTCTGTCTCATGGAGGTATTTCTGATGTCTGCAGAATTTTCAAAGAGTTTGCTCTGCTTTTTGAGTCTGAATGGAACTTGCCTCTGCCCTACTTCTTTAGGCCTGTTCTGTGCATGTGTAGACTGATGTCAGTTAAAACTGAGAATTACATATTGACCTTTTTAAGCTGTTTTCTCCATATAATTTCCCTTGTACTTTCCAGGTCTCTGATATCCCTTTTCTTGGTTCCTGTGGCCAGAACAGTGGAGACCTTTTAGAATTTTAGTCTACAATGCTACCATGCCGTCCATACAACTGGGAATGTTTTTACAGTGAGGCAGCAAGAAAAGAGAGAGGAAAAAATATACTCAGCTCTGTACACACACACACACACACACACACACACACACACACACGCACACACACTTACTGTTCATACAATAGGGCTTCCTTTTTCCAACTTCCTGTGGCCAGAGTGAGAGGTTTTGCTTGGAGTTTTAGATATGGATACTAATAGGAAATAAAAGGTGGGAGTGTGTGTTGAGAATGGAGAGGAATCAGAGCTTCTAGCTTGTAGAAATCTTTTTCCCAGTCCTCTGGCTGGAAAGAAGTGCTTTCTTCTAGAATCCCTGCTGTCAGTGCTTGCTGTACAGTTTCAGGAATCAGCCTGCCCTCAGGTCTTATCTGGGGAACAAAGGAGATTAAAAATCTTTGAACCTCACCCTTATGGATCTTATTCATTTATTTCCCAGTCCACCAGCACTATGTACCTTTCAGTCCTCAGGTAGCTGCTTTTTGTATTCTGCTCAGAGGTTTTAGTGATCACTGGAAATGATGACAGCTTACTCTCTTTGGGTTGGCATCAGAACTAGCCTTCATATAGTTTTCATGCCTATTTTTTTTACTTAAAACATTTTGTAAACATTTGCATGCTATTATAGTCTTCCATAACCTTTTTTTATAATTGCATGTTCACTCATATGGGTGTTTCCATTGATTGTCTTACTGAATATATGACTAGATCAAGTTTTACACATATCTGTGATTATTTTCTTAGGGTAAATTTTCAAAGGAGTAGCCATAATGAAGTCTCTAATAGAATGTTGTAACTCTAAATCAGTTACACTTCCTTCAGTGCTTGGAGTACTGATTTCTCTATATTCCTCCTAACATTATAAAAATTATAGCAGAATGCTGCCAGGTATCACTCATGATGCTTCAACCTCATAATTTCCTATCCAATAGATTAACTGCCTGTCTTTCACCATATATTTCATAAATGTAAATGATTAGCTGTCTTTGATTCTGTGTTTATGACATCAGTGGTATTAGGCACATTTGGTTTGAGCTCATAAATTCTTGGGCGAAACATAAATCTTCAGATGCCTAGAGCATCCTAATTAGTACAGACTTGGGATGGCTGAAGAGAACAGAGTGACTTTCGGTGTACAGTAACCATGGGTCTACTTGTGCATTCCATTCATCTTGCATGTATTTAACTTATTCGTGAGTGATTTATTAGTCCAACCTGAAAAATTGACTCTTCAACATTAGGAGTACTGACTGGGAGTCAGAGGAAAGTATATTTGCTATAATATTACACATCATTTTCTTTGTAATTACACTTGCACATTTTGCTATTTTTAAAAAGACATACAAACAGTAAGAATCTATATAGAATGGGGAAATACTCTTTTCCATATCATTAAGAAATATTCTGTGCAAGAACATGTCCCTTCTGTATCAGCACAGGTCCTGGCAGAGAAGAGAGATAGCATGTCAAAGTGGGTGATTTGAATGAGTAAAGGAGCATTCATAGGTGTTATGGATTAGATCTAAAATGTCCCCTCAAAGTGTCACGTGTTTGGAATGTTGTATTATGGGGCACTATACTCATCAATGGATTCATTCATTGTATAGTTCAGAAGCTGAGTGTGCTGTTAGAAGGTAGGGACTGGTTGGAGGTGGTCCATGACGGTGTGACCTGGAAAGGTGTAGTCTTGTCCCTGTCCTCCCTTATCTATCTGCTTCCCGGCTGCCATGGGTTGAGTAGCCATCCTCTGCCAAGGCCTTTCAACCGCACTGTTTCTGCCAGGAGCCACCGACTTTGGACTGAAACCATGAGCCAAAATAAACCTCTCTTCTTTTAAGAATTGGGTGTCAGGCATTTTGTCCTAGTGACTGGAAAATGACAATACAACAGGTGTGGGTGGGGTGTAAAGATCACCATATGTAGGCCCAAATCTGTAGGCTAGAATGGGGAACAGGTTATTGCTGCTAGGCCTCTGGTAGCACAAACGCCAAGTGCTGCTCAGGGGTGTACTACATTTTTCTAGTCAGCTTCCTCTCCTCTTCTTAGAGAATCCCTTTCACCTGTTTTCCTCTGTCCTTGTATCTGAACAGTCCCTTCCTTGAGCTTCTCCCTCAGCTTGCTCTGTCACTCAAGGGACAATCTTTGTATTAGCTAAAGAGCATGATGACCTTGCTGCTTGTTTCAATAGGAAAACAAAAGCCATCAGAAGAAAAATGTGCCTTCTCCCACTATCAAATCCATCCACCCACCTTTAACTGAAACTTCTCCACCTTCCACCTTCCCTCCTGTTCCAGTGACTGAACTGTACTTCCAGTTAACTCTTCCCTTGGACCCTGAGCTTCAGTCTCCTTTCTGTATTACAGTTTTCCATGTCGACTGCTTCACTTTGGTCAACATATAAACATACTATGCTATCTGTTCTTTCTCTCTGTCTCTGTCTCTCTGTCACTGCCCCCCTCTCCCGTCTCTGTTTCTCTCACCCCAAAATAGAATATCTCTTTGTTTTGACTCCACTGTACTTCTTTGGTTCTCTTTTCAGCAAAATTCCTTGAAAGAAATCTGTGCCTCTGGTTTACACTTCTTTCCCTTTTCTCTCTAAACACATTTCACTCCTCTGAAAGAGCTCTAATCAAGGCCGTCACTGACCACCATATCAACAAATACCACAGTCATCTCTGAGTCCTCATTTAACTGGAACTTTCAGGAGAATTTGGTCCAGTTGGTCACTTTCTCTTTCTTGGGATAGTGCTCTAAAATTTGATGTCTGGGAAACAGCATTACTCTGGCTTTCTTCTAACCTTTTTCTTGTTTCTCCTTAGTTTTCCTTGCTGATTTCTTTTTCTCTATTTTCCTCCTCAATGGTGAATTCTCCAGGAATCAGTCCTAAACCATCTTCTCCTTCACATCTGCATTCACTCCCTCGGGGCAGTCACTTAGCACATTAGCTTTAAATATACTCTATGTGAAGATAGTTCTCCAGGTCGATATGTTGAGCCGCAGTCTCTCCTGAGTTCTATCTTCCTGTATCCAACTGCCTCCTTTTCAATTTATGTTCAGAACGGTTCTTAATTTCATCTCCCACATCTGCTTCTTCCCCATTGCTCTGTATCAAAATACCACCATTACCCATGACTGCTAGGTTCTTACAGATTAATTGAATTTTTATTGGCTGCTTCTATGCATTTTTGCTAATGGCCATCTCGCTTATTTGAATTGGACTAAAAATGCAAACATTTCAGTAACTATATCTCACTCTTAAAAATTTCAATTTTTGAGTAGCTAATGTATTAGTTACACAATGAAAATTATCTGCTAATATTCCTTGTTTGGGAAATTGCCTGTGATCAGAGAATAATCCTCCTATTGGGTGAAGCACATAATTAAAAAAAAAAAAAAACCAGCTTCGTTTCTTGGAGAAATTTCAGTGCAGACTTTTTGATTTAAAAAGATCAGTTTTCATTAGCTTTTGGGATTGCAACCACATGCTATTTTTTCTTCCTCTAAAGATGAGTGCATTTCTTTTTTACTAAAAGTGGTAAATATTAGCAGCTCTTTTTATTTGATGCTTCTACTGCAGAAACCTTCCTAAACTTGTTAGCCAGCAATATCATCCAGATCGAAGTGCTTTCAACGGGACTCTGAGCAATTAATATAGGCACTCTCTTTGCATAAGCCAAAGCTGCTACGTTTGGTTCCATCATGTACTCCATATTCTAAGCAGGAGAGGGGTTTTTAAAACAGCAAATTATGGAATAAACACAAGTCGTCTTGTGTACATTAGTTATTAAGGACAGTCCTGAAGTTAGTCCTGCCACTGCTGTTGACTTCCACATACATTTGCCTCATGCCTGGAAGTTGTTACCACGCTGAATTCTGTGTTTATCACCCCTTCCGTTTTTAAATAGTATGTACCCTCAGACGTAATATTGTGTTGGTTAGTTTTGCTTGATTAAGGTCTTTATAAAAATGGTATCATTATGAAGGCTTTCTTTATCCAAACAGAAATAGCATGTTTAAGCAGGGCAAACTTGATAGTACAATGGTCCATTGTGATGTTGTTTACGCGCCTGTATTTTCTACTGCTTTCAGTACTATGTAATTTGGTCTTGCAACTGATGAGCCGATTAGAAACTGTAAGGATGATATGTAAATGTTACTGTCTGACAGGATGATTTATCAGACGTGTGTATTTGTGGAATGTCACCTGATTTGTTGTTTGGGAGGCTCCATGCCAAACCCAAACATGAGTGTCAGTGGCTGACCTGTGGCCTGCTGTTTAAGGAAACTTGGCAACAGCTGAATTTCATTCAAGTCCAATTTTATTTGCTTACCAGTGGTGTCCTGCTGATTTTAAAGTATATTTACCTTTTCTGGGGCGTTGGACCTGATGCCACCCACTGACTGCATGGCTCCTGCTGGTCTTTTCTGTTCTTCCCACATCAGTTTCTCACCATTCCCACTGTCCAGTGGGGCTGTGAGCCACAAGATCTACTTCTCTCTGCTCTTTGAAACCTTTCTGTAGCTCACTGACCTAGGGTGTTTTCTTTGATTTCAAAGATGGTTGGGGATATTGTTTCATTAAAAAATATTCTTTTGATATTACTACTTTGCCTCATTGTGATATAGACAGAAAAGGCTACTCATTAGTTTTACAAAGAACACAGCAAAAAGAAAGCACTGACATTTGGCCCTAACTTTGATCTACAAAATTTTTAAAAAAGCATTCATTTACTTTAGGAAATCATAGAAGTCAATACTGTATCAGGAAAATATATTAATTAATGCATTCTATTTAAAAAGGCTCTATTAATGTTCCTAGCTGTCACCATTGCCTTTAAAAGGCAAGTGATACATACCTAACATCCTCCTCTAAAGATCTTATAAGATAGGGCTGGGAGTTCATCTGAGTGGCACCGTGCCTGCCTAGCAAGCGCAAGGTCCGTAGTTTGAAACCCAGTACCAAAAAAAAAAAAAAAAAAGATTTTATAAGATATTAATGGAGACACGAGACTAATATGGTCATACTTAATTTTCTTGTGAAATTTAAGCTCACTGTTACAAATTTTCAAGGTTTCTTTTGTATCATTTTTGTGTGCATATCTGAGAGGTTATTTTTCTCAACATTCTTTCTATCTTACTTTGATGTTAAACTCTTTTAAATGAGCGCTGTGGGTAAATTTGTTTAAATGAAACATCAGATGGTTGGCTGTCATTCTCCAAGATTCTGTTTTAGGAGAATAAAATAAGAAAATGACATGATAAGATGGCACATATAGAAGCATCCAGGAGACCACTGAGCCCAGTGTCAAAAACAATCGTGGTGAGCACAGTCCGTTGGTTAAAGTGCACCCTGCGATTGTGGCTCATGCCTGTTATTCACAACTCTGGGTGCATCACACTGTTTAGGCGATCACATTGCTTTTCTTCCACCGTCTTAGCATAATTTCCAAGGAATTATTGGTTGGAGGAAAAGGGCAAGTTGGAAAAGATAGAGGAAGAAAGACACTTGTAGGGACCTGGCTTCTCTGTGAAGGGGAACTGGGAAAAGTTTTAGATGTGACACTACAGAAACCACTTACTATGACTGTAAAACTAATGTCCTAGAAAATAATTTCAAATAGGAGGACTTAAAACGTCCAGGAAGTAGCAGGTGGACATGTGGGTGATTTCAGAGCCTTTTAAGCTATTTTTAAAGCATACTTTGTGGAAGATGATATAGATTGTTCATCACTGCATCCATTTTAACATGAAAAGGTATTCTGATAAATTAATAGTGGTCAATATTGTTTTTCATCCTCATCATGTATGCTTATAGTTTGTTGTATTTAAAAAATATTTGACCTAATAATCTTAACACGAAATTTGGTCAAGAGTGGAGATGGGTATAGATACGTCAGGTACCATTCATTGGACTGTCATTTAAACCAGTATTATCCCAGAGTCTTAAAGCTGTGGTCCGCAACCATTTTGGTACAGGGACCACTTTTACAGAGGACAATTTTTCTATGGAACAGGGTTGGGGCGTTGGGGATGATTAAAGCCCATTATCTTCATTGTGCATTTTTATTGCCATTATTGTCACATTAGATTCTTGGAAAGAGCATACAACCTAGCTTTCTCACATATGCAGCTCACAGTG
This sequence comes from Heterocephalus glaber, assembly GCF_000247695.1. Next base: position 11,159,460 of record NW_004624753.1, on the reverse strand, counting down.
GGGGTTGCATTCCTCTGAGACTCTAATGCCACTGCTGGTTAGACAGAGGTCAGGTGTTAGGATGGGGAGCAGCTGTAAACATGGGTGGAGCCACGCTTGCTCACCCACCACTTCTCTCCTGCTGTGTGGCCCCCTGTTTCTAACAGGACCTGGTCTAGAAAGTGCCACTGAATTTTACATCTTTTTCATAAGGGAAGGGGATCAAGAGATGAAGGGAGAGGGATGGTAGGGAGGGGTTAAAAAAGAACCAACGTGTCATGTGCACGTTCCAACTCCCCACGAGGAATGTGATCATTTTACACTGCAAACTGTACTAATAAAAAATGTAATAAAACCAGCTCCAGGCTGGGGATGTCACACAGTGGTAGAGCATTTGCCTAGCATAAATGGAGCCCTGCGTTTAATCCTCTGGGCTGCAAAAAGTAAACACATAAAACCAGTGCAAAAGCAATGAAAATCTGGTCATTTTTGTTAGTTGACTTGCTCACTCAATCAACACTTTCTGAATATTTACTGTGTGCCACTGTGCTAGTTATGGTAAGACAATGACAACACACAGTTTCTGCCTTAAAAAATATGGCAGTTTGAGGGGGGTGTTCGAGTCCCACAATTATAAAGCAGTGTGAAAATATAATTCGAGATTTACAAGATATTATGAAACATTAAAAACTCCACCCCTATTAGTCATTGTTGGACTCTAAGGCAACATTTGTGAGCTAAATTATGTCAAGGCCCATCAGGGGCCATGCTGTGAACTGTGTATGGGTCCATTCTGTTTTTGTCCTGGTGAAGTAAATGGCTGTATTTAGAAGTGCACTGTTTTAGCTCATTGAGGTCATTTATAACATTGACAGTGTTGATGTGATAAATATAGACATTTTCTAAAGTGTGCTGTTGAATGTCCTTCTTTTAGATAAGTTCTAACCCCAAATTGCTCACTAAAAGAGGACTCCCTGGGCCTTGGGAGGGGTATAGTCTCTAGATAGGATTCCTAATGGCAATGGTGAGAACTACTTGTCCCATCACAATAATTTGCCTTCCTTTTCTTCAGAAGGAATGAACCGTGTTTCTGATAGCTGTTGCTTCTGCTCATAATGGTAGTGTGGGGGTGAAGGATGGAGATTCCTGGTTTGGTTTTAATCAATTTCAGAGGTGTTCCCTGGAAGTCACATGGCAAGAAGACATGGAGGAGATGAGGGTTGGTCCCAGTCGATTTCTGAGACTCCTCGGTGCTGCTTGTCTGGTGCCTCCTGGAGGGATATCTTATTTAAGAGTTTCGTAGCTGATCATTCTGTGCAAACAGAAATGGTACTCGAATTAAAAAATAGAAACATTGAAATGTTGCATTGTGTACAGCCTGTTATATAAAGGTCTTTGCCTTGTGTGCCCCCAGTCCTTTGCAGGTGTAAGTGAGGGCTTTGGCCACTTAGCTCTGACTGTGAACTCCTCTGACCTTGAGGTAGCAGTGGATTCTGTTAGCCATGAGGACCCTTTTCCAAGCTTGAGATGCCATTGGTGCAGGAGAGTGGCTGCTTGTCTCAGCTGAGCTTTTTATTGTTCTGAGGGCCTCTGAGTGTGTGGCATTTGGTTCATTAAAGGCTCCTTAGCTTTTCCCGGCTGTTGTGGCTTAGATTCAGGGTTAGGTCCCCAGAAGCCTCGTGTGTGTGGAAGGTGATTGGATTAAGGGGTGCGATACTCATCAGTGGACTCATCCCTTGCTAAGTGCCGTAGCCGAATGTGCTTTTAGGAGATTGGAGCCTGGTTGGAGACAGGCCACAAGGACGTGACCTGGAAAGGTGTGTTCCTGTCCCTGCCTCTTCCTTATCTTTCCGCTTTCTGCCTGCCATGGGTTGACTAACTGTTCTTTTCCTGACCCTTCCACAATGCCACTTCTGCCTTGGAGCCAGCTGCCCATGGACTGAAACTGTGAGCCAAAATAAACCTCTCCTTCTTGAAGTTAGAGGGGTTTGCTGTTGTGTCCCAGCAATAGGGACATGACCAGAACACCAGGTATGAACTCTTTGGGTTTTGTTCTTCAGTGCTGGGTTAGAGGAAACATAGAAACATTGAAGAACTATAGCCAGTAGGCTTGGAATGGAACCCAAGAAGTGGGACTTATCTATCCTTAGCAGGAAATCACATTGACAATTTAGCTCAGCTAAGGCAGGATTCTCACTGTGCCTCTCAGCTCATTGCTACATTTCTATGTTTTCATAAAATTTCATGTAAAATCAGGGCAACATGGCAGAGACCATGGAGACCATAGGAGAGTACTGAGGGTGCGGCCCAGCAAGGGTCGTATAGCTGCTGTGTCATGACCTAAGCCAAGAAAGCCAGCCGAAGCCACAACCAAGAAGGAAATGTAGGACAGTGGCCAGGGGGACCGAGGCAGGTGGGAAGGAAACAACCTGTGGAGCACTTGGGGTTTAGGAGCCTGCAGGATGCTCCAGTGAAAGGTGAGCAGATAGAGCATAGGGTTTCTGAGAACAACATGTTAGGAAGTTCAGAAATCTTTTGTGTATTGTAATTATAATATCATTTATGTCCTTAAGCTAAAATATTTGTCTAGGAGCACGATAGCTGGAATGCTTTCCCTGAGCCGACTATAAACACTCAGAAGTGTAGGTTTTTCTGAGAAAAAAAGTGTTGAATGATATCAATATTTCTCCCACGGCTCCAGAAAAAAAAAAAGGAACATAGTTTTATCCTTGGATTGGGGTTAGAAACCAAATGGAACGTTGTGTGGAGGAAGGTGTAGTCCTAAGTTCTCTGTTGCTTTGGAAACTTGGAGCAGTCTGGGCTCAGACACAGGGAAGCTAGGTGCAAGGTGAGGCCCTTCATGCTGCCATCGGAGCACTCATCGCAGTAGTACTCACACCTCGAGACTGTAGCTCTGTGGGCACCTGACCTCCACGTGGGCAGACGGGAGGGTCAGGGGCCTGATTTTGGAAACAGATGACAACAATGGAGGCCATCAAGGACATAGTGGCGATTCTACAAGGAGGTGCCAAAGCCTGGTGCTGGGTTATGGTGCACTTGAGCGCCTCTCTTTTCTGAACCCACTTTCTTCTGTGCTCACACTTTCATTCTGCATCATCCTGGATTAATTGCATCTTCCTAAAATTCCTGTAATGATACCCTAATGCCTAAGACTGCAGACTGTGATATTATTTTGCAACAAGATCATTACAGATGGATTTAGTGAAGTTTAGGTGAGGTCATGGTGGAGTAGAGTGGGCCCCAAATTCAGCATGACTGATGTTTTTATAAAAAGGGGAAATATAGAGATAGACGGGCACACAGAGGGCAGCACTGGTGGCAGAGAAGGTAGAATTTTGGAGTGCTGCTTCTATAGGCCAAGAAGGCCAGCAAACTATGTAGGGCAAGGACAAGGGACAGATTCTACCCTAGCCCATCCTATAGACACTTTGGCCTCAGACGTTTAGCCCTCAAAACTGAGACAGTAACTATTGTCATTTAACCATCTAGTTTGTGGTACTTTCTTCTGGCAGCCGTAGGAGACACATACAGGACTATTTCTCTCTCTCTCTCTCTCTCCCCGTCCTGGTCATTTTCAAATCCCCATCAAAAAGAACACAGTCAGGGTTCGCCTACAAATATTTATGGAATGTAAAAAGCTAGATATGTTATTTTCTACCAGTAGTCATTCGGCTGTCTCTCAATTAGGAAAGCATATATACTAATCTGCCAAGTCTCAAATCCTTTGTCGTTTGGTGATTTTGGCCCTGAGTTAGGTTCAGAGTGACTTTTCCAGTGCCTTAGCTGTTTAAGTTATGACAAAATAGGATGCACTAGGTGGTTTGTAAACAACAGAGGGTTAATTCCTGCAGCCCTGGAATCTGGAGAGTCCAAGATCAAGGCAGTGGCAGACTCAGTGTGTGCTGAGGGACTACTGCTTGGTTCACAGAGAGTCATCTTTTTTGTGTCTTCAAGTGGTAGAGGGAAAGCGGGGCCTCCGGAGTGTCTCTTATATGTGAACACAAACACTACGCATGCACCTTCCATTTTCATGGCCTAATCACATCCCACAACCTGACCTCTGAATGCCCTTATACTGTGGAATGAGTTGAAACCCGTGATTTTGAGACAAAAACTTTTCAGACTATAGCTTTTGGTTAATTCTCCTTCTCCCTAGACTCTGACAATGCCCTTCATTCAGGTATTTCTGTATTTTAAAATTTAAACATAATGATTTTCACAGGGTCTACAGATAAGTGAAAATTTTTTGTACCACTACTGTTCTAGGAAAGCTTTTATTAAAAAATATTATGTAAGTATCAATAATTTGGTTAAGTCTTTCTTGAAGGGAAAAAGCAATTGTTAATTGATGCACAAATAAAGTTAAGTGTTAGTTTTAATATAAAGATGCTTGTTAACTTGTTGTAGAGAAATGTCTTGAGCAAAGGAAAATGTAATGGGGTAATTTATTTAAACCAAGTGCAGTGATAGCTTACCCAAAGCATTTACTGTGGATGTAGACATCTAGCCTCTAGAGAGTGGAAGCTAGCTATATAAAATTATGCTGATAGTTGATGAATTGAGATTTCTTTAATGAGAGTGGAAATAGGGGGGTCTTTAAAAGTAAAGTGGGTCTACTATCACCACTCCTGTTCAATATCGTTCTGGAAACATTAGCCACAGCAATTGGGCAAGAGAAAGAAATAAAAGGAATAAAAATAGGAAAGGACAAAGGTTAAACTGTCATTATTTGCTGATGATATGATACTCTACATAGAAGACCAAAAAAAACTTTGCCAAAAGACTTCTGGACTTAATTGACAGATTCAGTAGAGTAGCACGATACCAGGTCAACACTCAAAAATCAATAGCCTTCACATACACAAATAACAGACTCACTGAGAGAGAAATTAGGGAAACAATTCCTTTCACAATAGCATCCAAAAAAAGAGAAATATCTAGGACTCAATCTAATGAAGGAAGCAAAAGACCTCTACACTGAAAACTACAGCACTCTGAAAAAAGAGATCAAAGAGAATATAAGAAAATGGAAAGGTGTCCCTTGTTCCTGGGTAGGAAGAATCAATATAGTGAAAATGGCCATATTTCCAAAACTGCTATATAGATTCAATGTAATCCTGATTGAAATCCCAACAATATATTTCACAGAATGAGAGAAAACAATCCAAAAATTCATTTGGAACCAGAAGAGACCTAGAAGAGCAAAAGCAATTCTAGGCAACAGAGACATGATGGGGGTATCACAATCCCCAACTTGAAACTATACTACAAAGCCACTGTGATAAAAACAGCATGGTACTGGCAAAGAAACAGACCTGAAGATCAGTGGAATAGATTAGAAGATGCAGAAACAACTCCACACATACTCAGCTACCTCATCATTGACAAAGGAGCCAACCATCTTCACTGGAGGAAAGATAGCTTCTTTAATAAATGGTGTTGGAAAAACTGGATTTTAACCTGCCAAAGATTTAAAACTAGACCCCTATTTTTCACCATGTACTAAACTAAAATCAAAATATTAAAACAGAAACATTAAACTTGCTGAAAGATAAGTTACATAGATTTTTTTTTTTTTTGGTATTGGGGATTGAACTCAGGTCCTTGTGTTTGCACGGCAGGCGATGAAACCACTGAGCTAAGTCCCCAGCCCGACATAGAACTCTTGAAGACATTGGCATAGGAAAAGACTTTATGAACAAAACCTCAGTAGCATAGGAACTAGCACAAAGAATCAACAACTGGAATCTCATCTTATTAATAATCTTCTGGATTGTAAGAGAAACCACCAACTGAGCTAAAAGACAACCTACAATGTGGGAAAAATTTTTTATCACCTGTTCCTCAGACAAAGGACTACTATCTAGAATATATAAAGAACTTTAAAAATCAGACCCACAAATAAAAGATTCAGTTCAAAAATGGGCATCTGAAATGAACAGACATTTCTCAGACAAAGAAGTAAAAGCAGCAAATAAAAATGAAAAATGTCTGACATTACTGGTCATTTGAGAGATGCAGATGAAAACAACACTGAGATTCCACCTCACCCCAGAAAGAATGACTGCTGTCAAGAAATCAACCAATAACAAATGCTGGCGGGGATGTGGGGAGAAAGGAACCCTTCTCCATTGTTGGTGGGAGTGCAGACTGGTGCAACCACTGTGGAAATCAATATGGAGATACCTCAAAGAACTAGGACTAGAGGTCCCATTTGACCCTGCTATTCCCCTGCTATTCCCCAAAGAATTAAAAGAATCATACCACAGTGATATATGTGGACCCATGTTTATAGCAGCACAGTTTGTAATAACTAAAGCTTGGAAACAGCCAATTTGCCCATCAACTGGAGACTGGATAAAGAAGATTTTTAAAAAATAAAATGGAGTACTACTCAGCCATAAAGAATGAGAAACTAGAGACATTTATAGCTAAATGGATGCACATTGAGGCCATACTTTTAAGTGAAATAAATAGGACACACATGTATAAATACCGAATAGTTTCCCTGGTATGAGAAACTAAAAGTGTAAATAAGGGTTAAAATGTACAGTTGATGATGTGAAGTAGAAAGAAAAGGTCTAAATGGGGTAGGGGAAGTGGGAGAGGTAAGGGAAAGGAAGGAAGGGAAAGGGAAAAAATGTGAGAGAAGGAAAAAATGGAAACAAAACCTTTGTAAATAGGGAAGGGTGAAGGGGTTGAAAGGAGGGCAGGGGAATGGGGAAAAATAAGATCCAAGATATATCCTATAAAGGTACAAGTTCCCAATGATGAATGTAACTGTATTGTATGCCTAGAATGCACCAATAAACTTTAAAAAAATTTAATAAAGGAAAGTGGAAAACTTTCCTTCATAAATGCAAGCAATGGAAATATGTCAGTTGTCTAGATCTGGAAAGCCTACCAATTATTTACTTGAATTTTAATCATTGTGCCAAGTGGTGGAAAAGCAAATGGACAGAAAATTCTGGGGAAAAGGATACTGATGATGGACACTGGGGAGTAGGGAGAGCTCTGAGTCAGAGGTGAAGGGATTTATTGTGGAATAGTTTTCTGAGCCCATGAGTTAGAAGTCATTTCTGGAAGCTTGGATATCAACTAAAATATCCTTATATACAGTGATTACTTGGAATCATTGTTAACCTCATTGATTTGTGTGTTGTGTGTGTGTGTTCCAATTTCTGTGTTTCCTTGAGTTGCTTTGGTTGTCTTATGTCTAACAAACAGAAACAAAGGAAAAATGCTTCCATTAAATTCCTGGTCAGTTAAATATTTGCCAGACAGGGTGGTGTTACATAAAACTTTCTGTGAAAAGTCATTGTTTGGAATTACTGTTGTTTTAACTTGAACTGTGTGTTTTGCTCAAACGTTTAGACTTGTCACAATGGCTGCATGAAAGCTTTGATGATGGGTTCCACCTCTCAATTGCACTTAAGTAAAAAATATTTTCAGAGAGAGACCTCTTTCCCTTCTTTGTTCACTGCACAAGCATTTTGCAACAAACGAGGTGTTAGAGGCGGTAGACTCAACTCCATTTCAAACATTTTTTAGATATTTGTCTCTTGAGACAATGAGAAGAGAACATTTTTCTTTAGGAGTTCTTCCTTTGCAACACAGGTATTAGAAAAATTACTCATTCCGAGACCATCTCTAGAGAAATCTAAAACCAAGTGAAAAGTCCTGGTCAGAAAACAGAGTCCACGCATGGTGGTCAAAGCTGTGGCATCTGTGTGATAGTGCAAGGAGCGAGACAGAAGGCCTTACTTTTCCTTCACATCCCCCCATCTAACCTCTGTTTCTAGAAGTTAAACTAGAAGGGCAGTTTGCAGCTCAGAGAGTTCTCCCTTAACAATTGCAGCTGGGATGAGGCCCTGAATCTGGCATTGGTGTATATAATTACACTTTTAACTGTATGTGAGGGTATTAACACTTCCACCACCATCAGACACTGGTTTCCAACCCGTATATGAGGGATACACACAGGTATTCAACTTTCTAAGATGTTTAGTGTCAGAAATATCTTTTAAAGTTTTGTACTGTAAGTCTGTTAGTGTGGAATACCGTGATTCTATATATTTGCCTCCATATTTCTGTGCCCTGTTTTGCACACGCATGCACACACACAACATGTGTGCACACCAAAGCACAACAGACATATTGAGAAATAGAGAAGTACACAAATCGTAGAGGAATAGCTCAAAAAGTTTTGCAAAGGAAACTCATGTGTTCCACTACCACCTCATCAATGTGTCAAACATGACCCACACCCCAGAAACTGCTCCGAGTCCCCTGGAGTCATTTAGCTCATCAGTGGTAGCCATTGTTCTGTCCTTGTTATTGTAGATTATTGCTTTCCATTTGTGAGCTGCATAGAAATGAAATCATGCAGTTCTTACAGTGTTTTCTCTAGGTCCCTTTGATCAGTATGTGCTGTGAGGTTTACCGAGGTGGTTGCATATACTAGGCACTTATTTTCTTTTTTATCACTGCAGTATAAGATCCAGTTTAGTGTATTTAAATTTTTTATTTATGTATTTTTAAATTTTAGTATAATTATATTAATTGTACAAAATGGTGGATGTCATTGAGACATTTTTGTGCATGTATGATATATGATATCCTTTGATGGTATCCACTCTCCCTGTGACCCTCTCTTACCTCTGCCACCCCATTCTTTGGTGCTGTCCTCTTCCCTAATAGTCTTTCATTTCCTTTCCTGCCTTTTACCCCCTAGATTCAACATATGAGAGAAAATATGTGATACTTGCTTTTCTGACTCTGGCTTATTTCACTTAACACGATGTTCTCCAGTTGTATACATTTTCCTGCAAATGACACAGTTTTGTTCTTTATGGCTGAATTAATACTTAATTGTGTACATATACCATGTGTACATTATCCATGTATGCCCATGTACCAGCATCCACGTATGGGCATGTGTGCCATGTATTCATGTGTTCCCATTTGTGGATGGGGATCACAGCTTATCCCATATTTTGCTTATTGTGAATAGTGCCATGGTAAATATGGTATACAGGTATCTCTATACTCTGCTGACTTTGCTTCCTTCAGTTATATACCCAGAAGTGGTATAGCTGGATCGTATAATAGTTATCTTTTTAGCTTTTTGATGAACCTCCATATTGATTTCCAGAGTGGTTGTACTAATTTACATTCCTGCTAAATAAGTATAAGGATTCCTTTTTCTCCATATGCTCATTATCATTTGTTATTTTTTTTATCATATGTTATATTTGTTTTCTTGATAGTAGCCACTCTGATTAAAGTGAGATGAAATCTCAGTGTGGTTTTAATTTGCATTTTCCTTGACAGCCAAAGATGTCAAGCGTATTTTCACATACTTACCGGCCATTTGTACTTCTTTTGAGAAGGGTCTCATCAACTCATTTGTCCATTTATTGATTGGGTTATTTTTTTCTTTTGGTGTTATAGTTTTATAATGTTTTTAATATATTATGGATAGCAGTCTACTTTCCAAAAGAGTAGTTGGCAAAGATTCTCTCCCATTCTGTAGGTTTTCTATTCACTTTTGATTGTCTCCTTTGTTGTGCAGAAGCTCTTTAATTTGATATTATTCCATTTGTCAGTTCTTGCTGTTATTTCCTGAGCTATTGGAGTCTTGTTTAAGAATTCATTGTTCGTACCCATATCTTGATGCATCCCTCCTATGTGTTCCTCTAATAATTTCAAGTTTCAGTTCTCACATTATTGTCTTTGATTCATTTTGAGTTTATTTTTGTACAGGATGAGAGGAAGTGATCTAGTGTGAATCTTCTAAGGGTAGATGTCCAGTTTTACCAAAACAATTTGTTGAAGAGGCAGTCTTTCCTCCAACATACATTTTTGGCTTCTTTGTTGAAATAAGGTGACTGCAGATGTGAAGGTTTATTCCTGAGCCTGTTCCATTGGACTACATGTCTATTTTTATGCCAACATCATGCTATCTTTGTTATAATGTCTCTGTATGATATTTTGAAAGGTACTGTGATGTCTTTAGGACTGTTCTTTTTGTTCAGGATTCTTTGATTATTCAGGGTCTTTTGTATTTTTATATGAATTTGAGGAATAATTTTAGTTCTGTAAAGAATATCATTGATATTTTGATGGGGATTGCATTAAATCTGTCAATCTTCTTGAGTAGCATGGCCATTTAAAAATATTAATTCTTTCAATGCATGAACATAGGCTGTCTTTCCATAAAGTACTGTCTTTTTCAATTTCTTTCTTCATAATTTTATAACTTTCATTATAGAAGTCTTTCACCTCCTTGATTAGGTGTATTCCTGTCCTTTTTAAAAAGGCTATTGTGAATGGAATTCTTTTCCTGATTTATCAGTGAGTTCATTGTTGATGCATAGGAAAACTACCAATTTTTATATGCTGATTTTTGTATCTTGCTAGTTTACTGAATTTATTTGTCCACTCTAAGAGATACCATCTGCAAACAAGGATAATTTGGTTTCCTTTTTTCCTACTTGTATTCCTCTTATTTCTTTTCCTTTTCTTTCTTTCTTTCTTTCTTTCTTTCTTTCTTTCTTTCTTTCTTGCCTGATTTTTTTTCTGGCTAAAGTTTCCAGTCATGTATTTAATAAGAGTAGATAGACTGGATAAAGAAAATGTGGGTTTTTTATAAAATGGAGTACTACTCAGCCATAAAAAATGAGAAATTAGAGACATTTATAGCTAAGTGGATGCACATTGAGGCAATACTCTTAAGTGAAATAAATAGGACACACATGTATAAATACCAAATAGTTTCTCTGGTGTGAGAAACTGAAAGTGTAAAGAAGGACTAAAATGTATAATAGGTAATGTGAAATAGGAAGAAAAGGGGCAAAGGGGAAGGAAGTGGGAGGGCTAGGGGAAAGGATAGAAGGGAATGGGATTAATACGAGAAAATGGAAAAATAGGAACAAAATCTTTGTAAATAGGGAGGACTGGAGGGGTTGAAGAGAGGGCTGGGCAAGGGTGAAAAATAAGAACCAAGAAAGATTATGTAAAGGTGCAAATTTCCAATGATGAATGTCATTATATTGGATACCTAAAATGTACCAATGATTAGAATGAATAATCGATAATGCAAAATAGGAAGAAAAGGTCCAAAGGGGTAGGGGTAGTGGGAGGGGCAGGGGAAAGGAAAGAAGGGAAAGGAAAACTGATGAGAAATGGAAAAAATGGAAATAAAGTCTTTGTAAATAGGGAAGGGTGGAGGGGGTGAAGGGAGGGCAAGGGATGGGGAAAACATAAGAACCAAGATGCATTATGTAAAGGTACAATTCCCAATGAGAAATGTAATTGTGTTGTATACCTACAATGTACCAATAAAAGAATTTAACAACAACAAAAAAAGAGTGAATAAGCTTTGTCTTGTTCTTGATTTCAAAGGAAATGCCCTCAGTTTTACTCGTCCAGTGTGATACAGTGTTTATTATGTTGAGGATGTTGAGGTATGATTCTTTTATGCCTAGTTTCTCCAGGGTTTTATCATGAAGGAGTGTTGAATTTCATTGAAGGCTTTTCTGCACCTATTGAAATAATCATGTGCTTTTTAAATCCTTGATTCTGTTTATATGGTGAATTACATTTATCAATTTTTGTTGCATTTCTGAATGAAACCCAGTTGATTGTGGAGTATGATTATTTTAATGTGTTGTTGAATTTTATTTGCTAGAATTTCATTGAGAATTTTTGCTTTTATATTTATCAAAGATATTGGTCTATGGCTTTCTTTTCATTTAGTATATTTTAAAATTTGCATTTTGCTGCTGATACACTTTTGAGTTATTATTTGTAAATATCAAGAAAAATGCTTCTATAAACATGTTCCTATATATGTAGAATTGCTGGGTTATAAGGTACATGTGTATTTAGCTTAGTAAATACTGACAAATAGTTTTCCAAAATGCTTTAACAATGTACATTCATGCTAAAAGTGGTGGAGAGTTGCAGTTAGTTTATATCCTCCACAACATCTGTAGTGGCAGTGCTTTTTTATTTTCTGATTTGTTTAATTTTTAAAATTTCAGGTATTCTGGTATTCTGCAGTGATATTTTTCATTGCAGTTTTACTTTGGATTTTTCTGATCACTTGTATTGTTACACATTTTTATTGGCTTTTTGGCTATATAGCCTGTTGTATGAAGTGCTTGCTGAAGTCTTTTATTCATTTAAAAAATTGGTGACATCTCTTTTACTTTCTCATTTTTAGTAGGGTAACTTGAAATGAGTCTTTAAGATATATACATTGCAAATATATTTTCTTTATGGCTTAGGTTTTGTATTTTGGTATCTTTTGATTAAAGTTCTTACTTTCAATGAAGTCTAACTTATTATTCATACTGTTGGGCTTTTTCTTTGTGGTCATTTTAAGAAGTATTTACCTAAGCCAAGATCATGAAGATATTTTCCTATACTGTCATTTAGAATCTTTGTCATTTTATCTTTTCCATTTATGATCCATCTCATGATGATTTTTGTATATGGTGTGAGGTAGGACTCAAGGGTTTTTTCCTCATGTGGCTATGCATTCTTTTGTCCAGTGGCAGCTTTGCTGTAAGTCAGGGTCTGAACTCTGTTCTGTTCCACTGATCTGTTTATCTGTCCGTGTCCATTTATCACCCTCTTGTATTGACTATGTCTGCAAATTCAGTCTTACTTTCTGGTAGTGTAAATCCTCTGACTTTGTTCTTCAAGATTGTTTTTACTGTTTTTTGGCCTTTTGCATTTCCATTTTATTTTAGAATCAGCCTGCCAAATTTTACACAGTGGTTTTTAGGTTATTAATTAGGATAACAATGAATCCATGATCTCTAATTTAGGGAGGATTGACAATTTTATTATTACACCTTCCAGGAAAACAGTATATACCTTCATTTCTTTTGATTGTCTCTGATGTTATCTCAATGAAATTTGTGCTTTTCCTTGTGGAAGTCTCGCACGTTTTTCACTAGCTTTGTTCTTAGTTATGTGCCCCCTTTTCAATAGAGAGCTGTTCATATAGAAGCAAAATCTTCCTTTCGATTTTCACTCTTTAATAACTGACTATACAGGAACTCTATTCTGCATCAGAAGAAGGAAGTGCCCTTGCACCTTGAGGAGGAGGTGTGGAGTTTTTCTGGTTGTTGGTTTGAGGTAGGTGCGATACAGTATGTCCTGTCCAGATGGAATCTGTGGAATATCCTTCAAAGCAGCAGATGTGTGTGGGAAGAATAACAAAGTATATTGAGAAGCAGACTTAGTACCTTGAGTAATCGCGTAGTTGAATGAAGAAACCAATGCACATTTTAAGTATTTGAAGCACATTCATTGATGCAAATTAAATGACCATTCTAAACAAAGAGATTATATATCCTAAACTTTCCTTCCTAAATTTTTGATTTATCATTGCTAATCACCAAAAATTAAAAGTTTTTTTTGTTTGTTTTTTCGTACTGGGGATCGAACTCAGGTCCTTGTGCTTGCAAGGCAGGCGCAGTGCCACTGAGCTAAATCCCCAGCCCTATTGAAAGTTTTTGAGTTAATGATTGAGATATTATCAGAGTGACTGAGTAAGTAATACATTTTTTGCTATTACCATCAAGTATGTTTTCCATTAAATAAAAATCTTCAAAATGGAATAAATCATGGTTGAATCAGTAAGAGCATACTGTCTAAAGTTGATGACTCTTGAAATTCCCTCTGGTTACTTCTCTTTCCCAATCATGCTTTGGGAAAGAATATTTCTTCCTCACTTACTTCAGTATCTCAGCTCCAATTTACTGCCTGCACTGGTGCCTGCAATAAGGTCCATCAAAACTGTACTCATTGTCAAGACACAAAGACTTCATACTCGCCAGGTCCAGGTAAAGAGAAATGTTCACTTTAAGTTATTTTTCATATTTGAGGTTATTGACATGAAATTGACATGAAATTCTCTTTGTCCACCCTCACTCATTCTCCTGTCTTGCTCTTCCTACTGTTTCTTAGATTATATTGCAGGCTCTCTGCACTCTGTGTGTATTGTATTACACCTGGCCAGGTGTGGATGTCTTGTTTTCGCTTGTCCTAATTGACAGTCTGCTGTTTTTGAAGGCTAGTATTGAAATATCTGACTGTACAAACACAAATGTCCAATTTCCTGTAAGATCTATTCATTCAGGGGCCCTAAAGCCACTTGAAAATTAACTTCTCAAAAAGGAAACTCTTTGATATGCTCTTCACCTTGGTGAATGACCCCCTTTCTACTGGTCATGTGACCTGGGAGTGACAGTTCTTTCTCCTTTAGCCTCATGTCAAGTGACAGCTTCCTGGCAGTCTTCCTCTCTAATAGTCTTAACATCTTTGCAGTTTGCTTCCTCTTTTCTGTACCCACCACCTTTTCTCTGTTCCCACATAACCTCACCCCTAGAAAAAATAAACAGCAGCCTAACTAGCCCCTCTGCCTTTAGCATCGTCACCCCCAAGTCATTAGCTCCTCCGGAGTGATCTTTCCAATCACGCTACTCTTCTATTTGAAACTTCAGTGGGTCATTTCTTTCTTTGGCATATAAGCCAAGATCTTTCATACGGCTTTAAAAACCTTGTCATAGTGGGGCCCCTGCTGCATCTCCAGTCTCATCTGTCATTCATCCATTTCCACCAGAGCTTCTTGAAGGCAAAGAACATGTCTAACATATTTGTGTCCTTCCCCTGCAAGTGCTTTCATAAATAGGCAACATGCAAAGATGTAAGACTCATCTCCACCAGGGAATGGCTTAGTGTCGAAGGTGAAAGAGAAACATCAGCAGATATACTGTGCTATTTGATGAGAGCCACGTGACAAGCACTTTTAAAACAAGGAATAAGTATCTCCTAGGTCAGAGTGAGTTCTCCTGCAGTGTGTGCAGGGATACATGGGTCCCTAGAGAAGTGATCCGCAGAGTAAAGATCATCCCCACAAGAGCCCCTGGCACCCCCCGCCCCCAACAGTCAGCTTCACCAGTTGGTCTCCAGGGATTGTTCACTGGAATCTTCAGATGCAAAGAAGACTTGGGAGTTACATTTTAACAAGTAGTACCTTGACATGTCGATGAATATCAGGTGGTTGTGTAGCAGAGATTAAGCATTAAACCATATTTTTAGGGTATTATTTGAGAATGGAAAGAATCAGTGTCCTGTAGCCTCAGGAGTTCTCTGATAATTGTGATTGAGATCAAAATCCACACTTTTACTGAAAAGATTTGCCTGTATCATTTCAATATTGTTCAGATACAGTGTTAAATTCCAGAAACACCCCTGCAAAGTAGGATCTTTACATTTAGTCTTCCCTCTACCTCCATCCCAGGAGAGGACACTTTGTAGTGGAGAGCTTTTTCTAGAACACTAAGGGTATCCTACCAGGCCGGGAGGGAAGTGGCCAGGACCTTTCGCAGTTCAGCGTGAGGTGACACAGCCCAGTTAGAGAAGAAAGCCTTCCACAACTGGATTAAGAGATGCTAATTACATGGTTGTCTATGGTGGGGATTCATAAAGTGGCCTATAGAACCTAGGAACCATGAAAAACTTCAGAGGGTTTGGTGAATCCCCAGAATTTCAGGCAAAGTTGAGTGTACATGCTTATATAGTTTTCATTATATTCTCAAAGTTCTTGGAACTCAAGAACCAGTGGTCTGCATATGTTGATTTGCATTTATTATATTTATTCATTAGGTGTTTATTTTTAGAGGTTAAGTATTAGACATTGTTAGGTATTAGTATTGATATTTTCAATTCAGTTTTAGCATCCAATATCCATTATGCTATCTGAAAGAGATGGATAGATTCACTCATATTTGCCCACTATATTTTCAACTGCATGATTTCTTCCAGCATTTACCAATTTGGAACATCAACCTTCAGCTTTTGCATTCTGATCAAGGGAGTTATTGATTCTAAGTTGAATACGAGGGAAAGAAAGAGAGCGCCCCAAAATACATACACACTTCAGGAAAAAAAAACTTGTATAAATACTCTAATATTAAATTTATTGAGACATCATGAGATTAATACAAGTTACCTTTGGGTTCTACAGTTACAAGAGGTGCTCAAAGTGATGACTGTGAGCTTCCAGACACTCATTACAGCAAAGTGCTGCTTATGTAACCTTGGTGATTGAGATCACTGCATATGCATTTTCAATTTCTTCTCTTAAGAGTTTTCTGTGATACACAACATCCTCTAGGTCCCCCATACGAGGGTAACGCCATCTGTTGAAAAAGCATCATACTATTTTTCTTTTCCTTATGTGTGTATACATTTTTTGGTTCTCTCTCTCTCTCTCTCTCTCTCTGCACATTTACAACTTTACATAAAGCTTTTCGCCCCCAAATCATTTGTCTTCCTTTCCCTTATTTCCCTTGGTCCCACCCCTCCATTCTTCATTCCTCTCCTCTTTCTTCCTTGTCATAAATATGTCATTGTAACTAGTATTTGGAGAAGCTGTTAAAGCCGCTTACTGGAGCAACTGTAGTGTATTTCTGGTTAGCATCCAGGGCTTTCTCTGGCAAGTGGTAGAAAGAGTCTGTACAATTCTTAGCCACTCCTAAACCATAAGTATTTGATTTCCTACTGGTAAAACTTTTCATTAATTATTTCAGATAATGTCATTGTTAGTGATTCTGATGTTTTAAATGCTTCTCAGGAAGATCTTATTTGGAACCACTTAGAAATATATAAACATTTTTACTAAATGTAGCATACTATACCAAGTTTTTCATCAACTTATTTTTCTCAGCTACTTTTAACAATATAAATTTGGGTGTGTGCTTTCTAATATAAAATTTACTATACAGTACTGCAAGTTATATATATTTTTTTCTGTATTAAATTCTTTTATTGGTACATTGTAGGTATACAACACAATTACATTTCTCATTGGGAATTGTACCTTTA
>NW_004624753.1:11080856-11137140 GCF_000247695.1 Heterocephalus glaber | reverse complement strand
GTGGGAGGGATGGTGACCGGGAAGCCCCTTCCTCTGGACCAGGAGCAGTGGGACGATGGCTCAGAAGCCCCTACCTCTGGGCTGGGAACAGTGGGACTCAGTACCTTGGTCTGGTTGTCTCTTGTCCTCTGCGTCTTTGTAGTGTGGAATCAGGTGGCTGCCTGTCTGCAGCAGGGTGTCTTCTGCGCAACTCAGGACCTCGGCAGGGCATGCACAAACCTGCCTGTCTGCAGCGGGCTCTGCAAGTTATATTTATTTATTTGTTATTCTGCAGTGGAAACTAGTATTAGTTTTCAAAATTCATGTACCTCATATGTCAACATATTATACATTTCCTGTGCTGTGAATCCTAGAGCTTATTAGTGGTTATAGAGCTTATTAGGTTATTAGTTTATAGAGCTAATCCTAGAGCTTATAGAGCTTATTAGCTTATTAGCTTATTAGTTATTTCTTCCTGAATGTATTTTAATTCTATGTAACTTCTTGATGTGTGGATGTTGAATGAGATTCTCTCAGGAGAAGTTTCCAGATGAATACTGCTTTTAGAAGAATAAGTATTTTAATACTTCTTGGAACTTCTCCAGGGAATTTTGAATATGTCTTCTTTCTACCATTCACAGCAAACATGATGGGACCAATTTTATCCCTTTATGGAGTGCATTCATCAAAAAACTCAAAATTTTTCTGTCTGTGTACAACTTCGGCTGTTCATCACTCTGGGCTTTTCTCCTTGTTAGCATACAGTGTATATTTATGAGAACATAAATGTGGCAAAACCAAAAGAAGAGGCATCACTTTAATGTAACTGAACAGAAAATGCCATTGTTTGTTTTTTGTTGATTCAAGGTAGTTAATAGTCATTGTTTTTTATAAATACATATTTGATAGTTCTGTGCTTAAGTGATACATTCTAAAATCTCCACTATCCTTTGAAATTATATATTATTTTGAACTTTGACTTCAATTTCTTTTGACCTTTTTCTTTTCCCCAAAACTTACAATAACATAATTCGTAGAAGAGACTCATCTCTTATAAGCCTTTCCATCTCCTCAACTTCACTGGCTTATTTAATCCCGCAGGGATCTCCTGCTGTGACCACTCCCAGACCTCGTGGTCCCTGACAACAGCCTGTAGGATAGGGTGATCTTTGCTCTTTCAGGCTGTTCCTGCCATTGCACCAGTGACTCTCAAGAGCTCCCCTTCCATCTCCTGCCTGATTTCATGTTCTCTGACCCTCTGGGCTCCATGATGGATCTCTGACTACTCATCTCCCAATTCCCTTGCTGCCCCCGTGTCTTGCTGAGCTTTCCTTGCAAACCCTCACACCCACTAGTTCCATTTGGATGTCCTGTAAAAGGGCACTGAGCACTGTTGGTGAAACAGTGATGTAGTGGTAGTGGTCTGTGGAGATCTAGCCCTGAGCTCTCCTCCCTGTGGCCATCCTGTCCGTCCCAGGTCAGGGTCTCTTCTTGCTCCACTTGTCTTCACCACTGTAATGAGTAAATGTGTATTGACCCTGCATCCGGGTGCTCTGCTGAGTTTCAGGGATGCACTGTTGAACCAGAACAGACCCTACCCTTATGTAGCCTGCAAGAGTCAAACACTTAAAAATAGCAACACTAATGATGATTTTATTAGGCTGGAACCAAGTGGTAAAAAACAAAAGATGACTCGAGACTGTATATTGGGATGGGAGGAACTAACTGGGCTCTGGATAGCGTTTATTATCATTGCTTTGATTCTTCTTACAGTTAACCACATGTATGTTTCTGGGCCAGTATTTTCCATTTCTGTCATTTCTTTCAAGACCTTTATTTAAATGATGCTATACTTTTTCAGTCTTCCATAACTTGCTCATGCAATTCATCCATGTCGGCACATCTGACTTTAGGAATTTCTTTTCACAGCTGTATATTGTAATACCTCTATTTTTATCCATGGTTGAGTCTGGTTTCTATTATTTTTGTCATTAGAAACAAATTTCATTTGAACAAGAAAGGCATGATGAAGATTGGTTAATTTTTGGTATACACATGAAATTTAGTTTTGGCCCTTCACTTCAACTTTCTCTGTCTAATAATTAGTTATCACAAATTATTAGCACATTGGATTACTTTGAAGTTCCATCATGTATAAAATTTTAAGATAATGTCATCATATGTTTTTGTGATCTACTCTCTGTAGAGAAAGGATAGAAAACAATCAAATGGCCAAAGGGCAAAGGATTGCACTCAGGCTGCCAGTCTGAATGATTAAAAGCAAACGTTCTTCAGCGACTCTTCTGCACTGCATCCCATAAAATCACTGGAGTAGTGTCAGAAATACTATTAAAAGTCAATGGAGGGCCGGGGATTTAGCTCAGTGGTTTCACTGCCTGCTGTGCAAGCGCAAGGACCTGAATTCAATCCCCGGTACCAAAAAAAAAAAAAAGTCAATGGAGTTGTGATGAATGGAATGGGATAATACGCATCTCATCTTAGCTCCACATTCGCCCTCCAGTACTCACTCTTCCATAACAGACTGGGCTTTCTAAGCAATCCCCCTGCACAGTGAGGATGGTGTTTTTGCTTCTCAGTTGAAGGTGCTGATGGGACATTGCAGGAGGAAGAGGCTTCTCTTACTGGGCCCAGCTGCTATTGCATTGGTCAGTGGTGCAGGACCGAGGACAGCCAGTGTTGCGGTGGCCCAGCTACACACAGTTATGGTGCAGCCCCTCGCAGAGCTAGCACTGGCCTGGCCTGGTGACCACAGCTCTTCTCTCAGGGAAACCACACATCCAGGTCTCCTCCCGCAGTGTTCCCTCAGCATTGCTTACCTGCACTGGGAGGGTGGCATTCTGCTTGCCCAGGGCCTGTGCACGAGCTTTCCCCAGGAAACAGAATTTCTCCACCGGCCGGTGGCTTTGAGGATGGCTTCCCCAGGGAGGATGCAGCCCATCCCTAGAAGAGAGCCCTCATTCAAGTTGGTCTTACCTGGAGGACTGTCCCTGACCCCACAGTACCTTTTTATGGTCTCTACATCTCCTAGGATACTTATTAACTCTCTCCTAGGATACTTACTAACTCTCTATATTAAATTTCCTGGACTTAAAAAAAATCAATGAAGTCCATTCTGAAACTTAAAATTTAACACAAACTTAGTTACATGGTTATAAATGTCAGTCTTTAGAGTAAAACAAAATCATGTGTTGCACTTTAGTTATAACTCAAAATTATGTTACATTGTTTTCAATCCATAAAGAGAGCTCATTTCCTAAGAAAAACTTATGAAATTAGTGGATGTATTTACTTTGTTTCCTAAGAAATTATTAAATAGATGTATTTCTTAGTTTTATAATATAAAAATGTATCTTGTTCTTTTTCTTGTTCTCCTCTTTCCCCTCCTTTTCCTTCCCTTTCTCCTACTACTCTTCCCCCTCGTCTTCCTCCTCCTCTTTTAAATTTCATGCTGGCCTAAAGGACAGAAACTTGCTTAAATTCCAGTCCCATTCCAGTTTGTCTGCTCTGAGTTTCAAGAGATGTACATAAGACGTAATACTGCTCGCGGAGATACGCATCCTCAACTTTACTAAATAATGCCATTGATTTCCAACATGATACTCTCAGAATATACTTCCACTTACATTGCTCCACATCATCTTCCACATTTGATATTCCTTTTTTATGTCACTGACGAAATTATAAAAGGTTTTAGAAATTTTTAATTCCATCTGAGATCTGCATCATCACTTACGTTGTGTGGTGACGGGGCTCATAGCAAGGGCTTCACAGCTTCTCGGACTCCATGGGCCTCAGGCTCATAGAAATGCTCAGAATCCAGAGGTGAGCATGGAGAAGGCACCCTAGCAGAGAGCAGCAGTGAAGACAATGGTTCATCTTATACCCTTTAAGGGTCTATATCAGTAAATTACAAAATGATACAAAAAATAATATGGTGGAAAAATAGCCAGCTTGAGTTAATGACAGCAAATGTTGTCTGATTAAAAAAAAAAAAAAAGAAACCTTGCAAAGCCCATCCAGGAGCTTTTGCCTGGAAAGTCTGGTTTCCTAAGGCGGAAGGTGGGGATTAGAAACAGCAACTGCCTTTACAGCTGTTTTCACCATTCAGCTCCCTGCAGCCATATAGCTAGTTATATAGAGATAGCCTTCATGTAGACTCAAGGTTAGACCCCAATCAGTGCATTTAAAATATTCAATACAGAAGCTTCTAAGGACAGGGCCATGTCTTTCTAACTGGCTCCATCAATACAATTTAACCCGCATATGTCTATATACTCTAATAATACAATTTCTTTCACTAGATACAGATTGTGTATAGCTCCCATATGGTTATTGGATTCTATATCATCTGTCATTTAAGATCTAATCTGATTCTGATTGAGGACAGAGTCCTCCTTTATTTAGGTTTCAGATTTGTCGAGCTCTTGAATGATTTGTCACTTAAATCACCTTCTGCTGAGATAAATGGTCACTATGAGTAAACAGTTAGGGATGTGAAATACATTTTACAATGTTAGAAAATCTAATGCACTTCCAGACAGATTTGCATTATTGATGATGCAGCATCACCCCCCCCCCATAATAATTACTCATCCCTGTAATGGTGCTTAAATCTAAGCATTTGTAATTAGCAAATGGGGATACTGCTAAGGTAGAGGTTAAGTTTACTAAATTTGTAGTTTACTAAATTCTCTGTACGTAGTAGTTAATCAATAAATATTTGTTAAATAAATCAATAGTGTGTTTAGTTTAACGTTCAAAGAGATTCATGCTAACATTAATAGTTTATGAGAAATCTTTAAGCTTGTGAACTTGTATGAGCTCCTGCTCATACTATCAATGTAGAACCATTCAATCTAAGTAGCTTTGAAAATGCAGTCAGAACAGTGAAGGGGAAATTTTCCGCCAGTATTTGCAGAGTAGAATGGAATCTCTAGAAAGGTCCTTGCTGTACTCTTATGCTGGAACGTGGCATGGTTGTATCCATCCCTTTGTGTCACACACCCAAATATTTCCTTTACATAATGTTTTTCCTTGCTACTTACACATTGAAAGTGATCATATAATATTGGAACAAATTTTGTTGACAAGCCTTCCTCCTCAGAGATGCTTAGTGAAGTACATTATTCCTGATGAAAAGCTTAGTTTTCTTGCTTGCTTGCTCAATGGATTGCTTGCTGCTGTGAGTTATGACTTAATTTCACTGATTTTCAGTAAGAGATGGAGCAGTATGAAGTCAATATCTATGCACATGGGCAGGGATCCTAAATCACATTCTGCAAACCACGAGCTGGAAGATGCAGTCAGCCCATCTCCTCAAAAATGATTGTGGTGAAGGTTTCGCGAAAAAGCTTGGGCTTAAAGCACATCACATAAGAGACAGATTTAGAAAAATTGAGTCTGTAGTCATTAGCGTGAGAGGTCCACATTGGCTTATGCAGGCTAACGTCTTCCAAGGGTTGTAGAAGATAATTCACCGGGTAGTGTGTCTGACGGGTAGAGTCTTAGTGGATGAGGGTGGCAGAGGGAGCATGATGTGCTTTTAAAGACATTGATTTCTCTACAGAGTAGCATTTAAGCTTGTAAGTGGTCTCAGGCTCCAAGTAACTGATGACTCACTGTGTGGCTGTAGAATTGCTGCTACAGGATGTTCAGATGTTTCAGGTGAGAAGACACTGGAAACAAGTGCAAAGGAAATCCTTGTAGAATCCATTCATCTGACTTCACACCAAGTCAGTCTCATGGTGCTGAGTTAGCTTTGGCACTCACTCTTGATCCTGATTAGGCACCACTCCAAAGTCAGATATCTGTAGAGGGGAAGGGTCCCTTGAAGACTGGCCCTACTAGTTGCTGTCTCTTATAGTCTTTCCACGTGTTATTCAGGTCCTTCAGCCAGAGTCACCCCTCACTATATGCAGATGCTGCACGTTGGTTTCCAGCAAGAACTCTGTTGTAAGTTTTATAAACTGAAAATAAAATATGTTTCATGTGCTAAAGGACCTCATGATATGTAGCTATAGATGACCTACTGGAAGATTTTGAGCTCATATTGTGTTCCAAATGTGTTATTTACCTTTCTGCATAGGAGAAATCTGTCTCTCTCCTGCTCACACATACATACATACAGATAGATAGCTAGCTAGCTAGCTAGCTAGCTAGATAGATAGATAGATAGAGTATATTATGTATGTATACATCACACCTATAAATAGATAAATAATAGATATAAATAGGTTGATCAATAGGTAAACAATCTATAAATTATTCTTCTGTTCTTTGGATTACAAATAAATTTATTAAATGCCTCACACAGAGTACTTTCTCCAAATAGAAAAGTGACCAGGTAGATTTTTCATTACTTCCTTGTCATTTCTCCTTTAATTAATGTTCTTATCATCACATGGAGACTCCTTCAGGCCCTTCTTTATGACATCAGTAAATCTCACTGCCTCCTACCCATCTGCTCTCACCACACTTCTCCTTCATTCCATGATCCCTGTTACTCCTGTTTCCATTACTATCCCTGAGTTCTACCTTCTTGTTTCTTCGGTCTTCTGCATCTAAAATTAACTTGAAAATAAACACAGTCTTCAAGGCAAGCATCATGGCACTCTTTAAATTAATATTATAAAAGTATAGCATAGGCAAAATGTGGTACACCATAGACACCTGTCACTGGGCATCTTTTAGCCAAGATAGCTGTACTTTGGCCTTAAAAAGCATGCAAATAGTGATTCAATTTCTTAGTTCATGTGCTGCTTTTCCTACTTTGGTACATTCTTGTGTCTTGCCTGAGTTGGGCAGAAGTGCATAAACCAGCAACTTATTAAAGTAATGACATAGCTTGATATATAACTGAAGTTTTAATGTAATTGAGGATATTGGAGATGATACAGTGGAATGAAGTGAAACCTATTATGGATAAACTATATCATAAGTGTTTAGAAATAAGTGGTAGGAGCCTATTGAATTTGCCCTGTAAGTGCACACAGAAAATTGTAATCACTTAATGCATACCAAAGAAAAAAACATTAATCAAAACCAATCATGTGTAAAAAAAAGGGGGGGATAAAAATATGAATGGAATGTAAATACTTGTGCAAATGAATGTTAAATCTAAAATGATTCAGTAAATAATCTATGATTTTCAGACCGAAAGAGATGGAGAAAAGGTTGAAGAGGTGGAGAAAAGATGCAGAGCTAATTGAACTTTCTAGAGTAGGAAGCACTGAGTGACTCAAAATATCTTCAGAATTTTTATTTCATTCTGATCGATGCTATTTTTATTTCTTGGAATGAGAGAGTACGTTTTGACCACTTCATTTCTACATGGGGTAGAGTGTAATAAGAGCAAGCAACCTGCTGGGAACTCAGAGCCAGATGGTGAATATATGTGTCACTCTGAGTTGATGGTTTGGAAATGCTAGCTCTGCAGAATGTTTGCAGCCAAATCATACTTCCAGGTAATCTTGCTTACGATCCACTTGTGCATCTCCACATACCCTTTACATTTTAAAGTTAGTGACTTTTAAATTGCAGTGGACAGCGATACATCTAGCTAATAAAAAACCCCAAGTGAAATGTCTCCAATGCAATTTCTCAACTGTCAGCTCAAATCAAACTCTAATAAAAGTGGCCGAAATCTATAGTGGTTTAACTGTACTCACACACTTCTTAAGCAAGTAACCAAGATGTCCATCCATTCTCCATTTTGATAAACTGTCTCATAATTTTTAGAGATTATCTTTTGGTAATGTGAATTAAAGACAAAGACTTTTTTTTTTCTTTTCAGTACTGGGAATTGAAACCAGGGCCTTGTGCATGCTCAGCAAGCACTCTAACACTGAGCTACAACCCAGCCTGATAATGTGAGTTGAAGAAACGATAGTACAACCCTCAACATTCTTTTCTGTCTCCTTATATTGAGACACTAGATAATTTTGTAGCTCCTCCTTTCCCCAGCCTCCATGTTTTTATTTGGCAAAGTCTTCCACAGCAGTTCCTGTGAGGTAGGGGCCATACTGTAGTCTGAAGCAGGGGAATGCTAGCAGAAAAGTGGTGTTAGCTTTCCATTGTTGTGACAAAGTACCTGGGAAAAGCAACATAAAGGAGGAAAGATTTCTTTTGGCTCCTGGTTTCAAAGGTTCAGTCCATGGTTGACTGATGCCATTGCTGGGGGCCTGGGGCAAAGCAGAATTTCAAGGTGGGAGCATGTGGCTACCAAAGCTACTTATCTCATGGTGCCAGGAGAGAAGGAGAGGGAGAGGGAGAAGGAAAGGGAGAGGAAGAGTGATAGTGAGAGAGAATGAATCTGAATATGAATGACCTGACCTGGGTCTCAATATGCCTTTCAAGGACACACACTCAATGATCTACGTCTTTCACCTGTGCCCCATCTTCTAATGTTTCCACCACTCTCAGTAGGGCCATCAACTGGGGATCAAGTCTTAATACATGAGCTTTTAGGGGATATTTAAGACCAATCCATAACAGAGATCTACAGAGATAACAGAGTAGCCACCAGGTAATTGTGAAGGGACTGCTGTGTTAGATAACACAGTGGATAAGAAGATGATGAGTCAACTGTAGGAAAGTAGACTTCATTTGTACATATCATTAACCATACAAAGTTGGCAGAATGTTGTTTAGACTATTACATGTACAAATCCTTTGTGTTTCTCCTCTCCTAGGATGTGAGATTCTGTTTCTCCTCTTTCTTTTTCATTTTAAAGCTCCTTCATGTCTCAGTCACTCTCTTTATCACTGGGAAAAAAAAACGATAAAGGAATTGAGGTTCATTTTGGCTCAGTTGAGATTTATCTTGGGTCAGAGTGGCATGGCGGAGTGATGGTAGAGTAAAACGTGCTCAACCCATGGCAGTCAGGAAGCAGAGAGCAAAGGGGCGAGCCAGAAGGGAGATACACTCTTTCAGGCCACGCCCCCAGCGACCTGCCTCTTCCGGCCACGCCCCACCTCCTGACAGCTCACTCAGCTGTGAACTGTGAGTGCAGCACCCCATGATTCAGTCACCAGTCACCATCTAAATCCCCAGCTCTGAACACATGAGACTTTTGGGGATCATTCTAGATCTAAACCATAATTCTTCCTATTTCTAATCCATTCTTTTTAAATCTCCTGAAAAGCATTTGCTTTCCAAGAATTATTTACATTAATTATCTGTGTTAAAAAGTGTTGGATAATTTATCTTCACATTCAGACAGTTCCTTCTTCTGGTTTGAAAGTCTGAGATTTAGGTACAAACATTATTAAGATTATTATGCCTTCTCGATGAATTGACCTTTTTATCAGTATGAAATGTTCCTGTTTTGGTTTTTTTTTTGGTTTTTTTTGCAGTATAGGTTTAATATCCCTATCCAAATTGCTCAAGAGTAGTGTTTGAGACTTTTCGGACTTTGGAATATTTGCCTATACAAAATGGACTCAAGTCTAAACACAAAATTCATTTATGTTTTATATATACCTTATGTCCATGGCCTGAAGGTAATTTTATACAATATATTTAATAACTGGCACACAAAATACAGTTTACATATTGTAGCTGAAGGGGCTGGGAGGGTCTTTTCCCTCTCAGGGGTGCTGACAAAGCTGGATTTTGTGCAACTGTGTTTTGACTCTGACTTGTCACATGAAGTCAAGTGTGTAATTTTCTAAGTGTGACATCATGTTGCTGCTCAAAATGTTTTCTTTTTTTTTGAGCACTTAAGATTTCAAATTTTCAGATTAGAGATGCTCAACCTATAATATTAATAGCCACAAAAGTGTTTGTTTCAGTATCCGAAAAAGTTCTAAATATTTAAAGTCAAAAAAGTTCTAAATATTTAGAACCAAGTTCTGGTTGTTTATGGTGGGAAGGCAACTCTAGGAAGAGTCTAGTGAATTTATCCTGTGAGTGCAAACGGAAACCTGTAATCACTTAGTGCATTCCACATAGAGTTTTCTCTTCTATACTGAAATATAGTTGAGGCTCTGTGTCCTTTTCCCAATCTCATTTTCCTCTCTGGAGGCACCTGAACTCAATGCCATTCATCTTCATGTATTTTTTAATATTTTAATTCATAAACCTTCATGATTTCAAAATTTATTTTAGTACTATCAAAATATGCCCTTCTTTTGTGTCTTTTTTAGTGTAAGTTTTTGTTGTAAAAGTGAAAATTGATATGATTAGAATTCCATTGTGTGACTACAGCACAATTCATTTATCTCATCTACTATCAAGAAACATAAGATTGCTTCAACATTTTTGAAGCAGTGAATGCTGACATTACCTATCAGTAGATGTGACCAGTACACCTGGGTGAGAGCTTCTAGTGCGAATACCTTCATCCTTAAGCCACGAGCTAAAGAAAGCATGTGCATCTGTAATGTACTGGGGCATCAGTGGTACTTCAAAGGGCTTGTCCAGATTTCTCTTCCCACCACAAGCTTTCTGTTTAATTCCACATCTTCACAGCAGTTGGTATGGACAGAATTTAATTGTAAAAGATTACAGTTGGTTAGAAATCCCATCTCATTGTGGTTTTAATTTGTATTTCCCTGATTATTGGTCATACAGCAATCCAGATTGGCATGATTATTCCTCAATGGTCACTCCAATATCTCACACTCCATTAGGGCTGACAGAGAGATTCAAGCATGAAGTCTTAAGATATGATATAGAAAATTTTCTAAGTCTGAAATTATTCTCTGAGTCATTTAAGTTGTAGTTATCAAAACATGGTATTTGCCAACACCTCTCCTGTGTTGTTCTCAGTAGTGACATTGTTACCCACTCTTAGTCTGGTTTTTCTGGTTGTAGAAAGAATGACAATAAACTGTAAGACATTGAAGCTAAAGGCAAGCAAAGTTCTAAAGAGGAATAGAGCACTGAACTGGCTAAGTTTTACTCTTAAGTCTGGGATTTAGGCATCTTAGGAAAACCTTGAGTAAGAGGATGGAACTAGATACTTTTTAGGACTTTTTGTCCCTCTATTCTGTAGCTAAGTGAAGGACCATTCACAAAGCTTTTCCAGACTTTTTCCACTGCCAATAGGGAAATTTTTTGTAAAAGAATGTCTTTTAAAGGGTTAATTAGTGAATTGAATCTTTTACAAATTAGTGATCAGTAACTATATCCAGTAGTAGAAGCCAGAACCCCCCACCCCCACCCCCGATCTATCCTTAATGGTAAACGGGTAAGACTTTGACCTCAAGGAATCTAATTTTCTGCCTTTTCCATAATTTGGATTATTGTTTGCCTGGATGTATTACAATATACTGCCTGTCTCTACTCATAGCTCTGAATCATCCATAATTTTATCTTCACTTAAAAATTTTTTTTTTTTTTTTGTACTGGGGATCGAACTCATGTCTTTGCATTTGCGCAGCAGGCAGCGAAACCACTGAGCCAAATCCCCAGCCCGAAAGATAACCTCTTTAATAAGTGCACTGGAAAAACTTTTTTTTTTTTTTTGTACTGGGGATCGAACTCATGTCTTTGCACTTGCATAGCAGGCAGTGAAACCACTGAGCTAAATCCCCAGCCCTTCACTTTAAAAATTTTACAAATGATTGGTTGTCGTGTTTCAAGGTTCTCTCCTTGTGATAGTTCAAGTAAAACATGAATGATCTGATTCAATTTGTAATTGATTTGGGAATGTACAACTGGTAGCTGTTTGGGAAATGGTCTGAATATCTCTGTTTATATTTGGAGAGATTTTATTTCATAAATCTGAAAAATCTGAGGAGACGGTCATTTAGCTCTACTTTGAAAATTGTTCCATGTCAGAGTCTGGATTATTGTGTTCAGTTGATGTCTTTATGACTCCAGGAGCAGCTTTCTACCACTTCCCTGAGTGGGAAAATGTGTAAATCTAGGAGATTAAAGAAGTTTCTTTCTTCATATTTAGGCTGAATTATCTCCTCTATTGTTCAGACTACCCTCATCCTTTTGTTTTTACTCCTTAGAAGCTTGCAACTCTTGCTGGTCAATAGCATGACCACAGATGTGATGCTTCAAAGTGATGGCCATGTCAGCCTGATCATTGATAATGCTTTCTGCTGGGAGTTTTAGGTGTGGCTATGCATGGATGTTTTGCACATGTCCTGAGGGGAGTGGGGATGGATGGCAGTAGTGTTTTTCAGATAAACTTTGGCACCTATCATGGCAAGTTGTAAATATTTTATTATTCCCTACTTTTAAGGCCAGCTCTTAAAAGGGACTTCTGATCTTTTCCTACCATGTGTTGTGTTCCCATTGTGTAGTTGCTTTTTCTGTTTCACAGCTGGAGTCCTTTCAGCACTCATTGACCTGCTCGGGGCGGCTGTCTCCCTCCAGGTTATCCAGGCCGTCTTTTTCGGCATTTGCGTGCTGACTGATCTTTCCAGTCTTTTGACCAGAGGAAGTGGAAACCAAGAGCAAGAGCGGCAGCTTAAGAAGCTCATCTCTCTCCGGGACTGGATGTTAGCCGTGCTGGCTTTTCCTGTTGGGCTGGTGAGTATGATGTACAGTGCATTGAGCTGCAGAAGAAGCGTGGGTCTTGTTTCACACTTGTAAGAAAGCGGGGCTTATTACGAGAGATTTCATGCTGTTGGTGATGCTGGGGGTTGAACCCAGGCCCTCTCACATGCTGAGTACACGTTCACCACTGAGCTGTGCCTGTAGCCTGTGATTTCTGCATTAATTCACCAGGGCTGCCGGTATAAGAACTTTATTTTCTCACACCTGAGAGACTAGAAGTCTGAGATCAAGGTGTTAGCAGGACTGGTTTATTTTGAGGCTGCCCTCTCTTTGGCTTCTGAATAGCCATATCTTTTGTTTGTTTGTTTGTTTGTTTGTTTGTGAGGAAACAAGTCATATTGGATCAGGGCTCCCCTAGAGGTCTCGTTTAACCTACAGCACCTAAAGCACAACATTAGGTCCAGTCTCCTACTGGTGTCACATTCTGAGGTTCTGGGCTTAGGAATCCAATGTAAGAATTTTCCTGGGAGTGTAGTTCAATCCACAAGTTTCTTAAGCAACCCAAACTTGAAATGTATGTTCCTTGGGTTAAGTCTTTCAGTAGTTTTGAACTTGAGAAAGGAACTGAGCATGAACTCACACTTCTTCACTTACTTCACTGCAGCATTAGCTAATATCACTTAAGTAAATGCCGCTTAATGTTCAAGTCTCTTCTGGTTTCATTGATTTTCTTTGTTTCAGTTAAATTTCCTCTGTAGCTCATTTTCCTTCACAAATCTGCTCATTTTCCAGTGTCTGCACATAAACCATGTTACTTTAAAGGACCCGCAATACTCTATGTATTTCCACTTGTGCATAGCCAGGAGAAGAATGAGACACTTCTTCTAAGTCTGATTGTGATGACAGGTAAGAGCGTGTTACCTAATTCACACTCAGGCCTGTCTGTTATTGGCTTATTTTGGGGAAAAACAGGAGCCCCACTGATGTGGCAGCACAAGTAACAAGTCCAAGGTTCATTGTCAGAAGTTGGAAAGTTGTTGTGTAATCCTCGCAGCGGGTGTTACTCACATTTGTCAGGTCTGTCATGGGCGGAGGCCTCGCCTGCTTGGTGCTGAGTTGCGTCTTCTGTGTGCTGAGTTCTGTGTTCTTGGGGAAAGTAGCACTTAGCTCTGGAGAACAGCACCAGGGCCAGAGGAGCTTTATAACCCAGCTACACCACGTCTCCTTCCTTCATTTTATTGGCTGAAAACCTAAATAAATGGGTGCTCAGATTGAAGAGATCTAGCAAATCTCTCAAATTCTGTTCTTTAACATAACAGAACTAAATGCTTTACATATCATTTAATATTTCTTTCTTTGAACTTCATTTACAAAACTCATATCCTTTCTATCGGAGTGTTCATCCAAAAGAAAATTCCCATTGGCATAAAGTGTAAATATGTAGATATGCTTTCAATAGAAAGCAATCACTAGAAATCAAACTCTGTGTGTGTGTGTGTGTTTGTTAAATCCCTTGGTTCCTTGAATTTCTGCAGGATGTGTAACGTTGACCCTCTCTAGGGCTCATTGCTCGTGCCCTTCAGATACTTTTGACTTTGCTTTGGAGAAATTTTTCTCCACCTTTTTTGCATTTATCCACTCTATGTGTCCTTCCTACATGTAGTGTTTGTATGTTTTATGGCTCTAAGGCAAGTTTTGGACCTTTTTATTTATTTGTTTTGTTACAACTGATATTTTTCTCCACACTTCACTATTTTTGTTGTACTGTCCATGTTTGGGAAGCAGGGAGAAGAATAAAAACCCTCTTCATCCCCACTGCCTCCTTCCTAAGCAGAAGCCTCAGCATCACACTTGCATTTCTGCACAGGCCAGCCGACCTTCCTGGTGGGTGTGCTCCCGGGTAGCAGGTCGCCTTGGCCTTGCATCCCAGCACCTCCCAGGCCGCTTGCTGCTCGAGGTCATCAGTGTTCTTGGGATTCCTGGAAGAAATGAAAGAATCAGTGATGAATAGGAGATGTGCACCTTCACTGATTCGTTTTAAAATTTTTCCTTGGCCACTGTGTTTATGTGACATAATCTTCCCTGGTAATTGTGAGACACTTTCGCCTTTACAATCATTAGCCTATTATTTTTCCTAAACCTTTTAAGATTTCTGTTTCATTTCTTTCTCTCTCGACATTACCCTTCCCTCCCCTCTCTCACCTCCTTCCCTCCTTCCCGCCTTCTTTCTCATTAAGAAAAATTCTTAGTCAGTTTTCTGTGAAAGTCTCATATTTTTCACCGTTCCCCTTGTTTCTACCTTACTCTGTTATTTGACTTTGTATCTGTTTGCCCAGTTACCAACAGATTTCTCATTCTAATGCACAAAATTTATTTTGAGGCCAGGAAAACCCCCGATAAACAGGTTGTCTAAGATTTGCGTTTCCTCAGAAACCCCATTAACTTTGTTGCAAACTCATATTAACAGAAAATATGCATTTTGCCCTTTATAAGCACTTAACCCCAATTATTTTCATTGAACCATTGAATTTTGTGCTTTTTCACCTTTCTTTCCCAAGGCTTCTTCTCAGCTTTCCTTCCCCGTGTCTCTGTGTCTTTGCTGGGACTTTGGAGCCTGCCCGCCCCTTCTCTACCTTTCTCCAGAGCCCCCAACTACTCAGAAGGTTCCAGAACTCCACTGTTATTTTATTCTTCCTGTTCAAATGCGAACCTTCCTGGAGCAGTGCTGTGAGGCCTCCCTCACCAGAAGAGGCCTCATTCTCTCCTCCATGGCTCCTGGCCCAGAAGGGAGGCATCGAACCTGGACCTCTCACCACAGCATAGGAGGGGAACAGCATTAGGGCCCAGCAAGCGACAGACACAGCCCTACCCGAGTACTCTGTGATATAAAAACCTCATCACGCGTGAAAGTGACTCATGATAGCGTTTGACGTCAACATCTCTTACTGTTTTGGTCGACACAGTCATACTCTTATAGAACAAAACATCCAGACCCCCCCCTTCTTGAGCCAGGGCAGTGTGGGTCCTGGCTCCAGCATCCTAAGGTAGAAGGTTCCGGTCCTGGACTTTGAAACCACTGGGGTCCTCAGAGGCCTCCCCTGCTCTGCTGCCCTGACTGTGGCTTACTGCCCCACTCCTCAGAGGGCTCCTGCTGCTTTTTCCTACACCTCCTACTTTTTGTTTGTCAGTTTGTTCCTGGGAAAGCAGCATCACCATTGCCTCGTGGTGCAGGGAGAAAGGCAAGGGGCATGAAAAGCAACCAGGTGGATTTATCACTGCTACTCACATTTTCCTGAAGCAGCTCTTTGGCTTGAGCATTTCCGGTGTGTTCTCCCTCTCATTCCCTCTCTCTCTCTCTCTCTCTCTCTCTTTCCCCTCAGTTGCAATGAAGGCTACAAGAACACCACAAGTAGATTAGCTAGGATTTGTGTTTTGTACACTGATGTTTCCTCCAGTAAGGAGGTTAATTGAAAGTTGACAGTAATTGCTTTATGTGAACATGAGGTACTAAATATGATTTGGTGACCCTTGGACCTCACACATCTACTTCACGGATTCTTTTATCTCAAGGATATATAAAAATAATGAAGCATTCCAATAAAAGATAATTGGACTAAAGTTTTGTTTCAGCATGACCTTGAAGAAATCAGGCAGGGTTGCTTGAGAGAGCGTAACATGTATCATCCTGATTGGTGCTGATTCCCATAAATGCAAAGCTGGCCTTGATTAGTGACACTAATGGCCGGAAACCATCACC
This sequence comes from Heterocephalus glaber, assembly GCF_000247695.1. Next base: position 11,120,926 of record NW_004624753.1, on the reverse strand, counting down.
CCTCCCAGAGCCGTGCAACTCATTTCCCAGGGATAACCCATGGGAGGCTTTTCTTACCATGTGCAGTTTATTTCTGAACCCTGTCACCCTTTTAAAGAACCATTACAAATAATACTATGACATTACGTGGTCTGGAAGCACTGAAGTTTATTAGGACCAGTGAAACCAAGAATGTCTTTTGTCTTCTGCGAGTTTGTTGATTCTTGTGCTGGCAGATACCATTCCAGTTAAGAGAGTTGGTAGGCTTATGCTGTTAAACAAACAAATAAACAAAAAGATTATAATGAGTATGGAACCCCAGTATGTTTTGCTAACATCTATCAAAGGCAGCACCTTCAGTGCAAAAGAGCAGCTGTGTACTTTCCATTAATATTCTAACCTGGGGTGGACTGGCAGAGTATTAGGGCAAACCAGCATGCATCTGTATAAACTTTGCTAGAATTTGTCCTTTTTCTCAGAGTTAAGTCTCAAAGCTGTTTGTTAAGTGACCATTTCAGGTGTCATAATCATACCTTACAGAGCCTTGATGAAGATTTTATATGTACTAAATTATTCCAAAATCCTTTCAAATTTCTTTGCACTTTGGTGGGGACTGAATGGTACCTGCTTCCTTGGGAAACATATAGAAAATAGAAATTTAAAATCTCAAATGCAAACTTCAAAAAAAATATGTGGCAGTTTTTAAAAAAGTAATTCCCTAAAGTCTTTATTTATTGATATACTAGGCAACCATAGGCTATCTTGAAGAAAAGTTTTGGAATTTTTGAAAAATTTTGTGAGATATATAGATTGTCATACCACTACAATTCAAAAAACTTTAAAAAATAATTTTTTTGAGACAGGGTCTTGCTGTGTAGTTTAGGCAGGTCCTGAACTCACTGTGTACCCTAGGCTGGTCTCAAACTCATGGTGAGCCTCTTACCTCAGCCTCCTGAATGCTGGAATTACAGGCACGCACCACCATATACTGCCTCAAAAAACATTATTTTTATTTCTGATTTTTTAAGTGTAAGAGGTTGCCTTAAATTGAAATCAAGCATATTAATTGCTAATATTAATGTCTATTAATATAACATATAAAGGGAGATAAACCAATTTTATTTGAGATTGAAAATAAAAAGTCAATGAATTTCCTTCCACTTTGATACTTAGAGGGAAATTTTAAAAAGTGCATTGTTTACTTTGTTCTACAAACTCTGGATTTAACTTAAAAATAGACTTGATACCTAATAATCCTTTCTTTATTACATTTTCTGCACAAGTACCTTTAGTGAAACTCTTGTCTATTTTCTTTAAGCCTTAGCCAATGTTTTATGTTTCTTAAAATGCCCTTTTTCTTTCTTTCAATATCCGAAGTTAAAACTACAGTATCAACTTGATTATATCTTATGGTAAAACCCAGTTCACTTCTGGTTGAGTCAGTTGTGTACTTGTCCCTTACACAGACACAAAGCTAAGAGTTGAGTTCCCTATGAAAAAAGGTTCATAGACAAAGATTGATTCAAGATTAGTAAGCAAAATAAGCCATGTTTCCGTTTCCAGGCAAAAGCTCAGAACAGTGTAATTATATAACCTATGTAAGTGATCTTGTGATTACATTTCTAATAGTCTGTTCAAAAGACTAAGAAGATAATATAATTAGACAGATAAACCTGACAGGGAAACAGCTTGCTTCTCAAACATCTTTTATCTTCTGTCCTTAATGAGCACCATGGATTGTCTGCCTGAGTAATCTGCCTAATTTGTACATGTTCATGCTAATTCAGAGTAGTCGGCTTTCTTGATGCTTGCAAGACAGATCTCTTAGACACAACAAATAATCGTACTTTATAAAACTTTAGTGTAGGTGCCCACTTTTTGTCAGTCTACAAGAGAAACCATACATTTATATCTGACCGAAGAACAGAAGTTATAGTCTAATCAGTAATTCCTTGTAGTATGTGCAGCCTGCTGTGTAGCAAGCACAGAGGGCCAGGAGGCAGGACAGGAAGGACTAAGAATCAACCTTTTCCTTCACAGGTGACATAGACTGTGGAGAGTGGTTTTGTTTGCTTGATCAACAAACAAATTAAAACTGGGCACAAGGAGTACAGCAATATGTGTCTAGAGTCCAGAGAAGTAACTGTGAGAAGGAAGGGGATGATTTGACTGGTGGGAGGTTCTACAAGACTTCCCAGAAATAATGATATGCAAGTTCTGTTTTTAAGAATGACTAAGAACGTCTTAGATATACAAGTTGATGATGCTTTGAGCTGCAAATAACAGAAGACCCCCAGTATCCACCTGACTTACTTTTCACTTCCTTCAGGTCTCTGCTCAGAGGATCACTGCTCAGCAAAGCTGTGAATTATCTATATTAAATATCCACCTTTTATTCTCTATTTCCTTGCCATGCTTTATTTTCTGATGATTACCACTTCTTAGTATATGTTTATTGTTTGTATGGCGTATATATTTTTTCTGTGACGCTGGGGACGTTGAATTCCATTTAATACTGAACCCAAGCATCAGGAGCAAGGACAAAATAATTCAATGTTAGTTGAGCATAATCTATGCTGCTATGATTTAATCAGTAAAGATATTTAATATCTCATAAAACAGCTTATAGACAGGTCGTTTCAGGGTGGTACTGCTCAGTATTATTGGAACTTGAGCATTTTCTGTTTTCTACTCTCCAGACTGTCAGCCTTTGACCTTGTGTGGCTACCTTAAGTCTCGAGAGTTGATAAAGCACCAAAGTCCACTTACTTTGTATCTGTGTTGAAGGCATGAAGAGGAACAGCGCTCTTTAGGGACCCCTCCCCAAGTGACTATCGCTTTATTAGGCAAATTTATCATTCCCAGAAGTTCCAGTAACAAACTTCTCCTTAGAGCTCATTGATTAGAACCACCATATAGCTAAAACCAGCTACAAAAGGGGCTGGAAAGGCAGGTGGAAGTAGAATGAAACAAGGCCAACCTGGGCGCTTAGATTATTATGACTTCACTGTGGGGCTTGGCCACATTCCTGTCAAACAAAATCAGGAGTTTCAGGAAATATTCTAAGTACTAAATTTTGAGAATAACAATAATGTGTAAAGTAAATAAAACAAGTTTTTAGATAATTAATTTTTTGTTATGCCAATATGAAAAAATACATGCAGTAAAGCTGACATGACTAATCATGGAGGTTCTTGGTTGTAGCCAAGAAAGACTTGCGGTATTTTTCAATTCATTCTCTCCCATTATCAGTGCATTCTCACCTGTACTATAGAAGTCTGATAGTTAAAGAAGTTATTCTCAGAGAAAATCAGATTTCTTAAACAATTGACCAAGTGATTTATGCTTAATTTCTGAAACACCATACAAAATTTTTCTGAGGTGGCCTTTGTTTTAGACACCAGCCGTGTTCCATAAGTAGATGCTCCCTTTAGCGTTGCCCTCCCAATAAATTGTAGAAAATGATCATGCTCCCACGTGCCATTTCACAGAGCTCCCGCTCTGTCTGGGAAGATGTCACGAAAAGTATCTCAGAAAAGGAATCTACCTTCTTTCCATATTCCTATTCATAAGTGAAATATGTATTTGAAGCTTGAGATCAAAATAAGCTAGCAGTGGTAACATTAATAATGTGTGTATATTATAAAACAGACATGGGATTGCTGTCCTCAAAAATATTACCCCTAACAACCTGGGTCTTATGTATATCCTTATTTTGGGGACCAGAGACAAGATACAAGTTTGCTGTTGATTAAAACAAGAGAAAAACCATATTCCATTTTTCTTCTTCCTTCTCAGTTCCCTCTAATTCCCTACTCTTAGTCTCTCTCCACTCCCCCATGTCCTTCCACCTGCATTATTTTTCCACAAAAGAAAGAGAGAGAGAGGGAGGGGGGGAGGGGGAGAGAGAGAGAGAGAGAGAGAGAGAGGGAGAGAGAAAGAGAGAGTGAGAGACTAATTCATGGCATGGGTGTTCCTGAAATTACTACCGTCCTGTGGGTGTTTGGAGGTAACCCTCACCTGCTGTGGCTTGACTGGTGTCTGGTGTGTGCTGTGTCATATCGGCCTGATAAGCAAACATTTTGTTCCCAAAGAAAGGAGCAAGTGGACCTTCCACCTACACAAGATCTATTAACTTTTGTCGTTTACATGTTAATGATTTTATTTTTTTTCAGTACTAGGGATTGAACCCAGAGCCTTTATACTGAGCTACATCCCCAACCATTTTATTTATTATTTTAACTTTTGAGGCAGGGTCTTGACAAGTTGCCCCACTGGGCTCGACTTTACAATCCTTCTGCCTCCACCTCCCAGAGTGCTGGGATTACAGAAGTGTCCCCTCACTCCAATTTGATCTGCTTATTTTATCACAGACAGCCAGTCTTGGATAGGACATTCACTTATGATACCATCTTACAGCCCTCTAAGGAACGAGCACTGGGCAGAGTGATGGCTGTGTCAGAAACTCTGGTGGAAAGATGAGGAGACGGAGAGAGTGAGGAGAGAAAGCATAGGCAGAGTTCACAGGAAGCCCTGCTATGTAAACTCATTGTCTCCTAAACTCCGAAAAGCAAAATTTCCCTCTAGAGAATGCTCATTTGTAGGTTGGATCTGTTGTTGATTCACACATAGGAGCAGACATACGTACTAGGAATTTGGGCTGTGCTGGTGAAAAACTTGGTGCGACATGAGGAAAATGAAGGGACTCTGCATCACAGAGGGCACCGGAAGGAGCCCTTCAGCCCTCATCAGCTTTTGTGCTTTGCTGGCTTCTCTACTACTTGGTTCACGGTTCACTTGGAGGAGGCGGGAGAGGGACATGAAATAAGAAAGAATCCAAAACATAAAGTAGCGGTATGCTCCCGTTTAAAAGCATAACTGGAGAGAATTTACCACCTCATCAGCTGATAAGGAAGGTCCCCTTTCCCCCATTGTTTGCCTTAAAAATCAACTATAAAATCAGAAGCCTGTCTTTGTACAGGCAGAAATAGTGAAACAGAAAGAAGCCTCTGAGCACCCAGGGCCTGAGAATTATAAGCACACAGGTGCCTTGGGACTGCTCTTAGGAAAACAGAATTACCGTTTAGGCAACAAAAGACAGTAGCCCCCGGATTTATTGACATAGAACATTGCTGTCTGAATGTTCAGAGATAACAACTCTTCCAACGATAGCCGTAGAGTTCTGGGAAGATACCACATACCCCGAGGCCTTTGCTGTTGCTTCTGCAGTTGAACTTGGGCTTCCTGAGACTTCTCACCAACACCCTTTCCACAGTGGCAAAACGCAGACAGCCTAAAAGTCAGGAATTTAGTGACAAGACCTGACTTCTACATGCTTGCTGTGGACCAGGCACACCGCTGAAGGTTTTACTCGAATGGCTTAACAGTCCCATTAGGGAGTCTTCATCACTCTCACCTTACTGTATAAAGTTGGTTCCTATTTTACAGTTCTGCGCCTGAGGTCATGCAGCTAGAAAATGGTGCTGGTGAATCAAGCAGGATTTGAATCCAGATGCTCCAGTTAATGGAGTGCTTACTCTCAGCGGCTGGTGTAAACTTTTGCGTGAACCACAGTCGTTGCTTCCTTGACACTTTGCGCTGTGTAAGCTTGAGTCGGCCAGAATTTCTGATTTTGGAGAATGTATCAGAATAAGGTAGGGAGTTGCACAGAACCTGAAACAGAAATCACTACTTCATCTCTTTCTTTGAGGTGCTTAACAGATGACTGTGTTCGTGTGTTTTTTGTTGTTTCACCTTCATAAATTGTTTCCCATTACAAGGCCCATGGTTTTACAGCTTTATAGGCCAGTTTGCAAAATAGGAGTTTTGACAAGAAAAGAAGATCTTTCCTACTTTGTCTTCTCATTTTAACAGTCGCTTACAAATTTGAACTACTACGTATTTATCCACTGTGCTTGCTTTTCATATATGAAAATAAAGTTTTATCCAAAATTAGCCACATTTGAAAAAAGTGATTGCTAAATGTACCCAATATCATCTGTAAACTATCTCTGGGCTTCCAAGGAAGCGTAGTTTGTAGCTGCACAATTGCAAAGGAATATTTTTGGCAAGAAATGATCCAGTACATTCCACATTAGCTACAGTATCCTAACAAATGAATTATGCCTCGTCAGTAAACTGTTTTACTATGAATGCCTGAAAGCCATTTTGTTCTGCTTTATCAAGAGCAAAGTGTCAATCAAGTCTGCTTTTCTTTTTAAACTTTTGATTTATACCTCTACCTATTTTCAACGAGGACTTAATGCAGAACAAGTTATATCCATTAGCCAAATAAAATGGTACCATGGGCCCCCGTATTGTTCAGCAAAGGACTCCTGCAAATAATCTTGCCTGTATGGGTATCTTCTATATTAGGATGTAAGCAAAATCAAGGTGCTTTCTTACCCTTTTTAATCTGGAAAAAGAAGGCAAGCCAGGAAGACAAGCAGAACCCTTTGACAGAGCTCCTAGCAATTCCACTTACCAGAGGTTGAGTGCTGATTCCCACTGACTGTGTAGGCATGATCAAATGATTTCAGTGACTCAAGAAGGGCTCTTACATGAATAGAAGGCGTCAGGCAATAGGAAGCCATTCATCGCGGCAGACTGTGATGCGCGAAAGAGGATCAAGGCCCTTTGGGGAAGTGGCCAGTTCTCACTCTGCTGTCCTGTTTAGAGAACATGCCTGCCATGCTGGTCCTGGTCAGTGATGTTTGAGGAACAGCATTTGTGCTTGAAGAGTCTCAAGCAGAAAGGGTAGGAAAGGAAGAGAAGGAAGGAAGAGGTTAGGGAATAAATTTATCCACATGAAGTTGATTTTCTTTGGGTTTCCTGGCTCTTGTCACAGACCAGCATCAAAACAGATGTTTCTCCCCAGTCTTGGCATCTTTCTGAACTGCTGATCTTCAAAGCACTTAGTTGAGTATAACCTCCTGTCTCTTAATTGACAAGAAGGGTTCTTCTGCCACACACACACACAAATCCATAATTGGTCAGCAGTTCTAGAGGGGCCTAAGCAGATGACAAGAAATTCAAGTGCATCAAATGCCAAGGGAGGAAAAATATCTTACAGTGAGGCAGAGTGGTAATGCTTGGGCCACATAAATGCCTTGTTGAGGCATTTTGGTTCCAAACATGACTGTTTGCTTCCTACTCCTTCCACTTTACCTACACAGCCTAGACCATCATAACAAAATTTAAAAGGTGAAGCAGAAGTCCACACAGATTTCCACAGTAAGCGTTTATTATTTTTGTAGTAAGAAAATCCACTAGGAAGGTATTGGAAATTCTCTGAGACAAAAACTCTCATTTGGGAAATACGTAACAATCATATTTGCATATGTGACTCATTTAAAGATGTTCATGCTCCAAATTAAAGGGAAAACTGTTGACAGAGAAAAAAAAAGGAACATTGATACATTGTTGATATGATGCAACCCACTAATATACCAGCATCAGAAGTTCTTTTCCAGTTACAGACTGTGTACACAACTTGCCATTTGCACACTGTTGTACATGACATGTTTTTTCTCGTTTGTTTATGCATATCATACTTTTATTTATATGCATAACATATATGCATAAACACATTTTAGATTTAAAATAAACAAGACACAGAAAATCATAGCTTTTCTCCTATCTCCATAGCAATTCCAGGAGGGTGAGGGAAGCATTTTTGGGTGCCCTGGTGTCCTGGGATAGTGCTCACCTATTATATGATCCAAAACCAAAACCCAGATGCTTGTTTTATTTATCCTTGTTGAGATAATCCTTCAGTAAGTAAACTCATGCCAATTAAATGATTATGAATAAAATTTAAACCCTAAAGATATACAGTTTATGATGAAAAATATTCAGGTAGGGGCCGGGGATTTAGCTCAGTGGCACCACTTCTGCCTTGCAAGCACAAGGTCCTGAGTTCGATCCCCAGCACCAAAAAAAAAAATTCAGGTAGATTAGTCTGTCCATGCTGTCCCTACAGGTGACAAAATAACACTGAGGAAGCAAAAAGGGAGCTGGAAGGTTTCTGGGTGAGCTTGAAGTCAACACAAGAAGTGGTGTTACATGATATTAGTGACAGGCGATCAGATTTCTAGAGTAGGACGCATCCTTATGTACTGTAGGGATGACTTTCTAGGCAGACTAGAACATTCTCTCGAGTAGCCAGGGTAACCTTGTTCCCTATACAAAGCTGAAGCTGCACTGCTGTTCTTTAACATCCGCAGGCCTATTTATTATTAAAATCACTTTTCTCCTGTTAACATTTTTCTGGGAAGGCTGTAATTCATTTGACTAGACATCACCTTCCCCTGTTGTAACAGTATTCTGGCAAATACTAACTATTCTGCACATCATACTGCATTCAAGGCACTGAATGTAGGTAGTCATTGACACATGGTCATTTAATGTAGGATGCTTCTATAAAAGGATAATCTAGTTCATTGATTAGCATTTATTATATTATGTTCTTAATTTTATTCTCAGATGGTAACTTTAAATTCAAATTGCAGTTAGCTAGATGTATCTCTTATGTAGTTACAGCTACCTTTTGGATAGTCATGTTCATATAATTGTACCTATAACTAGGCTATATTCTAGCTTATATATACAGACTTGTATTATAAAAAAAACAGAGACAGTAGGGGTTTAATTATTCAATGGTTTTATAATGGAAAAAAATCACATCTTTAAAAAAATAAATATATCAATGCTAATTGATCAATAGTGGTTCTCTAAAAAAAATAACCTTATGTGAAGTTTATGGGTATCTGTTTAATTATTTTGCCTTTTTGCCACTTGACATTATAAGAAACCTTTATTTATTTTGGTGTGGATTCAATTTAAATGAATCTAACTTTGATCTCATAAAGGAGAGTTAGTTCTTAAACCCATAATGCTGGCATGTCCACCTGACAGGGGGATTTTATCTGTGAGAAGCATAGAGCAACTCGATGTAGTCAGAAGAGCAGGAACTTGGAGTCAGAGCTGAGCGCTGATTCTGGATCCAAGACTTTCTACTGCAAATGTCCTAAGCCGTCAATATCTTGGTTTTCCAATGTGACTGCTCAGTTAAAAAACAAACAAACAGACTTAACTGAACTGAGTTATTTTGAAGGACAATGAAAGACAGCAAGTACCCAGGACAGTTTGTGGTACATGATAAGCAGAGAGTGTTGCTTTGCTTCCATTTGCCTAAAAACATGGCTTCATACCAGAAAATAGCACGTTAGATGACAGCATCTATTGGTTCATTGTGATGTTGCCTTATCTCAAAAACTCATTCAGAAGGTCAAAAATTTAAGTTCTTGCAGTTCCAAGGATATAGTGATGCCATCCAAAGTTGTGGAAAGAATTCTGTGGTTCATGATAGTGAAGTGAATAGTATAATTGAAATTGGGGGAAAGACTCTAATAATGGTAAAAAAACTTCAACAGAAAAATAAGGCATTAGTTTACAACATAAATTAAGACTAGGTCTGCTGTATTATAATTTTCTCACCAACAATTTCCAACTTAGATCACATAAATATCTATAATTTATTTTCCAGTGAAAGTCAACGATGAACAAAATGCCCTATGATTTCTCAAAAGATCTCATCTATCTTAGAAGTTCCACCAGGGAAATTTATTTATTTATGTCAGTATTGATCAGACATCAGGCTTGTTTCCAGGTGGTTTTTTTTGGGGGGGGGCTGTTAATGGGAAACTCTCCTCCCAACATTCTTGTAATGTCTCCTGTTCCTTGTTTGCAAGAGATTATTAGAACATTATTAAACTGAGTGCTGCAATAAAATACAAATGTGTCAGTGTATGTTGATTGCCTTAGCCTATGAGAATCTAACCACAGTCTTCATCCATATCCCATAGCAGAGACCTTTAATCCTTATTTGCTGCTTGGGAGAATAACTCTGGGCATTTCTTCCATGGCACAGACTGATGGCTAAGTACTTGATTCCCTTTTCACTGCACGTTGAGAATAGGTTCACCCTAGCCTCCTGCTGTAGTTCCTTTGTATCATCGTCTCAATAATACAAGTCATCTTAACCTTAGATCCCCTTTCAGGACATAGTTGCACCAGATATACCAAGGTTAACCTAATGTATTGTGAAGTTAAAAAAAATAAACTGTTTCCTTTGTACTTACTGAATCCACCTACACTACTGCGTGTCTTTCTGGAGCATCTGATTGTCCCCCCCTTCACTTCTTTTTTGATTGCCCTTTTCATTCCATCTGTGCAGTAGCTAAAATCTTCATACTTTTCCAGCTGAGTCACAACTACTCCTAATTCATGCTAGTATCAGTGGTACCTTTGTATTTCTTTGCCTCTGTTTCTATAGGATGGCCATGAAGTAGAATACACAGTTTCCTCCCTCAGGGCCCCAACTTCTCCCAAATCTGTCTATCTCTTACAACACACACCGCCTTACTAACCAGGCTCACCTCCACCAGGATGCTTTCCAGGCAGTGTCATGAACCTTCAAGTGTCACTTGTCACCAGAGGACACTGCTACCACTAGAATCCAACCCCAAGCTACTTAGGTCCTGTTGATGGGAAAGAAAATATAACATCCATCATCCTCATGGTTCAGTCAGTAGTGAACCAACCAGACAGAGATACCTGAAACTGTAAGAGACAGCATAGCATGCTGTCATATCACTGACATATCAGTGAGGTTTCAGCACACAGGAACAGCAATGACCCAGATCCACCCACAAATGCAGAGAGCCACCTGTCTGTTTTGTTGATGGAGCAAGATACCTGAGGCTAGGTACTTTAGAAAGAAAAGAGGCTTATTTAGCTCACAATTCTTGTTATGATTTATATCTAGATGTTTCCCCAAAGCCTCATGTGCTCATAGGTGGAGCTTTTGGGAGGTGATTGGATTATGGGGTTGTGATACTCATCAGCGTAGATTAGTCCACTGATGAGCTTATAGCTAAATGTGATTTGGGGAGGTGAAGCCTGGTGGGAGGAGTTGGGTCACTGGGGGCGTGGCTTGGAAAGGTCTCCCTTCCTCCTCCTTTGATTTCTCTCTCTCTCTCCCTCTCTCTCTGTTTCCTACTGTCATGACATGAGCTGTTTCTCCTTTGCTATGCCACCCTGCCTTGGAGCAAGTCAGCTGTGGACTGAAACCTCCACAGACTGACCCAAAATAAAATTCTCTTTCTTTAATTTGTGGATGTTGACTGTTGTGTCCCAACAACAAAGAAAGTAACTAAGACAGTTCTGAAGTCTAAGAGCTTAGCACCAAATTTGCTTGGCTTCTGGTGAGGGCCTTGTGGTGGTTTAATTCATAGTAGAAAAGTGGAAAGGAGAAACAGATGTACATGGAAGAGCACATGTGTGAAAGAGAGGTGCCAACTCGATCTATAAAAATCTGCTCCCACAGTAGTCAAGTCACAGGATGCAAGAGAAGCAATTAATCCCTCTTAAAGCTCCAAGCTCCAGTAGCTCTTAACACCATTATATTGGAGACTGAAGCTCACATGAGTTGTGTTGAGGACAATCCAGACTCGATCCACAGCAGAACCGTCCACACAAGCTAATGTTCTGGGGAAAGACTTGCTTTTGAGGAAGGGTGGGAGTATGGACCCAAACTGCAAGGCAAGACTCAGATATCAGGACCAGCATCTAAGTCACTACTGCTCCATCCTGTGGATATGAGTCTTCTAGAAGGAAGATGCATCTGGCCAACTACTCCTTGTTGAGATGCTTGATATTCCATTCATGTGTTCATTGTGCACTAACAAAGACAAGCATGGATTACCCTGATTTGTCCTCCATTCTGTGCTGCTGTCTTGTGCCATCATGTGATGTGTTTGATCTAGAGGGGCATCTTGGTGATTTTTCACTATATATAACATTTCCTTTTTCTTTGAGTTTTCGTAGAGTGATTATACCTACATTTATTCTCCCCTAAATCTTTGCATTCCTAATAAATACAGGCTTTTCTGGGAGATTCAGAATTATCTGTGAAACAGCCTCTGGGATTTAATTTACTCACTCACCCGATTTTTAATATAGTCAAAGATATCTAGAACTCACTACTTGTAAAAAAAATGATAAAGAGGTTAAAAGCATCAAGTCTGGGGTCCCACTATCTGACCTCACATTCTGGCTTGGCCCCTTATTAACCTTGACACTAGGAAAATGATTTAAACTCTCTAAAGCTAAGTTTCTTTTTCTATAAAACCAGAACAATAATAGTAGCTATTGCTTGAGGTACTGTCTCAAAATAGTTGCCATTTTTCAGGAAGATCTTGCTTCTGAAGTCTCTGACCTCTATGTTATAGACACAAAATAAATGTGACCCAGCCTTTAAGCCCCGAGAAAGATTTAATATATACAGTATTCGCAAAATAATCAAACTAAAGGAGAACAAATCGACAGTTGGGGGGAGTGAGGATGGTAGGGAGAGTGGACTACAAAGGAACAGTGTGGGGAGGTTCTTTGTGATAATGGAACGCTTGTGCATCCTGATCGGGGTTGAGGTTACACAGATGAATACTGTGATGAGATTTCATGGTACAGTGTACCTTCAGAAAAAGGAGTGCATGTAAAAATTGGTAATTCTGAGTATGGTCTACAGTTTAGCTGATAGTGTTATACTAGTGTCCCTTTTCTGGCTTTGACAATGTGCCATGGCCGTGCAGGGTGTTATTATTGGGGAAATGGGGTGAAGGATGCACAGGATTACTTTGTGGCATTTTTTTCAACCTCTAGTGAGTGAAAGCCTTAGACCATTTCAAAATGGAGTTGAAAACTAAAAATATAAAGTACACCAAGGAGATGTCACAATAGCAGAGAGGAGATAGACTGGTCTTTGCTCTCACAGAGCTTACAATCTACTGGGAAGAAAAATTATTTATTAATTACACAGTCAACTATTTCAGCATAATTGGGTTCAGTATTACAAAGGGAAAGCGAAATGTTCCCCACCAGCATGTGGAAAGGAAAGAAGTTGAGGAGGGCAAGTCCGGAAGGCTTCCTAGAGGCTGTGGATGTGAGCTCCCGGCTGTATGGTAAAGGTGAGTGGGGTGGGATGCGGAGACCTTGTAGGAAAAGTTGGGGGCAGCGTGCATGAGGGCAGAGGAGCTCTCCAGAAGCTTGGAGGAACTAGAAGGCTCTTCTGACAAGAAGATGGGGGAGTGGCAGCTGTACAATACACAAAGAAATGGATACTTGGAAACCTGTGGTGAGTTTGGGATGCCACACGTAGTCTGGTGTGGATACTTGGAAGAAGCTGGGAAGGGACTAGAAAGGGAATTTGGGGCAAGACTGGAAAGGGAGTTTGATTTTATCCTGCAAGCAAAGAGGATCCAATCGCTGATAAACTCTTCAAAGCTAACTCTAGAGATAGAAGGAAGCCAAAGCCAGTGAGCCTAGCTAAGAGGCTGCTGCAGTAGTTGAGGATAGAGACAGAATGGGCTTGAACTGGGGTAAAGTTGATGAGTCCCGGACACAGGGCATGACAAAGGAGTCACTGTGAAAGGAGGCTCACCAGCCAGTGGGGACCTCAGACCCAGAGCTTCATCTAGCAGTTTATTCCTCTGAGTTGCTCGTGCTTACAACACATCCACTGCAGCATTCTTAGACATTGGAAAACTGGAAAAAATGCACATATCTATTAGCAAGTGCTTAAGTACATTATGATGCATAACCATAGAGTGAGGTACCATGGAGCACTTATAAAGAGTATTCCCTTAAATATTTTTATTTAAAATAATTGTGCACGACTAGGTATAGTATGACCTGATTTTGTAAACTAATATATTTTGTAAACTAATATATTCATTTTAAGTACATTGTAAAAGATCTTGAAAGCTGAAACTCTCCTTTTGACAGTACATTTCTGCAGGCTAAAATTACAAAGAATTTTTACTTTTTATGTATTTTGTGGATATTTATTTATTACAATGTTTTCATGTTTTTCTATGTGAATGGCATTGTCTTAGACTGGCATCCTATGAACAGCCTCTGGGTGATGTGTATAATCCATTTTTTGTTGCTATAATCTGAGATTGGCTCCTTTATAAAGAAAACAGATGCCTATAATCCTAGTACTCTGGGAGGCTGAGGCTGGAGAATCCAGCCCATCCTCAGCGTCTTAGTAACAGTGATACCTTGTCTCAAATAATATGAAAAGAGCTGGGATGTAGCTTAGTGCAAAGCTGCTAGGTTCAGTCCCCAGTACTGCAGAAAAAAGAAAAGAAAAACAGATTTGTTTTGGCTCATTTTGTTCTAAGGGCCTCATCTGGTGATGACCTTCTCACTGGCAAGAGTGCCATGGCAGCAGACTGACGCAAGAGCCAGGAGTGTGTGTCTGTCTGGTCTCTCTCCCTCTATAAAGTCACCAAATTCAATCACGGGGGGCTCCACCCTAAGGAATCTGTCTAATCCTAATCACTTTCCAAAGGGCCCATCTCTAAATATTATAGTTGGATTAAGTTTCCACTGTTTTAATTCCATTTACATATGACACGGGAGGTTAAACTCCTTCATCAGTTTGAGAGGGGAAAATCATATTCAAACTAGCAGATGGAGAACCTGTACAGAAGGAGGGAGCTCTTGGGACATACACTTGTTGGGAAGTGAGGAAGACACAACCTGGCTGAGTGGAAGCTGACCCACATTGCAGTTGCAACTGAGGCACTTGGGGCTCTAGATCTGGGATAGCACTTCATAGTTGTCCTAAACTATATTGCATGGCCAGTTATTGGATTTATTTAGACTGCCCCCTTCCCAGGAGGGAGCATGACCTTGAATAGCAGAAGCCTGTAGCCTAGGTCAAACCCCAGTGAACTGGGCCGCTGAGAACTGCCAACTACAGATATTCCTAACAATTGAGAGAAGGATGCATGGTAGAGGTGCTGCAGCATCCACTACAGCTTTTCAGTATAAGCATAAAATTTCTTTTCAGATTTTGCAGCCCGTGTTTATTTACCAGACTTGGCTTTCACTCCTACAAAGATAAAGGAAGAAAAAAGTGATATTCTCAATAAAAAAAATTCTATGAAATTAAACTCTTTAAATTTACAAGATTTTGGGGCCGGGGATTTAGCTCAGTGGGTCCACCGCCTGCCTCGCAAGTGCAAGGTCCCAAGTTCAATCCTCGGTACCAAAAATAAGTAAGTAAATAAATTTACAAGATTTTAGCAGTTAGGAATGAAAGCAATTTATTTAACTTGATTAAGAGTATTCTGTCCAGCCTCACCTCTTACTGAAGGCACAGTCCCTCTGTGGGCCAACAAACCCAAGTTTAGTGGCTCATACCACCTTGCGAAGGCTCAGGGACTTCTGGTCTACCTTGTTGGCACACAAGCCACAGAATGCTCTGATTCTGCTACTGTTTGTCTCCCAGGGAGTCCACGTTGTTGTGTTTGCTATAGTTCTGGGGTTTGTTTTTCTTTCTTCCTCTTCCTCCTTTTTCTTTTTCCTCCTACCTGATTCTTTTTTTTTTCTTCTAATGATTTCCCTTTCTTTCTTGTGTGCTCAGCAATTCATTTGAAAGCGTGTTTGTTGTAATTTATTTAGTACCTACTGTTTCATAGCAGAAAGATGTTTTGGTGTGTCTAGTCCACAGTCCTGCAGAGGTAAGGCCCTGACTTTTTTCACTAAAGGAAATTTTCTCTTCTGCTTCTTCTAATGTAGCTTTCAATTTACTTTTTGTATTTTATTTATTTCTTAAATCCTTTGCACTCACTTTTACCCTCTCCTTGAAAGCTCTATATTTTCTTACATTTCAGTTTTTATTCCTTGGCCTTTTAAATGAGGAATTATTTGATCATAGATTATACCCATTTGGGCCTTTTCTGGTTTGTATTGTTTAGTTGCCTTTTTGTCATATTCCTCTTTATGTATCTTTTTATATTATGGTACATATGAATACATTCAATACTCTTTTTGTGTGATTACTCAACATTAAATTGATTAGTTCTTCTTGGCCCAGCTATTTACAGAAGGATAGAACTGGAGACAGGCTAGGGAACTGAGCTGGGGCAGCTTAAATTTCTGTTTTCCACTAACACTCTGCCCTGGAGAAAGGCTCCTGTCTGCACTCACCTCATTGTTCTCTGACTCATTTTCATCATAACCCTTTGTAGAATGGCATAAGGCATGGTCTTCATCACGTGAGCACAGCCCGTGTATTCAGGCTCATTACTGTTGATTGTTTCTTGTCGTCCTTCACAGACCCACATCCCCTCTTGCAGAGATGACGTGCTGGCCTGTTTGCACATCACCTGTGATACCCTTAAGAGGGATAAGAGCATCTCCCCCAGCTCCCAGGCATCAAGCACTCATGTTCCCAGCAGGAGTCATTTAATGTCCCTCAGGGAGTGCCACCTGAAGAGCTCTCTGTTCTGCTCACTCATCCAGGGAGCGATAGGATCTCATTTCTTCCCTCAGAGTCTTCCTTGTCCTCATTCAGCTTTTTGAACTTTTGGCAGGCAGCCTTTTTAAAGAGTGATGTTGGGATTATGGGTATTTCCCATGTTCATTGGCTTCATTTGTTTTTCAGTCCTTCTTCTTTTTTTTGGTTGATGTAAAGAGCTTTCAAACCTCCATCTTAATCTAGGAGTCTGGAGGATGACTATGAGATGATGGAAGGCTTACTTAAACAGGAGAAGAAGGAGTGGTCTGATAGAGATCTGAGAAGGAATGGGCTATCAACATGACCT
Source organism: Heterocephalus glaber (assembly GCF_000247695.1). The sequence continues at coordinate 11,104,268 of NW_004624753.1, read as the reverse complement.
GGAAAGAAGGCATTCTCTTCTCTGTACAATGAAGGACAACAAATCCCACAGAAAGCATAAAAGAGAAATTGTAGGTTAATAGGAAGAAAATTGAAGGAGATAAAGATACTTGCTTCTGTAGGAGAAGTGGGGTCTGGCCCATACAGAATCAGCGGTATAATTTATTCATTTATTCTCCACATTTATATCACACACATGCTATGTGCCAGGCAATGGGGAATGAGCAAGAAGCAGCACAATTTCCTGTTCTATGATTCTTCACAGAGGAGCTAAGCAATGAGCAATCGGACACAATGATAACAACAAGATCCTGCTCATTGCTTCGTTCCTCTGTGAAAAATGAAGAATCAGAGAACAGGAATTTGTCTTGTTTGTTGCTCATTCCACATTGCCTGGCACATAGCATAGGTGTGATATAAATGTGGAGAAAAATGAATAAATTATATCGCTGCTTTCTGTCTGGGATAGGAAACAACAACACAGCAGTGATCAGTGGAGGTTTCCCTGCAGTTGTACTGTTTCAGTAGACCAAGAGGAACAGAGAGTGCAGACATCCAACAGTGGGGAACAGCATTCCTGGCTCAGAGAGGAGAAGAGCCTATGACCCTGAGTGGGAAGGGGCTTGGTAAATTTTAGGACACTCAGAGTGCCAGTTGGAGTTTAGGAGCACAAGCAGAAGTTGGAGAAGAAGGCACAAACCACACTGTACAGGCTTCTGTAGGAGCTGGGTTTGTGTTCCCACATGATTTCATAGAAATAATTAAGGACCTACATTTAGATAAATATGGCTAAATTATAAGTCTGCCTAAAAGGTAGTTGTTGAAAGTCAGGAAAAAGTATATAACCTCAATATGCTTTAGAATTTGTATGAAATGCTGGTTTTGAGGTAATTTGGAGAGAATGGGTAACATAAAAAACATAATATTACTCACAGGTTCCTAATTGCAGGGAGAGGCATTCATTCCATGTCACACTTCTAGGAATGCATACTGGAAGCTTGTTACACTTGGAAACAAAAGATACTGTGATATTTTAGAGGGCTTCATGCTTCAATCTGCATTTCTGAATTTGAGGGTATGGTCAAGGGAAATAAGCCAGAAGGACAAGACCTAGGATCTCGGGAAATGAAAGGTGAGAGGGTAAGAACCACATCAAACTGCGACATTCACAGTGCATGGAGGCCATCAGAGCAAGGCGGGGTTATATCCAGATTGTACAGCTTAATCCACGTCCTTACTTCATGTACTGGGAAAGAGAAATCACAATGGGAAACATCTTTAAATATCGCCTCTGAAAAACACTGCAAACATGTGAAGCAAGGCATGAGAAAGAAATCCAGAAGCAAGGTAATAGAATCCAAAACAAAATTTGAATTTTTTCTTATCAGGATTTGATATAGGACTAATGCATTAAAAGAAAAAGCAATTTTATAAAATCGTATCCTGTTGAAGCCAAAGACGGTGTTCATTTATTTCCTCCCCTCCTTCCTCTCTTCTTTCAACAGTGGATGTCTGAGATCATGCTACGTGGCTTTTCTAGACCAGTATACAGATTAGTGGCTCATTAGTCTTCTTCATGGCACACTTTCCTACATCTCATTTTTGAGGCTAGCATTATCCTGTTACCAAGATTGGATGAAAACATCATTAGAAAAGAAAATTATAGATTGGTATACTTTATGAATAGAGACAAAAAGAAAATCCTTAACAAAATGTCAGCAACTTGGTTTTACTAAATTCCAAAAAAATTACCACCAGTTGTTTGTAAAGCTTCTTCTTAGAGGTGGACAAAACCTGAGATCTAGGCTTCTATCAGAATCAGTATGAGAAATTCCTTTAAAAAGAGATAAGCCATGCAACTGGTTTTCTTTTGGCATTAGCTTCCAGTGATTCTTGGGGTTCGAGGGGGCATGAATGCCAGCTGTCGCTCTAGTGTTTGGTCTTGAAGCTCCAAGGGCTGGAAGGTGACTGTCCTTCCAGTTCAAGTACAGTATTCTGGCACTGCCCGCCAAGAAGCACAGCAGGTACACTGTGAGGAAGAGCTGGCCCCGAGTCTTGGCCAGAGAGGGAGCGTCTTTACAGCAGCCGAGAACATTCCAGCATCACTTAGCCTGTCCATGAGAAACTATTTTTGTTCATATCCATGCCCTGGTAAGGAGTTCAAGCTTATTTTGAGTTTGCTGATGACCATACTGTTGAGATGATATCAGGGCAAGAGGCCAAGAAACTACCATCTCTTCTGTGTTTATGTCTCAAGAATTATTTAGAAGACTGATCACTCAGTTAGCTGTGCCTCCTGGCCTTCTAGTGTTACACCTAGAAAGGTGACTCACACTTTCTTGAAAGGCACTTCCTGTTAAATAACCAGTATTTTTCTCTCAATATATGGTGAGATTCAAAAGTTCCGGCCAAAGTGTCAGTGTTGAGCCATGACTCCACAGTGCTCTAGGGATGCCATAAATGATCACTCATGGTGAACAGAAAGTAGCTCCCATCAGTGCTGTGCTAGGAAATACTTAAAAACTGGCTCTCCAAGGACGGCAGGGGGAGATACCTGATTTATAGAATTTTCCAATTTCCATGGTGAAATCTTAAGGATGACTTTATAAATTCAAAGCTGTACATAAGGGCTGGATATGTAGCACAGTGATAGAGCCCCACCTTACCATGTACAAGACCCTGGTTCAGTCCCCAGCACCAAAAAGGAAAACAAACAAACAAACAGAAATGAAAAACAAAAACAAAAGACTGCAGATGAAATGGAAAAATTCTGCAATAGGTAAAAATGTCTAAAATTAACTTGAGAAAGAGTTAGAAAGCCTGAATAGCCTTATTTTTATTAAAGAAAGGAAATTCATAAATAAATCTGCCTACAAGAAAAAGTATAAGAACAGATGGCTTTAATGGAGACGTGTATCACTTAGATAAGAGACAATGCCAGTCTGGTACAAATTCTTTCAGAAAATACAGGAGGGAACGCTTCGTACTCATTTTTTGACTCTAGCATTATCTTTTTACCAAAATTGGATGAACAGCTCATAAGAAAAGAAAATTACTATAGATCAGTATACTTTATGATAGAGATAAAAAGAAAATCGTTAACAAAATATCAGCAAATTGAATCTAGCAACATGTATATATAAATTATAATACTTAATGATCAAGAATGAAATGTCGGTTTGCATTCAAAATGGATATAATTCATCATATTAAATATATTAACTATTAAACTATTAAATATAAATATATAGAAACTTAAATATATAGAAAAACTATCATCATCTCAAGATATACAACAAACCATCTGAAAAACTTAGCACCCTCATGACAAATATTTGTTTGTAGATAGAAAGAATGCCTAAGTAAGTAAGAATAGAAGAAACCTTTCTCAACTTGAGAAAGAGCATCAGAGCCAAATCTGCAGCTAATACCAAACTTAAACGTTGAAAGACTGGACAGTTTTCTAGGACAAGGAAGAAGGCAAAGAAATTCACTCTAAATCACTTCTACTCAGGGCCTTAGGAAGCACAATTTGAAAAGAAAAGGAAGAAGTAAAAGGCATACAAATTTTATTTTATTTTATTTATTTTTTATTTTTTTGGTACCGGGGATTGAATTTGGGACCTTGCGCTTGCAAGGCAGCCGCCAGAACCACTGAGCTAAATCCCTGGCCCCATGGCATACAAATTTTAAAGGAAGAAGAAATGCTGTCTTTATTTACAGACCAAGTAGGTATAAAAATCCAAAATAATTTCTAAAATATCTACCAGAACTACTAAGTGGATTTAACAGAGTTATAAGAAACAATGTCAGTATGCACAAAATCTGTTACATTTTTATAAAATGCAAACAAAGAATGTAAAAGATATCAGACCATGTATACTTGCATCATAATACATGAAATATTTAGGGATAGACTCAACAAAATGTATGCATTGCGCTACAGTCATTGCTGGGAAAAATTAGAGTTGCCCTAAATAAATATATGAATATAACATATTCATGATTGGAAGATTAAATGTTGTTAAGAGGTTAGTTCTCCCCAGCCACAATGAGAATTCTAGGAGGATGTTTCTGGAAATTAACTAGCTGAGATTCTAATAGTCAAATAGAAATGTGAACGATTTAAAATAGTTAATTTTGGAGGAAGAACGGGTAGACAGAGCCCGTGGTAAGCAGAATTTTCACATAGCTCCCAAGATTCTGCCCCCTGCTGTCCAGGCCTGTGTAATCCCCTTCCCGAGAGCAGAAGAGGACTGTGAGTAGGATGGGATTTGTCTATGATTAGGTTATCTTAGGTAGCAAAGGTAAAGGGACTTCCACCAGTGGTTCCACATAGGGAAGAAGTGGTTTTCTGCCTTCTTGTGGACACCTTGACCAAAAGTAAAATTTTGGTCCTCATCCTAAAGATAGACGTGTCTAAACTACCTTTCAAACACATTTATTGCCAAGCCCATTTTCAGATCAGACCAGAAGTGAGGGCTCACATAGACCATAAAGCAACCTTACATGTATTTGTGTAGGGAATTCCAGGGTAAAAGTCATTTGGATGTGATCTAGAAGGGGAGGGCACAGGATCTGGGTAGACAAGCCACTGGGCCTGGGATCTCTTTACTCCACAGAGAAGCATTAGGCCTCCAGTACTTCACAGACTTTTATGTGCATATAATTGCATGATATGAACTTAAGGAACTTATTTGAATCAGGGCACAGCGGGGGAAAACCTGTGGTTCTGCATATCTAACAAACTCTTAGGTGACTTGGGAGTTGCATGGGACCACACAGAGTAATCGGCCATCCAAGGGCAGTTCTTCTGTTTAATCGGGCAATGCTTTCCTGGTACTGAGGCATCAGATCAGCCCTAATTTGATAGGTGTATGGAGAGTTGTCAAGTCTATACAGCAAGAAGAAAATGAAAATAAGAAAGATTATCTTGAACTGGACTCTATATGTCACAAGTAGATTTATATGTGATATCTCCATTGGCAATGCCCCTGCCCAGGTAACGTCTTAGAAATGCTGATCAGTCACTTACAGGATCTTCTTCCTGACCTCATAACATTCTCATTTCAGATCTCCTGACTCTCTCAGTTACCAGGCTATGGCACTAAGACACCCCAGGAAGGATCCTCTTTCTAAATCCTTGTTTTCACAGACCTGGAAGAAGCTGGGTTAATTTTTCTTCACAATTGTATCATTAAACCTCACTTGAATCATCTGATTCGTGTTGGTTCTAAATATCTCTTTGCATTCCCAGCACAGTATCCACAGCAATGCCCCAAATAATTTCCATTCTGTTCTCAGTCACATTTCCAACTGTCAGCAAAAGTGCTTCATCTCACTTTAAAAAAGGGAAGAACGCCTGGCCAGTGTGCATAATCCTAATCCTTGCCTTCTCTTGAGTTTTGATTGTCAGTCATTCCCTATCTTCCTTGTCCATTTATTCCAACTTCTAGCCACTAAGTATTGTCCAGGCCTCCTGTTTTGTAAAAGCACACTGACCTCCAGATGCCCTTTTACAGGTCTGTCTCTCTTCTCATCTCACAGCCACGGTCATGAATAGGACTCTCCTTCCATTGTCCCTGCCGCCACTTAAATCACTTGAAGTCTGGACTTTGTTTCACCAAATAATTCAGACTGCCAGTTTGAAGGTCATTCAGAGGAAAAAAAATTAACAGGCTTTTAGGCCAGGGATTTAGCTCAGTGGTTTCACCACCTGCTGTGCAAGCGCAAGTGCAAGGACCCAAGTTCGATCCCCGGTACCAAAAAAATTAACAGGCTTTTTACTGTTGTTATGTGTCTGTACATGTTAAAGTCCAATTAGTTTTAATTTTCCTTAGCAAATTCTTTCTTCAAAAAATAGGAATAGGGTAAATGCACTGTAGATTTCTTCTACGTAATCACCCGTTACTGGGGTGAAAATCAATAAAGTGACAGTTTCCGTTGCATTTCTTGTAAATGAAAACTTATATATGAACAAATGTTATTAAACTGAAAAGAAAATTTGGATTTCTCTATTTGTTGAAAAGAGAAATGTGGTACTCTGTTTCCCCAGCCTGGTGTAAGGAGGTAATGTTGAGAGGTAATGTAATAAAGATTTAAAGTAACTATCAAATATGTACCTTATAAATGCAGTTACCATGGATTTCAGTACGTCTGAAGTCTGAAGTGAAATGAATAATTCAATATTGTGGATAATTCAAAAATTATTCTTTGTACTTGAAAAGGTGTAGTAGTTAACCTGAAGCTAAAGCTTTGTCTTTTCTCTTTTTTCTCTTGATAATTTATAAACTGAGAGTGAAAATAGTTGACCCAAGAGCAAAATAAATAACTGAAATCCCAATCTGATAGTAAAGCAGTAAATATAATCTATAGTTGCCTACTATAATGATCAACCATTATGTTTTATAAAATAAGAAATATTTGTAACATCCAAGTTTTTAAGGGTGATTTTTCCTCCCTGACCAAGATTACCCAAGTCATAACTGACACAGTTGGAAAAGAATTTTGGAATTCTTCTGACTACTAACCTTGAGTTTCCAAGCATAGCCAAGTGTCTTATAAAAAGTGGCCTTAAAATATTTATTATTTGCAGTAGTAAAATGTGGGAGCATGAATGACTTATAAAAATGGACTAAAATTATTTTGTGTAATATTTGTGCTGCTTTTTTATTCTACAGTATTTTTTTAGTTTGAGAGATTGTTCCATAGGCGTTGTGATGCCTGTAGGATGTGTCCCTTTTTCGTGTTATTTTTTGTTTTACATTTACACAGGCATCTATTTTGTCTTTAAATTCTGTGCTGAAGGCTAAGGCCATTCATTTCTTTATTTTATCTGAGCTTCTTTGCTCACCATTAGTTCAAAACACATTAAAATAATAAATCAAGTGCTCTACTCTCTTTCTATGATTATGTTGCTAATGAGCCAAAACAAACCTCTGGAACTCAGATGCACTTCTAAATGATTCCAAGAGGATTCGGAGTCATCCTTTAACTGCCACACTCCCTGCTTCTCAGTGCAGCTGAGGCTGTATAAATGAATACATTTGCTAGAAATGTGACTTTGGGACATTTTATAAGTGGTGGTTTTGGTGCTGTTAGTGGTGAAATGGAAACTTGAGAAGGTGAAGATTAATTTAAACCACATGATGGGATTGAGGAAAAGGGACCGAATCTATAGCTTCTCGAGTGTGTGCTGACTCTGTACAGTGGGGAATGGGACCCAAAAGAAAACACCAGTGAACTTTTAAACCCTCGTGAGAGGAATCAAACCAGCACAAGTTACACGGAAATGATGCTGTTTCTCACAAGAGGCCTCGCTGGTCTCTCTCACAACAGAATGCTCTGCAGAGAGGACACAATTGAGAGATTGAAGAGATAGGAGGCCCCCAACTGTCACCCCTGAGCGAATGAAGCTAAACCATCTTTCCAGTCATTAACTAGGTTACTACTCTGCCTTTGAGCACAGCTTCCAGATTATATTAGGTTCTTTTAACAATAGATAACCAGCAAATTCTATGTTGTAGATCACTGATGAACTTGAAATAAAAGATTTCTTTTCCCTTGCAGTTCGTTGTAGCTGTGTTCTGGATCATCTATGCCTATGACAGAGAGATGATATACCCGAAGTTGCTTGATAATTTTATCCCAGGGTGGTTGAATCACGGAATGGTGAGTGGATTAAAACAACTGGCTTCCTTTTATTAAACAAAACCTATGAAATGATTATTTTGTAATTTAGACTTTCCTTAGCATGTGCTTAAATATCTGTCAGATCTTCAAAGATTATAATGAGAGATTATTACAAGAGAAGAATACTGAGTGTAAACAAAATATTTCTTCCCTTGGAATCGAGTCATTAGCTAAACTATGTGGTAAATGAATCCACAGTTGATAAGGAGAGTGAGTAGCGTTAGATACTATAACTAGCTCGCTTTGGGCTCAGTTTGATTTCTGTGCCTTTGGAAGCCTTGTTCTCAAAGTCTGAGGAGTATTTCCTCCTACAGCCCCATCAGCCCTCTGTTCCACCTCTGGCACATCAGAGCGATTGTGTGGGAACCAGCTATTGTACTCGGACAGTTCCCCCAAGAGCAGGAAGGCTGTTATTTCCCACAGAGATCTGTTGAAGGCATTTGGAGGCATCTTTAGTAATGGACTTGTTTGCCTTGCCAAGCTCTGCTCTTCCTGGGTGTTTGCTTGAGGATTTTCCCTTCTTGGATGCTTTAGCCACGGTGTTACCTTCACTACTTTCGAATCAAGTCTTTTGGATAGTTGGCACATAACTTTGCCAGACTTGAGGATATCTTTTCTGCAGAAAAATGTTGGGTCATCTTTTCTTCCAGCTTCTGGAATCAAGTGCTATTTTGTTATCAACAAGCCTGCATTTTGGTAATAGCGATTTTTAGAATACATCCCAGGGTGTTCCTTTTGAAAAGGGCAACACATCACAAAAATTACAGGGGAAGGAAGAACTAGAAATCACAAGTCTTAGGTCCAAAATAACAATTTTCCTTCAACTCCCATTTTGGTACATTTTAAGAAAATTGGTGTATACTAACAAGCAAACATTACTGTGCTGAGTGGCTTTGGTCCGAACTTTCTCCAGTCAAACCATCAAAAATGGCACATCTTGGAGAACTGAAATTTTCCTTGAGCTCGATTATAGCCACACCATTGGAGGATTATATGGTACCTCCACTCTGCCTTCAAATAAATAAGCTGGGTCTTGCTGGTTCAGGTTAGTCACCTAAGGGGTCTGACATGGTTATATCCTTTCCAGCTTTTGACTTTTCTTGAAGGGAAGGGGAAGTCCTGTTCATAACTCCATGCCTTTGCAGTCTTCTGCCCTCCTCATTCTTTCCTTCCAGACTTCTGCTCATCCTGTTGGCTTATTAGGAAGACTTTCCCAACTTCTCCAGGAAAGTTACCTATTCCACCATTTGTGTTTCCATACTGCTCTCATCTCTGTTATGCATATCTATGTCACTGTGAAAATGTTAAGCTCCTATGCAAAACCACGGCTTTGAATCCTGAGCCCTTGGCCCAGTTGCCTGGCATTTGGTTGAGTCAATATGTACTTATTAGATTGATGAATGAGTTCATTATAGCCAGTTTTCATAATTTTTTGCTAGTTGATACTCATAGATGTATTTTTAGATTCACTGTATGCCAGGGTTTCCACAGTGGTTGTGCTGTTTAATTTTCACAATGGCAACATAAACAAGGAATTATGATCTCATTTACAAATGAAGAAATTGAGACTCAAAAAAGTCAGATAACTTGCCCCAAATCACTTAGAGTAGTAGAAATGGGATCTGAACATAGGCCTATCTGGTCTCTAATGTTGACACTGTCTACTAATGTTTTACCTGAACAAAATATCAATTGGTTTTTAGAAAATGTTATTTTTCTGTAGGTTTTTACAACTAGAGTCAAGAAAATACAATGGTAACATCTTCAGGATATTTTGCAGTTTACTTTGAAACCATGTAGATAGTTTTCTGGCTAAGATAAACCAGTTGACAATTAGGTAGGAATTTTAAGGAAAGTATTTCAGAACATTCATGACTCCCCAAAGAGGATTTCAAGTGGAAATGTGCTTTGCGAATCAGCACTCCAGCTATTAAACCAGGAAACATTGTCATATGCTCTGAGAGGAGCAGGCATTGGTCACAAAGCAGGCATATTCATATGCAAATAGCAATCAGCTTTTATGACATGTGCAAATATGAGGTGTCCAAACTGAATGAAACAGGAAATGGAGACTTCTGAAGCTGCTGCCTCCAGTCCAGTGTGAAATAATGTGTTTCCTGTTTCTGACATTAGGGGCTAGGCTAAAATCAGTTGTATCATGTGCTATAGAAGTCCTTACCTGGACTCTTTGGCCTATTGCTTATATCCTTACACTGCACAGTATACATTCAGGCCAGGAATGAGTCACATCGTTGCAAGTTCTTGTACAAAAATTTTAATGTTTCAAACAAATAACTGAAACGTGTGTGTAGCCATTAGAATTTGGACTTGACTATCTTAATTTTCTCTTGACTCACTTTAACAGGAAGATCTTTTTCAAGTGGATGGGAGAATAATTGGCTGAAGTTCTTACTCTTGGTGATGAACACTACTTAGAAATATAAGGAGGCACTGAGTGACACAAATATTTAGGAAAGAGAAAGGATAAATTAATTAACATGTCAAATCCTTGGACATAATATGAGCTCAGTAGATTCTCTCACAATGAATTTTGTTTCCTAGCAAAAATTAATGATCATTTCTTCGCTTTACTTCCTGTTCTATTTCATAGCTTCAAAATCACTGAGAAAAGAACTTTGTACATGGTGCCTGAGAAATGCTTCCCAATGTTGATTTACATTGCTCTAATTTTGTATAGATGTTAGTGTAAATACAACCTGCATAAAGCTCTTTAGATTGGCAATTAAAATATAAACATCACATGCTGAAATCATGACTGTGTCATAAAATTTATGATATTTTAAAAGTTAAATCAGTTTTTTCAGTTGCTTAAATTTTAAAGGTTTAATATCTTTTAATGTTAATTTGTATTTACTTTGAATTCTAATGAAAACTTTGAATAATTTGAAAATAACTTTAAATATATGAAAATTCAGTTAAAAGGTTTTACATTTACTTTAATATATTTGATTAAAACATTCAAATTGTGTACATTTTGATTGTGTAGATTTTGATTATGACATTTTATTTCAGCTAATATTATTACTATCTAGAGATCAAATTTTATAAAAATGTCCATTGTAATGTCATATTCAGTGATTTTACTGAAATGAAGGCAAGAAAAAATTTGAATATATTCATTTTGTTGACTATTTTGATTTTTATATTTGAAATATATCTATATATGTCATTTTATACTCATTCAATCACAGAACTGATTCAATCACAGATTTTTCTATTTTATTTCATGAAAATATAGGTGATGATGTAGGAGGATGAGACATTTTACTTTGTACTTTATTAGCTTAATTTGTAACATCAATATTTCTGGAAATGGTTATGACTCTCTAGAGCTGTGTGCTTGTAGTGTACACAGGGGGTGTGTCTGTTTGTTAGATCACACCAACACAGCTGTGGGAATCCTACCAAGGGACACATGTGACATTAATGGATTTGTACTCGTGGGCCCTAGAGATAGAAGGTACGGTGGCCAGACCATGGCAGGGTCTGGATGGGAGGAACTCCCAGGGAGATGGGGGAGAAGAGACACCCAAGGGTTAGTGCCTTTATTGGGTCAGGGTGGAGTACACAGACAACAGGTGTGAGGCAATTTCAGCGGTGTGTTACAATGTCACTGAGTCACAGTCAGGGAGCACAAGAAAGGAAGCTTGTGGTAGGGATCTGCACTACTATTGCCTGTCCAGACATTTGCAACTAAAAGAATTCCAAGAGAGAAGGTACCTTGTTCTTATATGAAAAATTACATTCGCTATTTGAAGGGTCTTAACCCAGTTTCTAGAGATCTTGAGCCCAGAACCACAGCACTTAGGTAGATGCAGCATGTAAGTATGTCCTGCAGGCATCTCAGAGGGCACCATCTAAGTTTCAGATTTACAGCATGCCACTATCCAGCACAAGGTTAGTCAGATAGCCAACCTAGGAAGACTTATGGGATCTGAAATTCACAGGGCTTTCTCTTTGATTTACACTGGCATTGCCAGCATTTAGACAGGATTATAACCCAAGACAAGTGTGACCCATCTTCCTTTCTATGGTCCACCTCTTTCCTCTCAGCATCCAGTTCCAGAACTTACCTGAGGAAAAGGAGAGGAAATGGCTAAACAAATGAGTTAGAACAGTAGTACAACCTTGTACAACTAGTGAGTTATCTCCAGGCTCCATGAAAATAGCCAAGAAACAATTTTAATTTATTATGTGTAAAATATAGCACATTTCATTGGAGCCAGTCCAATATCTAAAACCAAAAATTGGTCTATCCTTGCAGCTCTATTTATCTTTTTATTTCCTGCAGTTCCAGCAGTGCATGGCATGCATTGGGGACTAGCTAAGTGTTCACAATTAAAATGGTATTTGTACATTTGCCTCGGATGCTCAGAAGAAAGTCACATCTACAGTGGACCCTTGACTTATGAACTCGATTGGTTCCAAGGGCTGGTTGTAACTAAGTAAGTACAGCCGAGATCTGGATGTTTTCCTGGGTACACACTATAGATAACAAGAGGCAGATGAATCTTCCATTAACCTAATTAACCCAAGTCATTCATATGCCAGGCCGGTAGTAACTTGAGGGTCCACTGTACTTTTATATCCTCCCACTGGTGTTCACAAAAGAGAAACAAAAATGATATCAGCAGATGTATTTGTTTCCAAAGTACATGCAGAATGGACATGTACAGTTATGATAGAGTTCTGGAAGGCTTATAAGACAGGGGGACTGAACTTTGATTTAACTTAATCTAGCAAATATTTATTGAAGATCTATGCTATTTTTGTGTTCTTCATATATTCTGCTGGCAAAAAATTTACCCATCCTAAGAGATTGTCTCTTCACTCCGTTGGTTGTTACCTTTGCTGTGTAGAAGCTTTCTAATTTGATATAAACCCATTTATTGATTCTTGTTATTGTATCTTGGGACTTGAGTTCTGTTCAGAAAGTCCTTACCTATGCCTGTGACTTCAAGAGTTCTACCATTGTTTTTCTTCTGGCAGTATTTCTATTTTTATAACTAGGTCTTTGATACATCGTGATTTGATTTTAGTACAGGGTGAGAGATAGGGGTCTAGTTTTATTTTTCTGCATATGCATAGCCAGTTTTCCCAGCACTATTTTTAAAAGAGGCTATTTTTTCTCCACCGTATGTTCTTGGCAACTTTGTCAAAAATGAAATAGCAGAAAGTGCTTGGGGCTGTTTCTGCATTCTCTATCCTACTGTTGGTGGGAATGTAAACTAGTACAACCACTGTAGAAATCAGTATGGAGATTCTTCAAAAAACTAAAACGTGAATTTCCGCTTGATCCATACCTCTTCTGGTTATCTTCATGAAGCAATAAACATCATCATGCTCTAGTGATACATGTATACCCATATTTGCAGCAGCACAACTCAAAATAGCTAAATTATAGAAGCAGCCTATATGCCCATCAACAGATAAATGGATAAAGGAAATGTGATATATTTACACCATGAAGTACTACTCAGCCATAAAGAAGGATAAATTTAAATCACTTGTAGGAAAATGGATGGATCTTGAGAACATAATGCTAAGTGAAATAAATCAGACACAGAACATTGAATATCACATGATTTCTCTAATATGAGAGACTCAAAATATAAATAATTTAAAGAACAAAATAAAAGAGATGATAGGAAACAGGGAGATAAACTCTATGGAAATGGGAAAGGGACAGGGGAAGGAGGAAGAGGGAAGAATGGGGGGCATGAAGGAGAAGTAAAAGTGATCAAAATATAATATGAATATGTGTCAGTTCCCCCAGATGAATATAATTATTGTGTAATGCAAATATATACTAATGCAAAAAAAGTAATTCAGGAAGGAAGGCAGGCAGAAGGAGAGAAAAAAGAAAGGAAGGAAGGGAGAATGAAACAATGATAGAAAAAAGGGGGGAGTAAGGAAGAAAGGAAGAGGAGGAAAGGAAAGGAAAAGAAAGGAAATGGAGAAGAAAGAAAATCTACAATTTGTACAGCACTGTGGTAGGGATTGTGGGGTTACAAGATAAACGCAGTATGTGAGCAGTCTTAACATGTTCACAATGGGGCTCTAATTCCCAGGTCTCAGTGCCCAGTGGCTCCTGATTTGGACTGGATTATTTCCACCGGCTGGAAGCTCTGGTGGTACATGCACGGTGGCTTGTACAGCTTCTTAGGAGGTCTTTGGCTACCATCATGCAAAGAAAAGCATTGCTTTGTCAGGCCAGGTGTCCTCAACTTACATCTCCTAAAGGAAAACATTCAAATGGCGTAAAAATTATCGTACAGCTAATTTGTGGTACAGAAGTTGCAAATGCCTATTATGTACACCACCATGGGGTACTTGTAAGATTTCCATGTTAAAATTTAGACAACGAATTATTGACAAGTTACTGACAAATATAAATGAAGTCTTTTAATTTCGTGAAATAAAGTTGTTGATTCTTGTAATAATTTTCAAAATTGGTATGAATAGTATTAATTGATATTTATATCTGGGCAGTAATTATTCAAAATCAAGCACCTAACTAGATTTGGTCCATTTCTAGACTTTTTATTAATTTTATTAGTCAAAAGATGGATAAAAGTGATTAGATCCTTTTGTATCACGAGGGCAGGTGGAGGTTGGTATATAGGAAAACGATTCTGCAGGCTCAGGAGCAATCCCCCAGGGTTGTTCTCACTCTAATGAGGATAAACACTGTTACACTGAGCTCCAAGACTTTCTCTTCTGCTGATTATAATCTGAAAACGTCAGTGGAGTAAACACACCTTAAAAGCTATAAATAAAGAAATATTTAAACTCTAGAAAGAGCGAAATTGAGTGATGCAGTAACATGCAAAGCCGATGGTGAGATGGTGCCTCTGACCACCAAAGATCTAATTAGTGTTAGAAAGCACCATGAGAGTACAAAGCACTGTGGAAGATTAGGAGATTATTATTATCACCGCAGACAGGATCTTGATATCCTTGTAACCACAGCAGGAGTTGTTCCATCCCTGTGTAATTTACCAGGAGAAGAAAATAATAAACCCCACCTCTCTTCTTGCCTGATTTGTTTGTTGTCCTTGTTATATGTAACCAATGCTCAAGAGCATCTTAATTTAGGCAACTATTTATTCTGTTCAATATTATTTTGACACTGGGTAATTATGAAAGATTGTACACATCTGTCTTTCCCTGAAGACAGGACATTAAATACTACTTGGATGATCACGGGTCTTGCAGGAACTCAACTCTGATGTTATTCTCTTAATAGTAACATGATTTATGCAGTGCTTCCAGCTCTGGGATATGCAGATTGTGTGTCCCGTGATCCATGGAGTGTGGGCCACCCTGATATTAGGTAATTCATGAAATAGGCTGCTGGTTGAAGAAAGACCATCGTAAGCATTTCATAGGGAAAACCTGGCTCTGCTCCATTACTCACATGCATTCTGAAGTAACTATAAGTTATCTGGAAATTTTCAACCCTGAAAGTAAGAAACCTGAACAAAGGTCAGAAATTTCCTGAGAATCGCTTTGTAGGATTCTTTGCGAAAACAAAATAAAACCTCAAAGGTCAGGGACAAGGAGGAGAGCGATAGGACAATGAGGCAGATACTCTCAGAATTGCCGCACAGTGTTCTCCTGTGTGTGCATGTCGTTTATCAAATTTTACTCATGATGGCTTCTTCCCTGTGAATTTTCATTTGTGACCCTTTTTTTTGCTTAAATTCTTTTACTGGTACATTTTAGGTATACAATACATTTGCATTTATCATTGGGTGCTTGTACCTGTACATGATGTATCTTGGTTCTTATTTTTTCCCCATTCTCTGTGCTCCCTTCCCTGTTTACAAAGACTTTGTTTTAATTTTTTCCTTTTCTCATAAATTTTCCTTTCCCTTCTTTCCTTAATTCTATAAAGTCCAATTCTCTTCTGTTAGATTTTTGCAGACTTAAATTTTGACATAAAATTTTGGTTACTATCTTTAAATCAGTTACAAATGTTAAGGTATTTGATTTTAGGTATTGCTGATTTTATTTTTATTTACCATTTCAACCAAAATATTGTAAATCAGAGAAAATATATTTTTTCAGTTAATATTTAAGTAAACTGTGAGGTGGAGAGACAGAGAAAGTGGAGGGAGAAAGAGGACATTGTGTGGGGTCAGGATTGAGAGAGGGAAGGGCAGGGAGAAAAGAGAGGGGGCAGACGTACAGGGGAAGGGGAGAGAGAGCCACAAAAGAGGAGGCCAGGTCAGAGTTGGGACAGGAGACTACAGCTGGGTTTTGCGGTTTGCAGATTAATTTTTTCTCTTAGTGCTGTGCATATGACGGGCTCTGGATAACCATCTGGTAAGTTAATGGAACAAGGGGCCTCCTTGCTGTTCTCTGAACATACCAGGCACCCTTCTTTCTTTGGAATTTGTCCCCCAGAAATCTGCTGGGGGCACTCTGTGTTCAGTCTGCTCCCCAGTCTGGCTCACCCTGAGCAGCCACTTGGGTGCTACAACTGCCCCATGCCTCCCAGCTCACTGAAACCCCTAACTGCGCTCTTCCTTCCCCCGTGACACTTACTTATCTCTGGTACTGTGTGTGGTTTTGCTTATGAGTTGTATTTGTTGTCCATTTCACTCTGCTGAAATGTAATTTCCCTAAGGGCAAGGATCTTCACTTCAGTTACTGGTTTATTTCCTACACCTAGCACGGTGCCTCTACCTAATGGGCAATCAGTGAATATTTTTGAATAAATGAATTGACCTTATAAACATCATCATCATCATCATCATCATCATCATCATTGTATGTTTCTACTTTTTCTTGTTCTCTTCTTTCTCCCACTCTTTCTCTCTTCCCTTGCTCAGTAATTGACAGAAAGTGCAACCTCAGATTATTGACATCCTTGCTGTCTCGCACCTTACTTCACTCAGTCTGCTCTGCACTGCAGCACAGTCCTGCACACAGAGCCTGTTGCCCCGCCCCCAGGGAGTCTCTATCCACATACCACATTGCTACTCGGGCCACGTCAGTGTCCACAGAACACATCTTTGCTAAGAGCTACAAATCAGGGAAAAGACAGGCTGGATCAAATTCACTGAAAAGCAGCTCTATATATTGATTATTTTATCTGCGTGATAGTATAATAGTCAGACAATGGATTTTTAAGGCAATTTCATGCCATCAAAAGTCCCTTTGTAGAACTAATTTTCCACCCAAGGCCAGATTCACAGCCAATATTATTATCCACTTACACTCTGTCCTTTGTGCTTCACTTAAAAGATGAGCAGACCCAGCAGGAATGCTAGTTCATCAAAAGGTCTATAAGTTCTGTTCAGATATTTTGGAGTCATCAAGACCCAAAGTGTGGTTGACTCAAGTGCTTTCCCCCAGTCCTTAAATCCAGAGACATTTCAAAGTAAACTGAATTCATCTGTTTTCCATTTATTTGCTCCTAGGTCTTCGTATTTCGGGGAGGGGCGGCGGCAGGCAGGAAGGTGCTGTCCTAGGCACTGGCTTCCTTTTTCACCGCCACAGACAGATCATTCATGAGGCACAGACCCAGCTTCTTGGCAGAAGGTCACATCCACCTCCTTTCCAGTTCCCTTTTAATTGAAACTTCAACCTCAGCTCACATCAGCATAGCTGCCAAAGAAAGTAAAGTGGAAAGAAGCTGCAGTTTCTGCCATAGAACCAAAGAATCCCAGAATCTTAGACCTGTGAGTCTCAAAATCATCCGGTCCATACAGCATTTGATACCTCCTAAGTAACCAGACAGTGTCCTGGCCGATTAGCACCCTCTGCTAGAGCAGCTCCAGGGATGGGGTTCCAGCACTGACCAGGGCCATGCAGTGGTCTTCAGCTACGGGAGAAGCATCATTCTGCAGGATTTGAATACCAGTCCTCTGTGTTCCTTTCATACTTTCTTTTGACTGGTTCTCACTCTCTCCTCTGACTTCAGCCTCCATAGTGTTCACATGGGTCCAGTGTGCTCCCTGGTCCCATTACCCACGTGACCTCATATTCAACATCCTTGCTTATTACTGTTATTGAAGCTTCTATTAACATTGTTGGCAATTTCATTATACTCTAGACCAAAATTTTTACATCTTTTGTACCTACTAGGTTGTGAGTAAGCTAGAATTTAGTGTTGCTTTTGCTTTTGCTTTTTAGACACAAATCTTGGACCCTTAGATTCAGTTCTAGTGAATTCCACCTTGTTAAACTCAGTGTGAATACAGGATGAGGTATGGGAATGGTAAATACTAAGAACTTGAGGATTGTTGAATATATACATTGAGATTTAATAAAGTGAAGCACTTTGTCTTGAACTGTGGTTCTTAACTTTGTGCCAGTGGGTTGAAGCTGCTTCAGAGGCTAAGATTTGTTAAAGTCAGCAAGAAAATAGTTGACTTTTCAGAGATGCAAATTTTAACCATGTGGCAACCTTGCTTGGTCAAAATAGGCGTTTAGATGAAGATGACATGAGTCTTGGCAATAAGGAAGGGTGAGCAGCAGTAACAGCTACTGAATTATTTCCATATCCAGGGATGGAGAACCAGGAGACTATAAAGAGAGAATTATCTGTCAGGATCTTGTGGGGCTCACACTGGAAACATTGGATGGTAGCATGGGTCAAAACCTAGCATTGAAGGGCAGGTGTTCATTCTTCCCATTTGGGCTGGATTCTAGATATCTGGAGTTTCTAAGGGGTCCTTGTGTTGGTCATGCATATATAAAGCAGGAAAAGAAACTGCTGAGAGTCCAAGACCATGGAGACAGCAAGGGTGCATCGATGGTCTCCCCCATCCTCATTGTTATCTGCATACTTCTTTGTCCAAGTGGTGGAGAAAAATGGTTAGCTGAAGAGGCAAGGACAAGTATGTGACAGTCCAGTAGAAAATGTTCAGTGTAACTTACTTTTTCTCTGTGATCGTTGGATTTCGAATCTAAACCATTAAATTTACCCCACAAACCCTCTGGTTCTTTGGGGATATTGAGGTCCTGACTAACTTCCCTGAGCCTGTTTATGCCCCCTCCCAAGGTGAGGCTTCTCCAGGAGTGCTCGCTCTTTGGTCTTTCTAACCTTGGGCACCATAGAACTCCAGCCATACCTGCCACAGCCCCTCCCAGCTGCCTTCAGGAATGAGTCCATACCAGTTTCTCACTCTTCTGTCAAACTCCACCTATCCTCTGCATATGTCTGCTCTTCTCCTACATCATCTGCTTGCTCTTGATTATATACCGCTCCCTTGGCTCTCCCTTGTTGGTGAGATTCTTTGCTCTGCTCTAGCACCCTCTGTGCTGGACTTTGTAGGTTGTTATTTCATTCTCTGGGAATGGATATTGTTGGAGGGGAGGCAGATGGTCTGTTTCCTCTGCATATTCCCGTCATCTGGCTCAATGCCTGGAACATAGTAGGTCTCAGAAAATGTTCTTTGCTAGGAAGAATGTACGAATGAATGACTGAGTGAATTAATTTTACCATATTTCCTTACTTTCTCAGTTTGATCACACTTTCTGGAAAGGAAAAGAGATTATTTCCTCTAAGAATTTCCCTTGTGTCTTATGATCATTTTTTAAATTTTCTGTGCTTTATACTCTAATGTCAAGCTCATTGGTTTATAATCTTCAGAGTCAGTCTTCCCCCTTCAAATAGCAGATCTATGTGTGCTGCCCTCCAGCTGTCCAGCATTACAACTTGTCCAAGCTCAGATAGCTCCTGAGGGGCCGGGCTGGGAGTGGACGCCTCACCAGCAGGCCTCTGTACCTCTGTCCCATGGGGCCTCTTGCGTGAGCCTTATTCACATCTAACTGAGGGGATACCTCCAAGCAAGCGTATTTCACCACACATCTCTCACTAGAACACTGAGAAGCACTCATACCCTTTTGATAAACAAAAGAAAAATAGGTTTTTCTTTTTATCCAAGCAAAGATGATCATTTCCTCTTATTTTTACCATCTCTATATCCAGACCCAGATAATGAGTTTGCACATAACGATCTAATTAGGGTATACTTTAATATAGGTGCAAAGATTAGCTCTGATTGGTAGAAATGGTTCCTTTTAATGCAACTCCCTCTCACCCTTATGTAATACATGAATTCATTTGACCTGGTAGTAGAAGTAATTACCATATGGCTGGGTGCTGCTGTTCATGTGGCTGCTATCTGTATGTTAAGATGAAAGATAGTGAGTAAACCTTGCTTTGTGTGCCTACCCTGCTGCCCTCCCCACACACAGCAGTGTGGCTTTCTGCTCCATTCTTTTCCTCACTCCGGGTTACCCCGAAACGAACTGCTCCATTTCTGTAGACCGCACTTCTACAAGCTGCAGACATTCGAGCCACCCAGAAAGGGTAACTGAACCAAGTGACCTCTGCCTTTTCCCAGGTTTTATTATTCTGTGAAATCAGTTTAGTGTAAATGATTTAAGAGTCTAGTCAGAATAGAGTTCTGTGGACAACAGTCTTCTTAAATTTCTGCACTGAGTTCCACTTGTGAGAAACCAGAGCTTGTTGTGGGGATTCATGTGGTTGGCCATGGTCGTGCCAAGTATAGTGCCTGCCACATGGTAGGTCCAAGAGCTAAAATTCTATAAAATAAAATGTCCCCATAGCTAATGACTTCTAACTTCTCATACAAGAAGCAGCAAGATAGTGTCAAATTCTATATGAAGTTTCAAGAAAAAGCACCCTGGTAGAAGTCTTATACTTGTAGCAACACTGAATCTGTAAGTATTTCCAAGGATGAAACTCCTTAAAAGTGATATAAAATAGATATTTATCTTTGGACAAAGAACTCAGATCTCCTGTATGCATTTTTAAGCATTTCCCATCAGTTGTACCTATTGGAAAGACCTTCGCTTAAGCTCAGAATTTGTCTGCTAATCTTCACACATATGGCAAATGTGAACTAATCAGACCACAGATATTTTGCTGCATTCCATGGTGTCTCATTTATTTGTTTGATTTGCAACTATAGCAACTAGATTCCACCATGTTAGGCTTTTACACAGACCTACAGTGTGATCAGCTTGGTTGACGTTTGGCACTCTGCACTATATTCAATTGAAGACATATGCCCATACTCACTTACCACATTTTAAAACTGTTTTTCACACTGGGTAGATCTGTAATATTTGCCTAAAAATATGAAAAGCAACCTTCTGCAAGGATAGTAGGCAATTAAAAGATGTTGTGACCTTCTTTCCTGTAACATTTCAAATCTTCAACTTTTTTTGGTGTGCTTTTCAAACAACCATCTGACTTTGAAGCAGGCTGCCTCTCTCTACAGAAAGCTAGCTTCTGCTATGACTAAAAGGTTGACCTGGTGCCATGCTGGTGCTGTTCCACACGTGCTGCTCTGCCCAAGAAGAGTAGTTGGAAATGACCTTGGAACAGAGTTTTGCCAAGATAATGAAATATGGGCCTTCATGAAGTGCCATTTTTCAAGTGATGTGCTGAAGAGCATTTGTAGCATTGTCAAAACTCATCTTTTGAATTTGGTGTAGTATTATCACAAGTCTTTGGCATCCACAAGGAATGATGCTCACTTTTGGTTTTATTAGCTGCACTTTGTTGGAAAAATTAGGTAATGGAGAAAATTGACATCCCAGTGTTGTTTGTTGTAGGTAATTTTTTTAAAAAAACATGTTCAGTAGGAAACAGGGATGCTCAAAGGTGGTAGGAGTTTAAATTTTAAATGGGGGGGTAGGAGTTTAATTAAGCGTTGAGCTACAAATGGAGTTGAAGATGTAGTTAGTGGATGAAGAAAAGATGGTAGGAAGAGGTATGTCATGTAGGTTGGCTATTGGTGGGATTCTGATGCCCTAGACCTAGTTCCCAAGAGGGGACCATCCTTTTTCTCTGTACCCACAACCGCAAAGCACACTGATGTTATTTAAACATGGTAATTAATGCAAATGTCTGCTGTTGCTCTGTAGTTCTCCGTGTTACTGAGTGATATATTCACGCTGATGCATAAATGTCTCCCATTGCACTTCTCATGTTGGTGAAGTTAGCTGACTTCTGAGGATGTGGATGAAATGCAGCAGTGCTTTAACCTAATCCAGCAGTCAGGACTGGTGCGACTCTGGAAAGTTCTCCTTTCACCTCATAATGAAGCAGGAGAGACAGTGCCTGTTTGGACCATTCTACATGGAACAACGTGAGAGTATCGGGGAGAATTTTGTATTCTCTTAAGCCAGCTCTCTGACGTTTATACAAAATCAGATTCTACACTTCTTTAAAAACAAAACGTAGCAAAAAGACCACTCAACCCCTCTAAGAGCCCTCTAATGAGGTTATAAAAGACCTCTGACCATTCTTAGAATTCTGGTAGTCTTTACATCTGTATGATCAGGGAAACACACTATCAGCAGCAACTTCCCAGAACATTTTTTTTTTACTCATTTCAGACTTTTCAATAAGTAATTTGACATTTCTGTAAGTTTAAACTGGAATCTCTAAAATGAAGGCATTTTTTCCTCACAAACTCAAGCCTTCCAGACTTATCATTTTGTAGAATTACATAAGTCAGTCATGCAACTAAGCTAAAAGTCAAAATTATAGATTATAGTGTTTTGCACAAATGTTCACATTTTATATAGTATAACTTACATTAAAACCAATAGTATATTTGTAAAAACAGTTTTAGTACCCTAAATCAGATCCAAACTTGATGGTTTTTCATTGTTTTCTAAATGTCTTATACTAAATTATTTGCTTGTGAATTTTCTCCCCTATTACCTGTATTTGATAAGTTTGCTTGAAAAGTTCTAGCATAGGAAACAAAAAGATCCTGTCATTTTACCATATTTTTTTATTGATCGGTCTTAATGGTGATTTGGTTTCAATTTCAGTACCACATTTTAAAAAAAAGATATGTATTTCAATTGAAAAACACAATTTCTCTACTAAGCATCATCTCTAACTTGGAGACCTCTTATATTAGTATGACTGATTTTGAATCTGTTTCCTGAAATGGTGCTCTTTGTAAATAAAGTAGGCTGTGTCTTAGTCCATTCAGCCTGCTATACTAAAATATCAGAGACGGAATGACTGTATTTCCCTTGGTTCTGAAGGCCGGAAGTCCAAGATCAGGGTGTTGCCTGTCAGGTTTGAGGAGACTGAGGGCTTCTTACTGTGTCCCCACATGCCTGGAGCCTCCATAATAAGGGCACTGATCCCATTCCTGAGAGTTCCACTCTCATGGCCTAAGAGCCTCTCAAAGGACTCACCTCCTATACCATCACCCTGTGGGTCGGATTCAGCTCAGCATGTGAATAGGGGAGAGAGGAGTATAAACACTCAGAGCACAGAGGGACTAGAGAAAGAAAGGAAAGTGCCACAGAGAACACCAGGCCTGAAGAACACCATGACTTCAGGCAGTTGCTATCAGAGATCCCAGATCAAAGAAGCCAGGAGGCAAAACAAAAAGAAAAGGTGCAGGCCAGTGAGCTTTGGCCTGTGAGACTCCTTGTGCCCCGCTGCCCACTGACTTCGGCAGGCACACTGCCTTTCTCCACCTGCCAATATCTTCATTTATTTTTTCAGTAAACATTTTAGATATGAAGGAAATAGGGAGCTTATTATTATTCCAAATAACTGACAGTACCTTCACCTTTCTTTTTTTTTTTTTGTATTAAATTCTTTTATTGGTGCATTGTAGGTATACAGCACAATTACATTTCTCATTGGGAATTGTACCTTTACATAATGCATCTT
>NW_004624753.1:11038386-11075821 GCF_000247695.1 Heterocephalus glaber | reverse complement strand
AAGCCCCTTCCTCTGGACCAGGAGCAGTGGGACGACGGCTCAGAAGCCCCTACCTCTGGGCCGGGAACAGTGGGACTCAGTACCTTGGTCTGGTGGTCTCGTGTCCTCTGCGTCTTTGTATTGTGGAGTCAGGTGGCTGCCTGTCTGCAGTGGGGTGATTCGGTGTCTCCTGTGCAACTCAGGACCTCGGTAGGGTGTGCACAGACCTGCCTGTCTGCAGCGGGCTGATTCGACGTGTGTTCTGCATGACTGGGGACCTCGGTGAGGTGTGAGCAGATCTGCCTGTCTGCAGCGGGGTGATTAGGCGTCTTCCGCGTGACTCAGGACCTTGGTAGGGCATACACAGACCTGCCTGTCTGCAGCGGGCTGATTGGGCGGGTGTTCCGTGCGACTGGGGACCTCGGTAGCATGTCCACCTTTCAACTATATCCAGAATCTTGCTTTATTTTTAGAAATTATATGAGATTATTTTGGATATGTTGTTATGTGTGTGAATGAACAATAAAACATTTTTGTGTGAAAAACGTCTTTCTGCATCCTGGCACAAGTGCTGCAGTTGAGCAGTGGCCTTCTTTCCAAAGTCCCAGGTAAGACCTTTTTCAACCTGTATTCTAAGATAGTGGGACTTTGCCTATTCATGTTCATGTCTAATCATTGCAAACTACAGTAGTGCTCCTTCTTTGTGGTTTTACTTTCCACAGTTTCAGTTACCCATAGCAAAACCTGGTCTGAAAATATTACATGGAAAATTCCAGAAATGAACAATTCATACATTTTAAGTTGCCTGCTATTTTGAGTACTATGGTGAAATCATGCACCAGATTCTTGTTTTGTCCTGCCCAGGATGTGAATCATGCCTTTGTCCTGAGTATCCATGCTTGATATACTACCCACCCATTAGTCACACAGTATCTATTTTCATTATCATATCTAATGTCAGTGTATTGCAGTGCTTGGGTTCAGCCCTTCTGAAGTAGCCCAGCCATCTGTAACAATGTCTTTGTTATTCATTTCATCTCATCTCATCGTGTAGGCCTTGTATCATCTCACACCATCACAGTCAGGGCAAGTACAATGAGGTCTTTCTGAGAGAGAAAGACACATTCACGTAAGTTTTATTATAGTATATTATTATAATTGTTCTATTTTATTGTCATTATTATTAACCTATTACTGGGCCCAATTTATAAATTAAATTTTATCATAGTGTGTATGTGTATGAATAAATATGGCATGTGTAGAGTTTGGTCTAGCTGAGTTTCATGTGTCCATTAGGGGTCTTGAAACATAAACCTGCTGATTAGGGGAGCTACTTTTCGGTCAAATATTCTCTATATTATCTTCATTAGTATTTTTACTAGTACACATAGCTGAAAGGAATATGATTGTCCTTGAAAGCTCATTTTCCTTAAAAGTCAACCCCATCTGTAGAGGTTTGAGTTATGTTTTTCCCTTTCCACACCATTAGACTTGCATTAATGGTGGTCAACCCTGATTGGTACGGACCTCACACTCAGAGATTCTGGCTGATTCAATCTTGGCTAGGACCCACACAGCATCTGTATTTTTCAAATGTTCTCTTACATAGTTTTGAAGCAAGTTTGAGGACCATTGAATTCATTGGTCTCTCCTGCATTCTTGGAATCCCAGGAAAGTGGTAGATGGAAGAACACAAAGAAGTAAGTCATCTTGGTTACATCTGGAAGGCTATGGCAGAGGAACACACCTGAGGAAATGGAAACAATCGGAAAATTCAACTCTTATGAATAGTTACAAGGTGGCATCTCTGCCTTGGTTTCTACTAGAATAAAATACTGGCACCATCCCTAGATTCTAGGAAAAACGAATTAATATTACCATTTATTAGAAGATGAAAAGCATAGTACATGTGTCAATTTTCATTAATCCTTGGATATATTTATGGAGTTCAATGGTCTGTAACTAATTAGCATCTGCAGTTAACAGGGGATATGGGTTTCCTCTGAGTTATATGAAACAAAATATAAATCTTTTATATAACTCTATTTCCTTCAGAAAGGAGTTTTACTTGTCAGTGGGATTTTTAAAGTTTTATTTTATTTTCTTGGATCTCCTTACTTTTCCATAAATCCTATAAGCAGAATTACAGTGAAGTGAGTCATAGTCTTAACAGTTTTTCGGAGCTTCTTCTGCCAGTGCAGCTTGGATTAAAGAAGATTTTCAAGAACTGTGTTTGGGAAAGATCAGAAGAAAAGGACAAGGAAGGGAGAAGGGAAGGGAAGGAAGGAGGAGAGGGGAAGGGAGGGCATAAAACATTTTACACGAGGTTGCATTTGTTTTTAAACTTAACAGCATTACACAGGTAAAGCCTTCGTGGTCTCTTTCTGGTAAGTTTTAGACAACCCTGAAGACCAAATGAGTTTGGGTTTTAAAAGTTCTTTCATGAGCCGGTTGCTTGGAACTAGAAATGTGTTTTCCCATCAAAATTTTGTTATATAAGTGGTAATTAATTTTCAAGACTAGCTCATAAACTCTCTTCGTTCTGTTTTGAAGCTGAATTTCTATGCATTTACCATAATAGTAGATTATACAGCTGAAAAGTGGTTGATCTAAAGAACACACAAGCAATCTAAGCAATTGTTGAATCCCATAAAACTTTGAACTTGAACCACAGGTACTGGAAAGAAAGTAGGATTTGATTTGAGGAGTCTGAGGATGTTCAGAACATTCAGTGCTGGTATTCAGAGCAGCAGTCACATGTGCTGTATGTTGATCCCTAAAAGCAGTACCTTTAGATCATATTAGTGAGGGCCAGGAACTTAGCTCAGTGGTTCCGCTGCCTACTGCACAAGCGCAAGGACCCAAGTTCTATCCACTGTACCAAAAAAAAAAAAAAAAAGATCACATTAGTGAATCTTCGATACAAATGCCTTCTTTTCCTCCTGTGACCAACATACTGGAGCACATCTATGTGTTTGATGGTCCTTGCTATTTTCACTAGCAAACAAAACAGAATCGCTCTCCTTGTGCAAATTATAGTCAAATTGGAGAGAATATAAAATAATTTCCAAAGAGATGATTACTTATGATTCACCCGTATTTTTAAGACAAGTTATTGTTAGAACATAAAAATCCGTACAAATTTACACTCCTGATGCATCTGGAGAGGGGAGACCTCAATCTTTGTTAAAACCTGGAATGGGTCAACCACTTACATATGCTTTCTCAGTTAATGGTCAGAGTAACACCAAAAGATAAGGGGGTTCATTCACAGTTGAGGAACTGAGAATGAACATCAAAGAGCCTGGGTTCAAGCTAAGTCCATTCAGCTCCAGGCAACTCATGCCTATCTGAACTTCTGGGCTCTGAAATTATTCTGAAGATACTTTCTATTATTTTACTTGACATTCCTTATATAGCTATCCATGCAATAGGGTCCTCCTAGATTTAAGAATGGAGGCTGTGTTATCTCTCCTAACCCTGGGTGTTCCTTCAGGGTAACGACCTCTCTTTCCATTTCTGACACATTTAGTGTCTACACCATCTCCTGCTTACCTATGGCTTCTAGTGCAGTTATCTCTCCTTCTTTCCCATTATATATTTTTGTCTGACTATTCATTTTGTCTTGATTTCACTACCCCGAGCCTTTATGGCAAGCTGCCTTACCCTTTAGAGAAGTAGCTACAGAACACATTACACAAATAGAATAGAGATTATTAGGACTTCTGGAATATAAATTCCTCCAAACTCTCTTTTCTGCATCTTCCACATAACCTAGAAAGAGCCCATGCCCTTGGGAGTGAACAGTCAATATTGTTAATTAATCATAGAAGTTGAAGAAAGTTCTTATTATTTTAGGGAGGACCCAAAAAGCTGATGGCTCTGGCTTTATTTGCTAATTTCACCATAAGACTCAGTACTTGCCTTTTCCTCAATGGAAATTTGGCTCTTGCATTTTCTCCCGTTTAGCATTTGTAAATGAAATATAAAGGATGATGATCACAGCTCCTATGTCTCACTGCCCTCCCTCTTGCTGAGCTAGGCACGTTGTAGGTAGTGTCTACTTAATCCTCACAGTGTTATTAGTGTCCCTGTTTAACTGCCAGAGAAACTTCGGGCTAGGGAACTTAAATGTCTTTGGAGGAAAGCAAGGAAATAAACTTTCCTTTTATGTTCCAGCAAGAGATGAAAGAAATACATAGGGAAGAAAAAATTAATGTGTATTTGAGGATATATAAGAGAGAAAAAATTACTTAAGATGGGTCAGTACAATGCAGGAGAGGCTGGGAAAAACTGCAGATGACTTAGGAGGGATTATTTCTGTCTATCCCTATACTATTGTCCAGGAGGCCAGAAAGGCTATTTTTATATATGAGACATTCTTTTGTCATGTGATCATACTAGGAGGATTAAATTTCTTTAGTCCACACATTTATTTGGATCATTTCAAATTGTGTAGTTTAATGTGTGGACCAAAACCCCAGTCTTCTTTATCTTTCTTCTGGGTTGGCCCTTCCAGCCTTCAGTAACCCTGGGACCCCTCCACTCTCTGCAGGCGGCCCCAGTGCTCCCTGTCACCAGTGCCCCAGGAGTAGCACCCAAGGCTCCCAGAGCTCATCTGTGGCTCTGCTGAGTGGTAGGACAAGCAAACAGGGTCTTCCCTTCTGGCCGCACTGGACAGAGGGAGACGCCCAATTGTGAGCAGTACTACTGGGGGATCCCCAGCAAGTGGGCCTCACCTGAGCATGACGGTGAGAGACTCCCTCATTTTTGAAGATTTGCTCAACAGATTGATTTAACTCTCTTGTTCTTGGGACTGCTCTAGATACCAATTTTGCTCTTCTTTAGAAAAACAACAATCAAGAGGGAATGTGAACACCTCCAGGAAGGGGAGGGGAGGGGAGAGCTCCAGAGGCCAGTTTTAAGGAGCAAAAGGGGAAATGTAAAGCAGATATGATGATTTGTGAAACAGTTTCCACTCGTGCTTTCCTTTGAGAACTCAAAACAGTGGAATGTTTCTGGAAGTGGAGTTGAAGGTAAAGCTGCAGCTGGAGGTATGGCTAGAGAATAAACAGAGGTGCAGAGCTGGGGGAGTCCCGTGCACCAAAAACTAGTTTAGGTTCTGTCTTAGTTACTTTTCGCATTGTTGAGACAAAATACTCAATACCCACAGTTAAAGGAGAAAAGGTTTATTGGACTCATGGTTTGTAGAGGTTTCAGTCCACAGTTAGCTGGCTCCATGGCAGGGTGGCATGGCAGAGGGGCATCGCAGAGGAGAAACAGTTCGTGGCAGGGCAGAAGACGACAAATGCAAGTGACCAGCAACAAGCAACAGTAGCGGGTTCTTTCTGCCCCTTTTTTATTCTATCTAGGCTACCTGGCTTAGGACGGGTGCCAAACCAATCAGTGCACTAATTTAGTAATCACACACCTTAATCCTAGCACCCTTAACTGTAGCATTGCACCATGAATCAATCACACCCTCTAGACCCAGCCACCTCTGCAAAAGCCACACCTATGACCGCATGAGGCTTTGTGGGTGGGACATCTAAGCAAAAGCCGTAACAGGTTTTATCTTTCAGGTGTGGACATTTTGCATGAGCAAGATGGTTAGATGTGCACAATGGGAAGATGGGAAAGAGAGGTGACCATGACTGAGTACCTGCCTGTGTGAAGACAGGAATGCCACGTCTGAGTTACAAAGTGCACCACATGTGAGTCTCCTCTAACTGAGGTGCAGAGTACCACAACCGAGGGGTCCACTGAGCCAGCCAGCAGTGCTCCATGTCCCAGCCAGGGGGATTCAGGTTCATCCTATTGGTTTAGGGAAATTGTTGAAGGGTTTTAGCAGGGTAGATGGAGTCAATGGGCATTTTCAAAGGCTTTCTCCTTTTTTTTTTTTTTTTTTTGCTTGGCTCTTTCTCTCTATTTGCTGACTGACTTGGATCCCTACTATCTTCCAAAATAAACTGATGTTTTTGTTCCATTTTAACTCACAGATATGTTTCCATTCACTTCCTGCTGTTTATCTGTGTAGAATCCACGAGATTTAACACACATGGTGTGTTTAAATCCATTGTTGTTTGTTGTTGTTCCCTGTGTGGACTTTAACGCAATAAATGTGCTTCCATGCACTGCTGTTTCTCTTACTTACTGAGAAGAGAAGGCTTCAAAAGTTTCGCCTGGTCAAGCCAGGGCTAAGTTCTCAGATCTGACCCGAGGAGCTTCTTTCCTTGTGTCTGTCCCCGAGATAAGATGGTCCAGCATCTTCTCAGGCTTGTTTTTGTGGGATATGGATGCCAGGAACATCCAAAGTTGCTAGTTAAGCCCTGGTTTCTGAGCCTATCCAGTGGACAGAGTTAGGAAATGTTCACCCTAACTTAAAACACATTAGGATTCATACCAATATTTCCAATTCAAATTTATAATTTTAGGATTTTTAGGTAAATTCTTTTCTGTTTTTCTCTCTTTCCCCTATGTTGAATATGATATTTCTTGATGACATTAACATAATACATTATTTGATTTATCCTAAAATTTATTTAGGTACTTTTTACATGATAATAGCAACATTATTATTAACAAAAAGAGAATATTTGTCTGAGGTTCTTTCTGTCCTTAACATATATTTCACTGAGATACACAGCCAAATTTTTGCTTTTAATAGTACCTCAGATTAATTCCTTTCCATATGTGGGTTCAACCAACAACTCAATGCATAATTTTATTGGTTTCATTTTGCTTTTAGTTTTGAAGAAGGGTCAAGAAAAAAGCAAAATCTCACCATACTAGAGATAAGAATTTCTTTAACATTTTACTACATGTGCTCCTAGTCATTTGTACACACGGAAATTATTATAAAAGTGGAATCATAGCTACTGCTATAGCTTGTATGTAAAAATGGTGGTCTCAGGGTGGTCACAGTGAAGTGGTGGACCCTTTAAGAGGTGAGGCCTCCTGGGAGGTCATTAGGTCCCTGAGGGTCTGCCCTCAGAAGGGATGAATGCTGGTCCTGCAGGAAGGCTTCCTCCTTTGAAGAAGGGTTTAGTAGGAAGAACTGATAAAAGCAGCCCAAATTAGAATGTAAGAGAAGAAGACTGAGATTGGCCAACACCCACACTAGGAGTGTGGAGCAAAACCCTGCAAGGGGAAGGGGATTTTATATGGGTGGGGAAATACCTCAGGGAGAAGGAGCAGGGGAAGCCAAGAAGGCTAGTGCTTCCTGACAGAGGCAGGGTCAAGCCATCCTGGCCTGTACCAACACAACCAGTGGTACTGGTGCTAAATGACCACAAGGGGAGAGGCCAGAGGAAAGGGGAGCTTGCCTGGACAGGAAGCAGTTAAAAGGCTCACCAATGTGGCACTTCTTTGGTGGAAGAAGATTGGTGGCTTCATCATCACTTGAGCCAGAAGTAAGGGCAGAATAGCAGTTGGGGGAGGGGAATGCTTTCTCCTCTCTGCTCGCTGGTATCTCTTCTTTTTCTCCCAGGGTTAGAGCTGCCACTTCTGCCCTGTGCCCTTATTGAGCACGGTCAGATTTTTTCCCAGCTCTGTGACAGTGGCCTTTGGTTCTCTTTCCACTGCTTAATGTATTGTCACCCAGGGTAATTATGTTGATTGTAAGATTAATCTACAAAGAAAAAGGAAAAGTCATAGGAAAATTTTCAGAAAAATGGTTAAAAAGCAATTACTTGGGGGGAGTGGATGAAGAGAAACTCTAAAATAATCCTTCCCATTTTGTGCCTCCTTGCTTGTCTACAGACCAGAAGCAACACAGGCAAAACAAGCAAAAAAAGCATACACATGAATTGATGAATTGGAATATTAGCTGCATGACTTATATATCTTTCTTTTAAATTTTCTGTATTCTGATTTAGGTATTTAAGTGCCTGCAGAAATTTCTAGGGATATGGCACTAGAGATAAGCAGTTTGTTTTGTGGAAATTCAAAAAGGGAAATGTATTTTAGAAAATACAGCGAAACCATGAAATTGTGCTCAATTTAGAGGAATAGTTTTCTGACCAGGTATCATTTAAAGGCATTGGACAGGAGGCCTGAGTTTTGACTGTTTCTCAAGATAAGTGTGCATGCAGGAACCCAGATAAGCATCTTCGGGTTCCTGTGAAGTTGGTATTATAATAAGCTAAAAATGCCCATGGCCTCTCTGGGAATATCAGCATGCAGATTAGATATAAATGCTTCTTGGTTCTTTCTCATAATTTCTCTGATCTTACTGGTAATAAAAAAAAAAAGTAAGAAGAAAGAGAAAAATCTTTCAGGAGTATAAAATGTTATTGAATTTGCAGTTGTCATGGTTACCTGCATAGTTTCTTGCTTTATTAATGTGTAATTCCCTTTATTTCTGGAAATATCATTATAGTGAAAGAGAATAGACCACAGCTTTTTAGCAAGTTTCTCCATGTGTCTCAGAGACCCGGAGCCTGTGATGAATGTGTGTATGGCTTCTCGGCCACCTGTGTCCTGTTGATTCAGTAACTAGGACATCCATGTTTAAGAAAAGACAATTTGAAGTTAATGACTTTTGAAAATTCCTTAAAAGTTCATATGTTTCCCCAAACAAAGTGATTATTTTTTCCTATAGGAAAATAATCCAAAGCTTGAGCCTCTAACTAAAATAATTTAGGTTTCCTGACATGGAAACTTTTAAAAGTATTTAATTACTTACAGGAGTCACTTGGAGGTATTCAAGAATTTTCTCTTGTTTTTGATTAGCTTTTGTATGTGTGTGGTAATGGGGATTGAATCTAAGGCCACCATACTGAGCTACACCCCCAGCCCTTTGCTTGGTTTTTCTCTTAATGAGATAGGGTCTCATTAAGTCACTAAATTGCCCAGGCTGGGCTTGAACTTGTGATCCTCCTTTTCTGCCTCCCAGTGTGCTGGGCTTACAGGCGTTCACCTCCATACCCAGCTCTGACCAGACGGATCCATTTAAAACTCTTTACTTGCTTGCTTATTTATTTTCATCAGAGAAAGGCTTTTGTGAGACATTGATAGTAGAGGTTTTGAGCAAGTTTTCTAAGTATATTTTCCTACTACTCAAGTTGAGTTAAATAAAGCTAATCATTAAGTTATCTCTCAGGCTCACAGCATATGGGAGAAGCTGCCAACTGTCTCCCTTCCTCATTTCTCTTCTTCCTGACTACATTTCCTAGAATTCCTTGCTGGATCTGGCCACTAGAATCCTAGAAAGGTGGCATGTGACTGGATGTTACCCTTGTCCCTCTTCATCCACAAGTTTCACATCCGTGGATTCAGCAAGCTGTCAATTGAAAATAGTTGAAAAAAATGTCACCTATGCTGCACATGTAGACACTTGGTGCAACAATGGTAACATCGCATTTACATTGTATTCGCTACTGTAAGTAATCTAGAGATGATTTGAGGTATACAAGAGGACAGACATAGGTTCTATGTAAATATTATGTCATTCATTGTTTGTTTGTAAAGTCCACTCTGTAGACCAGGCTGGTCTCAAACTAACTTGCAGTCCTCCTGCCTCAGCCTCCCAAGTTCTGGGATTACAGACATGCACCACCAGGACCTCCCATTGTGCCATTTTATGTAAGGGATTTAAAATATTTGTATTCATGAAGGAGTCTTGTAGCCAATCCCCAGGGGAGGACATAATCACTTGCAGGTCTGGTCCATAAACACTTCCCACTTAACCCTCGGTTCATCCCTGGTTGCCATGCTGGTCAGTGACTGCCAGCCCAGATCCTTGAATCACTTAGATTCATCAGAACTTCACAATAGGTCAGGAGCTTCGATTTCCACGGACAGGAGACAAAACTGCTGAGATGGGAGGTCTGCACAAGTACGTTATACCGGTGATAGTTACTGTAAGAAATATCCTGCTTATTAACATTTCTTCTAAATGGACCATGTAATGCTTGGGAGAAAGCCCATGTTTTTTATCCCATAGCTTCTTTCACAGCCTTTGAAAAGAAATGAGCCTTGTAAATTCTGGAGCCCCCTAATCAGTGTCTAGTGATAAAATTGCTGTTTTAAAAGAGTTCCATAGATATGTATGGCTGCAGCAATAGTAGATATTTGGAAAATGTCAGACCCTGTAACTTATGTATACAGGAAATCAAAAGAAAGGAAATAACTTTTCTAGATATTTCTGTGTATGGTGCCAAGTACTGGATTCACTTCTCTGATATACATGGCCTCCTTTATTCTCTGTAATTCTCATAAGGAGCTCTAGCATTCCCATTTTATAGATTTTAAAGGGTCACAAAGGTTAAATAACTTTATCCATGGCAGGGGAAGATTCAAACAAAAGTTTGACAGAAACCACACACAGCAAAGCTTTTTACTTTGCTGCTTTTTGTGGAATTCACTCAGTTAACATCAAGTGATCACCAGGATAGAACTATAGCTAGTAATAATTGAGAACATAAGCAAATAAAATGTGATCATTTGTAATGCTGGGAACAGAAACTCTCATTCAGTTATTATAAAACTATAATCTCAAGATTATTGAAGTTTACTTGCTATTTTAATGAAGACATCCAAACAGCAGTTATAACAGATTGAAAATAACAGCAGCTTAAAACTGAAAGTAAAGAGGTCTCCAGGCCAGCTCTTCCTCATTGAGGTCATCTAGCGCTCCATGTTCTTTCATCTGGTTGCTGCTGGATCCTCTAAGTTTGTTCCGCATTCACATGGTGGGAGTTGGTCCACCAGGCCATATCTGCATTTAAGCCATTAGGATGAGGTTATAAGAGAGGAGTGAGCACACTTCTTTTCAGCTGGGAGCATGACCCAAAATTGCACACACTTTTGCTCGCAAAAGTCACACAGTTGTACGAACACATAGCTGCAAGAGAGTCTAGAAAATACCCTCCTTAAGTACCAGTACTTATGTTCCTCTAGAGGAAGGTGGCAAGAGAGATTGTGGAACATAAGACAGCCTTTGCCGTACCTTCTTACCTTCCTATTGTTTAATGGATGTGCAAATGAGAAAGATCCAGAACTGCTTTACCAGGAAGGAAATGAATCAAGAAAACTTAAGTAAATCAGACATTAAGGTTTCATTTCTGTTTAATCTCTTCAGATGCATGTGCCAAGAGAATCAAGAGTTAATGCCTTGCATTAATTCAATTTAAAATATGCTAAAAATATTCAATCAGTATACTCCCAATAAAATGATTGCAACAAATTGAGAAAATTTGAACTAAGACTAGATATTAAATCACATTAACTATCTAGAATTAATTTCAATAGGTTTGACATATTAGGTTATAAAACAAGACCTCATTTGGAAGAGACATTTATTGAGGAGTGTATAAGTGAAATGATATGATGCTTGGAATTTTCTCTAAAACTGTCCAGGAACAAATGGAAGAGGGGCTGGTGAATAATGAAACTAAGTTGGGAACATTTTAGTTGTTGAAGCTAGATGAAGGATATGATGATATTCTTTGTACTTTTATGTCTATTAGAAATATTACATTCTAAAAAGTTAAATAAATACTTGTTCCAAGAAATAAAAATATGTTTGGCTATGCCTCCATGTTCATATGAGCTAATTTCTGTACTCCAGTTAGCCCTTTCTTAAGTTTTCCAGGGTATTAAGCTGCATGCATATGTACACCTAAAACCCCTCTGTTGTTTACAAATTCATTAACAATTTGCTTTTGAGTTAACTAAATAAAACTTTCATGAGTGGCTGCTGCACGTTGTGATAGAAGGGATGCAAAAATGAGTGCATAAGGCTCCTTTCAGCAAGCGTGAAATTGAATTGGGTAGATGAGACATTCTCAATAAACCTAATTCAAGAGAATTCTAGAAGAACGTGCAAATGTCAGGAGATCACAGCACATTGGAAAAATCAGGAAAAGAGTCCCAAGTGAGATATCACAATATCCAAAGGAAATGTGGGCTTTTGTCACATGGAAGTGGAAGGGAGATTGATCTTGGCAGGAGGCCACCGAGAGGAAAGCCAAAACATAAGATGGTTTCCTGGTGACAATACAGGGAGATACATTTTCTGGAGTGTGAATGCCTGTATGTTCCCCTAAAGAAAATCAGGGAGTAAATAAAGAGGACCAGACTGGGGAATTAATAGTTTTTTCACGGACATATAGTTTTGAGATACTGATGAGATGTCCATCATGTTGGGACTCAAAGAGATCCCTGTGGGTAGTCAGTCACCTGCCAAAGTTGATAGCTTAGGTTGTAGGTAGATGCTGACTTTAGTACTAAGGAGAATAGGGAACAGATTTCAGTTGACCTTGAAGATAGCGTGAGACATTAGTGTGACAAGATCTGTATTCCTTCTCCTCCTCCTCCTCTACTGAACTCTCAGCAGTTCTTCATCCCTACCTCTACTTTCTCTTAAATTCTTCCCAAGAGTTGTCAACCCAGAGCATCTCTACTACCTGACTTCCACCCATTCTTTAACCTACCCCAAATCAGAATTCTGCACCACTACTCTGACACTGGCAGGGTTATCAGTGACTGTCATGGTGACCACAGATTTCATGGTACTTGGTACTTCTTACTTTGTTTGGGACAAGGTCTTGCTAGAAGCCCAGGCTAGCCTCAAACACATGATCCTCCTGTCTCAACTTCCCAAAGGCTAGAATTACACCCTTTCATCACCATCCCTGGCTTCCCTTGCTTCTTTGAGCAGTGTTTGCCTATCTGGTAACCCTGTTCTTTGGAGCTCTGTCTTCCTGGCCTCTGCTTTTCTTCTGGCTGCTGCTTCTCCAGTGTCTTTCCAGGATGCTCCTCTGTGGGACTTTTATAGACTGTGCTGCCCCAGGACCTGTGCTGGCCTCTCTTTCCTTCCCACAGTCCCTCCTGGAGGGCCATCTTCTTCCTCCATGTTTTTGCCTGAGTCAGTGAAGCTACCACATTTATATTTCATTTAAGTTCTGGTCCTTGTGGGTTATAGGATTTATGCTTGGGATTATAGATAACACATATCCATAATGGAAATTTCGACCCTGATCTCCCCCAAACCTGTTCTCCAGCACAATAAATATCATCTCCATCTCTTGTGTTGCTCAAGCCACCAAAGTGAATCATTAAATCTGAGAAGGGTTCATAAGACACATCCACAAGGAAATCCAAGCAAATATTGCTCGGTTGGGAAATGTGCTTTGATCCCCAGACTGTCGTTGAATGTAGCTAAAGTGTATAGACCTTAAATGTAAAGCTTTCTGATGCAACTTTATTGCAACAAAGCGGTTTCATTTAGGGACCAGTGCTATCTTTAAATTTAAATCTGTGATTAGCTTCAAGCTATATAGTTTTTTAAAAAGATTTTGTGACCTATTAACACTGGGCTGCCACGCTGTCTGAACCTGATCACATTTGGTGACAGAACTAAACCCAGATGCCCCCAGCAGTAGAGGGAGCCCCCAGAAATTATTTGGAAGATCCAGATGGTCCCGCCTCTCAACAGGATTGGAAATCCACGGGTATAGACATCTCCACCAACCTCTGCTCTGCCCAAAGTGGTGAAAAAGATAGCAACTCAAATTCTCCTGTTTTGTAGGGACTAGGAATCCCTTCCTTTCTATCCTACTCAATCTGGAGTGGATGTGAGTAAAGTAGGCTTATATTTTAGCCATGCTTTATAAATTGGTGTTCGCTTAAAGACACAGTGATTTGGTTCTACTTCAGGAACTAGCAAGCCATTTGTGTGATTACTGAGGATGTCCTTAGCCCTTTTCTATGCCGTCTTCCATATCAAGCACATCATAGCAGTAACTGATGCTGCCTGAGTATTTACTGGTGCACACACACACACACACACACTCCCAGGTGCTCTGAATATACAAACTTATTTCATCCTGACACAACTACGAGTTAATTGCTGTTACTGTTTAACAGATGAGGAATTGAGGCATAAGGAATTAGTAATTTGCTCAAAGATAATGGGCTGTTGCAAAGTCAAGATTTTAATACAGGCTCTTTGACTCTGCCTTTAGCCACTGTATGCAGATAAACTGTCTCCAAATGTCTTTTTCTGCTCATTTTTCTGTGTCATTGATATAAGATGTACCATCAATTTAATTTAATAATATTTTCCAGGAATAAAGTAAGCACTACCAAATCCAGTGCAGTTACATTGAGGGTGTCTTTTAAAATTTTAATCATTGCTTTTTCTTCTTCATAATTCCTTTCTATCTTACGTCCTTGAGTCTTTGCGCTTTGGGGACAAGTTAATTGCAGAAAAGAGGTAAATTCCTGGTCATTGACTTCTAAAATTGGGTCAGACAACTCATAAAGATTATCAAGAGCCAGAGATGAGTTTTTTGTTTTGTTTGTTTACTTATAGGACAGGATATTTCTTAAAGTAAAAAAAAAAAAAAGGCTTCAAGATTTGCTCTGTATATCATGAACCAGAGGCAAACGATTCTCTCATATGAGTTGGGGAGAGTAAAAGATGGTGTGTGAGAACCTTCCTGACCCGAAGAAGATCATCTGTTATCTGCTGGCAGGAGAGGAATCGCAGTTCAGTTGCTGAAGGACCCTGAGAAGTTGCTCCTGAGAAGGTCCTGGAGATAGGAGAGAATGGAAATCTCAGAAGTGTTGAAGGATTAGAGTTCCAGAGCATTCTCTCCCAAAGAGGAAACAAGCATCAAGACAGTGGGGTGGAAACCCAGTGAGGTCTGGTTGAGATGCCTAGGCTGCACAGAATCACCTATAGATTCCCTGTGTCCCCAGAGGCCTCCCTGGGAAGGGATCAGAGGATCTGGGTGTCCCCCTAAGGAAACACCATCAGCAGATTTGGTGTGAATTCTCTGTGCTGGGGGATGTGGACATAGAAACAATGTAATCAGCAAAAGCCCTGTAGGTAGAAGTTCTCAAGAAGGATGACCTGAACCAGAGGACAAAGATACCAGATGTTGCTCCCTCAATGCCATAATGCACACGGCCATTCCGCCATTCCTAGAATTTAGATTCTGTCCCAGAAAAAAGAGTTCCACCTTAATTTGCCTATATGTAAATTGGAATTTGACTGCAAAATAACTGAACAAGATTGAGTTTCCTGAAGTGGCTGTGGTGATAGCAGGTAATTTACTCAAGGTCACATAGAGAGAATAATGCAGCCAGGATTGAAGTGAGATGGTCAGAGCTCATTGTGTGTACTCCAGACCACCAGGCTGGACTACACCATTCTCTCCCTCACTCTGCTACCACCATATTTCCCACAACCAAATGGAATGGTAGCTCAAGGTGTAAGTTAAATTACATTATAGAAAGTTAAATTGACTGTGAAATACACCCTGTGACTTTACACAGAAAATCTGAAGATGTAGTAACATTAAAATGTTTGAGACTGGAAGAAGTGTAAGATACAATCTTTTCTCCCCAGCTGTTTTCCCACCACCTAATCCATATTCACTTGAATTGTTGCAGATGCCTCCAAAGTGGAGAGATTTAGTTTTTCCTGTGTAATTAGGAGCAGGAGAATTGGGACTGATGATTGGAATCTTTAGTGAGATAGAATTTTGTGCAGAATCAGAAAGAACTTCCTCACCATCTCAGATATCCAGGGATAGAACAAGCACCCTTGGGTAGTGCCAAGTGCCGTGTTCCTTGAGATGTCATAGCATTGCCCAGACACCTACTACTAAGGGACCTTATGGAAGCAAATTCAGTAGAGGACATATTGCTGGATGCCACGGCCTTTCTGGTCCCTTCCTATTTCAAAATTCTGCCATTTTAAAGTGGAGGCTGTGAGCACCATATTGTTATGTGTTATGAGTGGGAAGTGAGAAGACAGAAGCAGTGGGTACAGAGTAGGGTTTTGAAGGTAGTTACCGAGGGAAACAGAGCTCTGCTGTATGGTGTGGTAGGCCTCAGGGAAGATTTAACTGGGAAGGACTGAGCAGATTGCAGAGAAAAGTAGGAATGAAGGAAAAAGAAAAACCTGAAAGTTAGAGGAGTTCTGTTGCTGTATCTATGACATTCTTGAATTGGACACTGCCACAAAACTGGAAACCCCGGAAGATAACCACAGGCTTGAAATCAGAGAATGTTTTTTTTTCATTTTTTCCAAACAATTTTTCTTCTTTTGGGGTTTTTAAAAAATGTTTTTCTCTGGGTTTTTTTGTGAGCGTGAACATTAGTTTCTTTGTTTTGTTCTTGTGGGTCTTTTTTTTTTTCCTTCTTCTTCTTATTCTTTTACTTCCCTCCTGTCTTTTTCACCAGTTTCCTAGGCCTTGGGAAATCTTCCTTTGGCCTATAACCTTGCTTCTAATTCCTTTTTCTCTTTATTGCTCTATTTTTCCTCTTCTCTTTTTAAAATTTTCTCCCCTTAATTACCTCTGTCTTATTTTTACACTCTGTATAATTTCTTTCTTTTTCTCCTTCTGTCTTCTGTTTGTTATCAGATTTTGTCCTGTTTACCTAATTCTGTAGACACCCTTCTGCTCCCCAGTAAGACCCTTTGCACCACTTCCCCCACCTCCCCCTCACATCAGAGTTTAAGATTTCAAAGTTGTCTTTTTGCATCGCCCCATTCTGAATCCCTAAGCCTTTAACAGTATAACCATGAAACATTGTTAATCTTTTGATAGTTAACTCTGTAAAATTACTGTTGAGATCTTTTTACCATTAGCAAAGATATAGCTGTTGAATTTAGTTTATATTAGCTGTAAGTTGATACCTGGGTTGCCTTAATGGTTACATTATAATTGACAGTTTCTCCTCTAGGATTAAGGGTAGTACACGACTGGTTCATATGGTATGTTCTAATTCGTCTCAGGCAATACTACTGTAGCTGTTTTGCTTGATTTTAATTGGGGTCACATAATTGTTGCTATTTATCTCTAAGGCCACACTCAGATTGCCATTGTGACATTAACAATACTAGAGTACATTCTCGGAAAACTCGGTTGTTGGGCTAGCTACACTGCATCTTCCTTTCCCAAAATAAAGAAGGTAGTGGAACCTTGAGGCCATGGCAAAGGACTATAGTTAGCCATGCCCAAAGTACATCACTGAAAAGTAACTAAAGAGATCTCTATACTAGCAACAAAGTCTCCACATGATAAGTAGCCACAAACCCCAGCACAAAAGAAAACAAACAAACAAAAACAATAGAAACATGGGAAGAAAAGGCAACAAAACATCTCCTAAAACCCTCAACTGTGTGGAAGCTAATTCAGAGGGCACCAAGGGGAAGAATAGAATAACCACATACCTGAAATACTGGAAAGTATAGTAGGGGCTGTTAGAAAACAGCTTGAAGAGATACTCATGGGATTAGAGAAATATAACTAAGCAGATAATGTAAGTAATAACCAAAAAGATGCAAAGGGTCTCCAAAGACACTAATAGAAAGCTAGATGAGCTAAACAGAATGATATAAAACATGAATGATCCATTTACCAAAGAATTAGAGTCCATAAAAAGGTTTAATCAGAAATCCAGATTAAAAAGCAAATTGAAAGTATGAGTAGCAGAATGGACCAATGTGAGGACAGAATTTAAGAACTAGAAGACGTTGATACCTTCAAAGACCGACTCCTCAAGGACATCTGAAAAACAGCAGGAGAAAATGAAAAATTGATTCAACACCTGCTAGATGATGCAAAGAAGACTAATCTAAGGATAATTGGAATGTGAAAATTCAGAAGACAGCACAAAGGGCATAAAAAAATTGTTTACAGAAAAAAATGGCAGAAAACTTCCCAAATACAGGGAAAGGAATATAGTATCTCGCCAAATGTCTTATTGTACTGTACTCACCCTTCTGCTTGTAATGTGAAATAATGCACTGCCTCCATAATGAGATGAAGTTAAATGAATGCAAAATTAAGAATGATGTGCAACTTCAAACTTAAGTGTTCTGTAATTTTTTTATTTAATATATTGGACCACAAGTATTTGAGACTGTGAAAAGTGAAACTGTAGGTAAGGGAGGGGGACTGCTGTACACCAAAACTTAGGGGTTTTATACAAACTCCATTTTCTTGTGTCTCGAGATTATGTAGGTCTGGAATTGAGGTGATGCTCCATATGGTGATTCTCCTATTGGCCATGTTATCGATGCTCAGAAGTCTTTGGCTGATGTGGCCTTGTGCCTTGGTGAGGATGGCTGGAAACCTGTTTGGCTTGGGCTGTTGACAGGAGACCTAGATGTAGCCTCACCAGCAGCTTATTGGCAGCTTGTGATACCCAGAACCATATTCTAGGAGCTCCACCAAGGACCACAAGGCTTTTGCAGCCCCAGCCCCAGAAGCAGGGCATCATTTCTAATGCATTACAAAAATTCATTCTGTTGGTCAGTCAAGTCCTTAAGCCCAGCTCAGACTCAAGGGGCAAGGACCACCTCTCAATGGAAAAAGTAGCACAGGGTTTATAGGCATCTTTGGTCTCCCTTCTATCCCCAGAAGACCTTGAAAAGTATGAGGAGTTCAAATCAAGAACAAAGACAGAGGGATTGCCCTTAAAGTGGTGAAGGGATGTGTCAGCTTTGGATACAAGAAAGGGTCCAGGAGGTGGAGATACAAATTTCAAGGAAAAGGCAAAAAAAAAAAAAAAAAAAGTGCAAGGAATTATTTTCAGAGAGTTCACGTAACCCTCTCTGTAGTAGGAGAGTATCCCATAATGAAATTACACTACTGGTACACTGTCCATACCTGTAGGTTGGTTTTTGTTCTGATAATATATTGTTACTGGTTTCACTAGGCATGACTCTCACAAACTCTGCCTGCAGATACTGTTTGCAAGATTTATTGGCTCAGATTTCCAATTTCTTTGTGTACCCAGTGTAGCACTCCAGACTCCAGTGTAGTGCAGGGCGTCAGGGCAGGTAAATCGACCTTCCTGGAAAACAAGCCCATCTGTGGCCTCATTCCCAGAGCACACCAGCCATGAAGTGAGATTTGAGTAGTAAAATGTGAAATCCGCTTTCTACAAATTATCCAGATAATCTCTCACAATCCCTTTCTGGATAATAAACAGAGCCACATGAGGGTGACAGTCTGGCAGGTATTCAATGCTCCAGTGATGGTGGCTTGGCTCCCGTTGTATCACTAGGGTGATTTATGTAGCTTGACTGTATGCATCCTTTTGATAAAGATCTTTAGAAGCTTCCTAATTAATTTTAAAGGAATATTTCTCTTTGGCTCTGTGTCTCATTCTTTTCACATTATACATTCCGGTGATAAATGATGGATGCATAAATACATTATCTTTGCTCAATCAGTGTTTTTTCTGTTGTTGATACGAAGTGCACAAATTGGATTTGTTTCAGGATAGCTACATTTGGAATGTGACATTTTGCCAAGTGAGAATCACACTTGCCCATACAGCACAGATGTGGATTTTGCAGTTTTTTTCTTTTAAAATAGTATATGTCTGCAGTGCCATTGATTAATGTAATACTGCATTAATGTGCTGTTACAACATTCCAAGGCATGTATGATGTCTTTCAGCCAGCAGCGAAGAATTCTCCAAACTAAAGTCTTTAATGAAATACAGATTGTAGGACAAAAAATAAGCATCAACCATAAGAATTTATGGATAGCACAAGTGCTTTAGGAATCAACATTTGATGGATTTTCCAATGGAAACACAATGCAATTGTTAAGTAATTTTGTTCTTCCAAATCATTAGAAATCATCTATATTTATTTATTGAATCTCTGTTTTTACATGACCAAGAGATCATGACTGTATTGTTTCATGACTTTTTTCTTTTTAAATGCCCGTGTGCTCAGTGTTTGTATTGTTAGATCCAAAAGGTCAATAGAGGCTGATATAGCAACATGAATTGGCTTTCATTGCAAAAATTAAAATTTAATTCTTCAGTGTCCATTGTAAATGGCTAGGAAGCAACTTTCTACAGTGTAGTGCTGATGTAATGCTGGTATAGGATCCGTTTCAAGTAGCAACTATATATTTTTTCTTTCACAAGGTAGTTTTTAATCTTTAACCATAATATTTTTCCTGTTTACAAAAATCTGTGATAATATCTTTCTAGATCAGGTAACTGATGAAAAACTTTTAATT
Source organism: Heterocephalus glaber (assembly GCF_000247695.1). The sequence goes on along the minus strand of NW_004624753.1, from coordinate 11,055,833 downwards.
GAATAAAACATCCGTAGTGCAATATATTCAGCTTTATATGAAGATGCTACTGCCATCCCAGTAATATAAAGGCATGAAGTCAGCTGTCCCTTATTCAGATTGCAGAGATAGTGACATTGTATTCAAATATCTATTTGATAAGAAAAATACAAAAAAGTCTTTTCCTTTTTAGCACAAGTCTATCATAGCTTTACAGTGAATTTAAATGTAGAAAGAACCATTTCTCCTTTTAACTTTGTAACTTTTGAGATTCAGAAGAAAGCAAAAGTTTTTTTTAGAAAAAGAGCATAAAGCTCCTTATTTGAAAAAATTTTTTCCTGTAACCAAGTTTTATGAGTCAGCATTGTAATATAAATAATTTACAGCTAGCAGAATAAGATCATTAAGTTCAAGCATGCAGAAAACCGTTTCATGGTCTTTGCTAGTAGTGCTAATAGAGGCCAATTTGAATGAACTAGGCCACCAATCTTAATAATATGCCTCCAAAAGACCAAGTAGTGTGGATGCTTATTGGAGAGACAAAAAGAGCATCGCCCATATATTTCAAGCTTGAACATTTTTAATGGACTCTGTAAAATAAATGTCAGTCCAGATTGACAGCAATGAAGGTGGGGGCAGAATCTGCTGCTGTGGGCCGGAGCTCATGATGTCATGAGTGATATAAACCCTAAACTCAGGAGGTATTAGGGCGAGTGCCCCACCAGTCCGTAAGAGTGGTTCACTGGGGCATTTTGAGGAGCAAGTGGGGAAAGTGGTCACCCCCTCCCAGACATCTCCTCTTTTGCAGATAGTGTTTTTCCTTTTGCCCCAGTTGTAATGAGCTAAGCCTTAGACTCCATGCCGTGATTGTCCTTTCTGGAAACCACCAGAGAGAATACCTTCCATGTCCTAATTATACAGACCTCTTGTGTTTTTCTAGTGTTTGTATTCCCATAGTTGCAAATAAAAAGTATATTTTTAGTTTTAGAATTTTCCTTTCCATTAAAAAATAATCCCTGAAGACTTGTGGCCTCACTGTTATTACCATTAGTGTCATTGCTTCCATAGCAGCAAGCTAGGACTTTGTAAGAAACTGTGTTTACAAAAACAGATATCTAAGTGAACATTATAGCTACATGTAGCGAGGTTTCAATTTAGATTTTCTGCAACCATTGCACTATGTGGGTACACACACACACACACCTACCTTTCAATTTGTATTTACACTGATTACAGTGTAATCAGCTGGATTTTCCTGTCCATGGAGCAAAGGTGAGACTAGTTCTTTGGACTCTCTTAGCAGAATGAATACTCATGATTCTCATGATCTTAGCCATAGAACATAAAATAAATGAGACTGTGCTGACATGTAATCCCAAGGGTGGATTTAAGGAAAAATTAAGAGAGGAATCAAAGAAAATACATTCTCAGTTTTCCACAGCTTATTTTGCAAAGCATAGGTCTAACACAGGTGTTCATGTCCTTTTTGCCTGGAAGGTTTGTTCTCTCAAAATTTCAATCCATAGAGTTATGTCTTTCAGATTTGCTGTGTTATCTTCTTTTTATTTAGTTCTTTTTTTCAGACCATTTTCTTTGTTAGCACATGTGTAGTATATAATGTTTACATTCCTTGTGGGAATTGATACCTTTATACAGCGCATCTTAATTCCTTTTTTCATCCCCTTTCCCTTCCTCTCTCCCCCCTCTCTCCATCTCTTCATGCCCTTTTTATTTATTTATTTTTTCGGTACATGTTTGCAGTACATAAGGTTTACATTCCTTGTGTGGAGTTAGTACGTGTTTGTAGTACATAAGGTTTACATTCCTTGTGTGGAGTTAGTACGTGTTTGTCCTTTGCTATCTTCTAGGTTAGAAATTTTAGTGGTAATTCTATGACAGAATGAAAATGTTTGTGTGAAGGGAGATTTCGAATTAGATCTAATTCAGTGTAAAATGAGACAATCATGATATCCAGAGAAAACAGGCTAAGGCATGCATTGTGGGGTTTGTGTCTTAATGTGGGTAAGACTGCCCTTCGTGAATGCTCAAATGTGCCTTAGCCAATTTTCCTTAAAAGGTGGATGCCAAAATCTTTCTGATGGATGCTGCTCATGTCCTGTTGCACAGGTAAAACCAGCTAGAAAGTGAGATTATTTTTCTACTGTATTCTCAAGCAACGTCCTTTGTGAAATAATAACTCAGCAACTTCTGGCCACTGAACTCTGAGCCTGTTGTGCAGAAGTATAAGCAACTGAGGAGCCATGGGCCACTTCCCCTTTCCTGCTGAGAGCTTACAGTTGCATAGGAAACACAGCCAAGAATCCAGGGTAAAATAGATGCTTGCAAATAAACGAGGCAAAGTGACACATATGCAACCCACTGTGTTATATAATCAGGGGCAGGAAGGGTCAGTGACGCTCAGTTTTGTTAGACTGTCAAGGCTTAATTCTTCTGAGACCTTTTCAGGAACAGAAGGCTGCAATTTAGTAACGAGGAAGAGCGTGCTTCAGAGACAGCCAGCAAAATAGCAGCATCATAAAATCAAACAACACTGCAGAAATTAAAAATTAAACTACTGCCTTCATGCTGCACCAAAGCAATCCCATAAAAACTGTCAGGTCTCACCCTTCACCCATCAGAAGCCTTTCAGAACTGTTTTAGACTTTTTTTCAAGCTATTTTAAAACTCAGTGTCTCTATCTTGAGAGTGAACTCATAGGATCCTTAAAAAATAATCTTCATCTATAAATCAGGAAAATTGCTGCTGCCAACCAAAATCAAGGTGGGGCACTCTCGGGGAAGCAGCAGGAAGAGGTGACAGTGAAAAGCGGGGAGGAAAGTCCCCACCATAGGTCCTGCACTACCCAGATGGCAGGAGCTGGCTCCCACAAAGAAGAAAGAGAAAAGCAGAGAGGGCCACGTGTCTGCAGCCGGATGTAGCAGCCCCCCACCCCCCAAGAGTCTCTGCTTCCGGATAACTCAGTTAACCTAGGAGGTTGCCTAAAACCACCTCACCCCTGCAGCCCCTCCAGTAAAGAGAACGGTTCTTGCTTTCCTCACTTAACAAAAGCAAAGGTGGATAGTTCTGATCCATTTACCAACTCCTGCATTTGTTAAGCACCCATCCTGAATTAAAATTATAGTTTTCTGTTGTATCATCCCAGGAGGCCGAGTAATCACTCCAATGGAGTTGTCCTAATTCCCAGAATCCTTGAGTATGCTTTACTACGCGGAAAAGAGGGAATTAAGGTTGTGGATAAGATGTAGACTTCCAATCAGCTGACTTTGAAAGGTGAAGAGATTATTCGCGATTACCCAGGTGGCCTCAGTGTAAGCACAAGGGTCTCTCATGTGGAAGGAAGACGGAAGACGTAGAGTCAGTGAGCGTCAGGGTGAGAAGACTCCAACCTTGTCCTCTGATGGCTCTGAGGCTGGTGCAGAGGATCATGAGCCAAGGGATGCAGGTCCCCTCTTAGTGCTGGGAAATCTAAGAAAATGGGTTCTCCTGAAGAGTTCTGGGAGGACACAGCCCTGAAAATCACCTGAATTTAGTCCTGTGAGGCCCAAATTGAACTTCTGGCTCCAGAACCATAAGATAACAAATTTGTGCTGTATTAAGCCTTAGATCAGGTTTGTGGTAATTGTTACAGCAGCCATAGAAAACTAATACAGCCATGCATTTAATTTCCTTAGAAATCGCCCTGTAGTTAGCTCCTTTAGTTCTCCCACCTCTCTTCTTACTCATCATCCCCTCCTTGCAGGATGTATTCACTGCTGGATTAAAGCTTAAAATACATTGGTGCTCAACAAATGGCTTCTTGAATGTCCAGGGAATAATTGTACACATGAACAAATGATTAGTAATCCTGCTTCCTTTCCTGGGGCTTCCATGAGACACACACAGAGGAAGTCAAGAAAAAGTAGTGAAGGATTAGGAACCAGAAGGAGGAGGAAAAGAAAGTTTCAGAAAGTTCAGTTGCAAAACAATTAAAATGTAAACTCTGTGTGGTTGAAACAGCCCCATTATACAGAAGAATGTAAATGTGGGACGATGTAGCTCCTACACAGGAAGAAGGCTAGTGGTTTTCAACCTCAGAAAACCGTTTCATTCATTTTTAAGTTGTCTTACCATTATGGCATAAATCAGTTTTTATCAGGAGACAATAAAAATGACATTAACCTGGAACAATAAATATAGTGAAAGAACTGGACTCAGTAGAGGAACAGAGTAAAGCATTTATTGTAAAATAAAATCAATATTGTAAGAATGTGCGTCCCATTATGGATTTCAATTCCTTTTGCCTGTAAATATTAACAAACAGATTTTCATGTTCATTACATCACAAAGAAAAAAATCTTCTCAAAATTTCTGAACTCCTAAAAGGTAAAAGCTAAGTTGTTTTATTTTTTTTTTCTTTCTAATTTGGTAGTATGAAGGCAGCTTTTAAACCTTTCTTTTCTTTTAGATTCTTTAGTTACCCACATACCTTTACAATAAAATGCCACATACAGATGCTTTGGTCAGTGATGGACCACATACTCTATGTTACCACAGTCCCAAGTAGATTAAAATAGAGCTGGGAAATTCCTATTGTGTAAGACTTTACAGTACTTTTTCTATGTTTTTATGTGTTTAGATGCACAAATACTTACCATTGTGTTACAGTTGCCTGTGGTGTTTAGCACAGTAACATATACAGGTTTGTAGCCAAGGCGCAATGGGCTCTACCATTGATAATATACATATATATCATGTAGCCTAGATGTGTCCTTGGTTACACATGATATTTGCAATGACAAAAGCACCTTATGATTCATTTTTTAAAAAATATCCCCACTGGTAAGTGCCGAATGACCTACTAGCATCTGGTATATGTTAACTTGTTTAATTCTGCCTCGAAGTGGGTAGGTCCCATAATTCCTGACCTATATAGATGAGGAAACCAAGCCTTCGTGACAGGAAGACGACTCCTTGAGTGACGCACTGAGTGAGTGGTGGAGTGCAGACTTAACCCAGGGCAGGGTGACTCTGGAAGCCACTGTGTCACCTCTCCTGATGCTGCAACCCCAAGACAGGGTGCTGGAAGTCCACGGACCCAGTTCCCAGCCTTGGAAAGCTCATGCTTTTGAAAGGGAAGCATACAAGCCAGTGCTGTGAAGGAGACCCAGAACTCAGGATGCTGAGGATGAAAACTTGTGTAGACTAATGCAGTTCCTCCTGGTTTATACCCTGTGCCAAGATAGAGTTAATATTTACAGGTAAAAAATGTCTCCCTGTGTGCTTCTTTCTATGTGTGAAACTGATGAGATGTGACCTGGATTTTTTTTTAAATCTAACAATGAGTTACTTCCTTTGTTTTCCCTTTCTTAAGATATGACACCTGCTCTGAATATCCTTTGTCTGACTCCGGGTTTCTGAGCACCAGCACTGTTGAATATTTGTGGCCAGATAATTCTTGGATGGGGTGGGGAGGTGCCTCATGCACTGTAAGATGTTTAACATCATCCCTGGCCTCTTCCCTTTGCTAACTCTTCCCCAGCTTGTGGCAGCCAAAAATGTCTGCAGTCATTACTGAATGCCCCGCCGCAACCCCCAGGGAAAAGCCGCCCTAGATTGAGAGCACTGGTAGCAAACAAATCCCAACTAGTTTTGAAGGCCAATTAATTATCCCACCTAACTCACCTGCCCATGCTAATCTCTGGCTTGTCAGGAATCTACAGCAGCACCAGGCTTGAAACTCAGCAGCCAGCGTGTTCCACATACAGCCAGTCCTCTCCTGCATCCTCGGAACAGGAAGGGGGATACAAACAACAGGAGGAAGTCACCAGGCCTACAGGACCCCCCTTGGCTTTGGGGTGACCAAGCATTCCCGCCCCATGTCTGATCACCCTAGGGCCCTGGGCACTGAAGAGATTTGGGTGGTTGGCTCCAGAGCGAACAAGAGAGGAACGGAAGAGATTGAGCTAAACAGAGCAAAAGAAGGGGAGAAAGAAAGGCTCAGGGAAAGAGCTGTCGGTGAGTCGGGAGCCTGGGCTGTGGCACAGATGAGACTGGTGTGAGGCAGTGGCTTCCACAGAAGGACCAGATAATGACTCCTGGTCTGTTGGTGAAAGCGCCTCATTACTTTATCGTCACACTTCATTCTGGCCTCAAATGAAGGCTTGGTGCTGTGCGGCTTCACACTTGTGGGGGTCAGATGAGTCTCGTGGACGAGTGTGTGTGTGCGTGTGTGTGTGTGTGTGTTTGCGTGTGGAGACAGGCCCTCACTGTGTAGTGCACGCTGGTCTTGAACTGGCCTTGAGCTCACAGTCCTCCTGCCTCAGCCTACCAAGTGCTGGGATTAAGGTGTGTGGTACCATACTTGTCTTAGAGCTTTTGCCTTTTTTTTCAGTAAAATTATAGGAAAGTTTACAGTAATGTAATAACAGTTCTGATATAGTACCATTTTAAATACAATTGTGTTTAGTTACATTGTTATTCCATTTTATTAAGCTATTAGTCATAATTTTGGTTACTAAATGCTAAACACTGAGCTAGACTCTGGAGATATAAATACCAACACAGGACTTGACGGGGGTGTGGTTGGTTCCAGGACCCCCTCCCCACCGACTTTTACATAAAATGACAATGTTTGCATATAACCAGTGCACACCCTCGTGTATATTTTAATGACTCTGCATTACCTAATACATTATGAATTCTATATAAATAGTTTTAGGGAATAAAGACAAAAAAAAGACATCTATACAAGTTCAGCACTGCTGCAGGTTTTCCCCAGATACATAGTTTCAATGCCAAGGATGGAACCCAGGGCCTCTACATGCTAAGTGTGTGTTCTTCCACTGAGCTTCATGCTCAGTGCCTAAATACCTGTACCTTTATGCAATCCAAGGCTGACTGCACTCTTGTTAATTTCAAGGCTTTTAACATTTAGTCGAGAAAAAGACACAGACACTGAGGCTTCCAGTGCAGGATGGTGAGTGTTTTGGCCTACTGCTGGATGGCATGTTCTGTGAGGGGCAGCTTCTAACTCTAACAGGGAGGGCAAGAGAGAGATAAGCGGGTGGCTATAAAGTTCTCTCTGAAAAGACAGACATTTACGAGAACAACCCACAAAATGAAAATGCGAGATTGAGCTGGCTTGAGACTTTAAGAAAGGCCACCTTGAGAATTCATATGGCTCCCCGAATCAGTGATGGAAAATACACTCTAATCAAGTAGAAAGTTGAAATCGTAGAGAAGTAGATCCTTCATGAATGTTTGAATAAGTGCCACAGCTCTAAACAAAAGAATAATAAAATATATGCTTGATTTTTTTGTATTAAGAAACTTTGCCAAAGCTAATAATATTCTCTTGATATCTTGCTTCAGAAAGCAACCCAAGGGAAATGCCTCCATGTTTCCCTATGTGTAAGGCCATTAAGATATGTCACTGCCAAAACACGAAAAACAAAAGACTCCTGGACTGCGTTTAGGGCGACAAGTTGAGTCTGGAATATGTGCCGCTCTTGGCAAGCCTCAGAAAGAGCCTGGGAGTTGAGCTCAGAAGGCCTTACAGCGAGATTCGACCTGCCACTCACTGCCTGTGAGAGTCTAATGGAGCATCATCATTTTTATGAGCCTCAGTTTACCTTATCTGTGAGATGGGGCTTTGCAGGATGGCTGTGAGGATTGAAGGAAATATAGGTTATTGTCATCCGTGTTATCACCATAGCTGTTGGGCGAATGGAGCTTCTCATCCAAAAATACAAGATCCTACTTTAACTTAAGCATGAGCACACAATGCGCGATGGGTCCTTCCTCCTGGCCTTCCTGCTGGCCCAGCACACCTTGCGTCCCTCCTGATCTCTGTCCCTGGCCTGCACACCTGTGTCAGAGTCCGAGTGCTCACTTTTCTGCACACACTGCTCCCTCTTAGGGAAATGCCTGTTCTCCTCTTCTTTATCCTGCAGTTGCCTCCCATCTGGTTCCTCAGCACCCAGCTCAAGTCCAAAGCCTTTTCTGTGTGCTGTCCACAGTGTGCCGGGATTCACAGTGCAGGAGACCTCCCACCTGAACAGCTGTTGCCCATTTGTTTGTCCGTCTCCCGCTTGACTTGGGGATCCTGGAGGCCAGGGATGGGAGGTCACCGCACTCATGTCACATGGCCTCACCCTGAGCGTGGGACACGGCAGGTACACAGTGCATGCTTTTGAAGGAATGAGCTTGTCAGTCCTTAGCTGATGGATGCATCCTTAGCTAACATGCACAGCAAATGACCAAACCCAAGACACGAGAAGTTGTGGTTCTGATGTCACAGTGCAAATTCTTTCTTCTTGAAAATTTCCCACCCCAAAATGGGAAAAAAGTTATGAGTTGCCTGTGACTTTTAATATTCATGATGTCTCTAAGTAGCATTTGATAGCAAAGACCCTTGTTGGACCAAGTGCATCCACTCTTCTTTCTCCTGTGGATCCTTATTTTCAGCCAAGTGTGTGACCACTGGGAATAAAACAGCAGCAAAAACTTCCTTTCCCTGTACTCTCTGCAGCTGGATATGGCAAATGATGAGTTCTGGTAAAACCGAAGTGGAAGCGTTTTGTGGGATCACTAGGAAGGCTGGTTAATGAGAGTGAACTTTCCAGGGAAGATAAGGGCAGATAGTAAATGTTTTAGGCCTTGTAGACTCTGCAGTTCTGTTACAACTGCCTCCTGACTCGGGTTGGAGTGCAAAAGTAGTCATGGATGATAGACAAACAGAGTGACTGTGCTGAAAGAAAATTTTAATTAGTAAAGCAGGTGGCAGGCTGGTGTTGGTCTGTGGGCTGGAGCTTGCTCCAAGGCACTGTGATTTTTTGAGTCTTTCTGATAGATGTAGCCATATCTAACCCCAAATAAACATCTTATTCAGTGAGATGAAACTCATGATTTGGAAGAGAAAAACTGTCAAGAGTCTTGTCTCTTTTTCCAATTTTTCCCCCTTTGGTAAGCTTTGTCTCCCTCATCCTGATTATTTGAATTATACAAAGTTTTGACATGTCTGTTTCCAGACTCTTTTGATTATTAAGACCAGCTGAATGGGATTCAGGGCCTTTCTAGGATTCTGTCAGTTCTATTATGTTCAGTTTGGAGGATTCCAGCAGAATATCAATGGGACAGTCATCAGGTGTGTGGGCAGGGAGGACGGGGGACAAAAAGCAAGGCCTGTAGGAACTGAATGAAGAAAACCATGCTGAGTGCTCCTAAATGTGTTTGAATTATGTGACAAAACTTTCAGGCTGACTGGATGATCACTTACCGTACTCCGTTACCCTGGAGATTGTACAAGTGAATTGACGTTTAGCAGCAGGGTAAGAGCTGGCCTTGGAGATTCTTTTGAGCAAAGACTTTGCCTGATGCTGTTAGGATGCCTTGGCTTTTCTGATTTGGTTCATCCTGTGAAAGCAGAACAATAGCGAATAGACCAGGAATGACAAATTGATTTCCCTGACATGCAAGCTCCAGCTGATGGGTAGAAGATATCTGCTGCTCTGTAGAGAGACAGGCTCTGTGGATGCATCCAAGTTTTAACAGAGGTGATCTGTGCTTTGGTACCCATGTCAGCCCTGGGTGAATGGGAGTTGGAGAGGGTTCTCAGACAGGTGGCCACTCTTGGTATAGACTCAAGGGAGCCATGGTTTAAATAGTCTCTAATTTTGATCTTCATTTTACAGATGGTTTTAGCAGTAAACAAAGTCACGGGCTTATGTGACTAGTTAGTAGCAAAACCACTATTAGAAGTCAGCAGTAGCTTTTCTCTTTACACAGTGCTACATATATTGAATTGAGATTTTAAAATGCTTTGCATTAATTTTCCATAATTTCTTTCTAACACAGAACTTGGACCAGCTTGTTAGTGGGATCTTTGCTTGGCTCCCATAACTCAGTTTCCCCAGAGATCTTTTTGCTGACACTTGGTGAGCCTGATCCTTCAGAGTCCACTTAATACTGTGAACCCCATAGTCTTCTAATAATCGCTTTGTTTTATCTTAATGCTATGAAGAATTAGTTTCTGTAGCCTGCAGTCAAAGAGCTATGGATGATGAGGAAACTGATCCCAAGAAATGAGCCTCAGGAGTTAGACTCTCAGAGAAATACTTAACCTAGACTGAGTAGAAGGCAAAGAAGTCCTGTCTAATGTCCAGCCTGCCATTTTAAGAGCCCACAGCACCTAGTGGTGAACCAGCTAGTTAAAGGCAGCCATGTTAATCCATTGTCAGTTGCTCATTAAGAGCAAGACTTTGGATGACCCCTGATATACAAGAGCAGAAAGGATATGAAGCATTTGAGGCCCCTGAGGTGTGGTGGTGACTTTGGAGAGGATTAAGAAGCAGAATGACAAGCTCAAATTCGTATGTACTTGCTTCAAGACAAAAGAAAAATCTCGGCACTTTCAAGTGGTTGTGCAGAATGATTTCTGTGAGGCCTCAAAGCAGAGGTATCAGAAAACAAAACAGCCCCATAGAGCATAACCACATTGGTTTCTGAGTCACAGTCTTAATTGAACTCAGTATCTTCCATTCTCCTGGAAAGAGCAGAGCCATTCATTGGAGCCATTAGCTTGGGAGACCAGAGTACCTGGAAATCTTCCACACACAGCCCACCTTGTCCTTGGTTTGGGCTACTCCTGTCATGGTCCAGTTTGGCTTCTCCTCGTTCCCTACCCCATTACCTGCAGAAATTCCTTGTCAGAGGAACCCTCTTCCCTGCTTGGGTTAGAACACCAGAATCTTATCTGTTCTTCAGTCCCAAACCTTTGGAGTGAACTTTAGCCCTTACAAGATATTATCTCCAAAATCTCAGACCTTCATGTCTGTTCAAGCCAACAGATCAGAGTTTTCATGGATCTATTTTATTCTTTATTTTTTTATATAAATCATTTGTAGGCAATAGGATTTCTTAAACTCATGCTTCAGAGTAACTTTGTATGCAATTCTGAAGACCTCCATCAGTGGGGTTCAATAAATACCTAATTTAGAGCCCTCATAATTCTTCATCTAAAATAAACTAGCTTATTAAATTAACAAATCATTAATACAGTATTAACCAACTGCTAAATATAAGCAATGAAAGACAAAGTTTTTAATGTGTTGTTTTTATTAGTATATGTTTATTATTGCTATTATACATTGTTTATTTGTTATTTTATTAGTACATGTTTGCAAAGTATAATATTTACATTCCTTGTGGGAAGTCAATAAGTGTACATAATATACCACAATTATTTTTTGAAAGGCAAATTTCTAATAAGAATTTCTAAGTATTCTTGGTACTTTCCTTGTTAAGCTTCATCTTCATTCAAACACTAATTTTTCTGGTTTCTCGTCTCATTTTTATTGTTCTTTAGTTAGAAGTTAATATAACCCCATTATAGAAAAATGAAGAAAAAGAAAACATGATCCGTTATTCCATGATTGTTGCCATTTTGGTTTCTTTTCTTCTGGTCTTTTTCATTTGCTTTCCCTCCTGAACATTGTTGTAAACAAAATTTTTGCCTGCAGAGTTTGTTTGTTTGTTTTGTTTATTTGTTTTGAAACAGGGTCTTGCTATGTAGTTCAGGCTGGCCTTGAACTCACTATATACCCCAGACTGGACTCAAAGTCATGGCGATCCTCCTGGCTCAGCCTCCCAAGTGCTGGGATTACAGGGCATGTGCCACCATACTGTCTTTGCCTGCAGCTTTTAAACTTAATATATTACATTCATTTTAATCTCTTAGTGTCTCCATAGTCTCCTTCCTGAAGGTTGCATAATATTGCAGAGAGCAGAGACTAAATTGTGATTATGAATTAGTGATGGGTGGAACTCTCCCTATTATACTGAGGTTCTGGTAGGTGTTCAATTATCATTCATTGAATTTAATTAGAAACTTCTTTTCCTTTCCAAATTTGTACACTTTTAAACTCTATTTCATCAAACATCATTATGGATATAGCTTTTTACAGATTTTTTTGATCATTTAAGATAGATTCCTAGAAGTGGAACTACTGGTCACACAGTGCACCCATTTATGACTCAGTGTGTATTACCCAACTCTTTCCGGAGGGCTGTGTTCATTCACAACACCCTCTGCTATGCATGAGGTCAATTTCCCTGCATCCCCATAATCGTTCATGCAATACAAGAACAGCAACTCACTGCCATTTTAGTGTGAAGGTTTCCTCATTTGTGTATTACTCATGGCATCTTCTCATTTGCAAATTCACTTCTCTCTAGCAGTTGCAGTGAAGATATTAACTGACATTGATTATTAACATTGTTCTCACTTGGACATCTATTTATTTGTGGGACATTTGGGAACATCTTTATCCTCCTTATCATCCTTCCTCTGAGAGTACCTTGATCTCTGAAAATTTACAACTTTATGAAAATGCTCCTGTCACCTGCTAATACTGAGTGACCGAAGGAAGGTAATTTATCCACAACTACTGTCAGCTAATCTGAGAAACATTTTAGATTTCATTTTTCTAAATGCCAATATTGCTTTCCATGGTCAGAAGTAGAATAAAAGAAAAGTAGAATCAAATGTCATATTTCCCCCCATTACTGTTCTTTTCCAAACAGGAACTCTGCCTCCATGTGACCCAAATTCTTCCCCCAGCTTCCTGCCCCTCAAAGCAAGTGTTTAGCAGTTGTCTTTCTAAATCTTTACAGATTTCTTTCTAACTCTAATTCTGCTTTCAAAATAACTAGGTGATACCCACCCCAACTTGAGTTTAAACTGACCATAAACTATTTCCACTATCCAAGGCAGTGATTGCTAAAAATGGTGCCATGAAGTCCCTTATTCTCAGCATTTTGAAAATCTTACATTTCTTGTCTTCCTAAACCTCTGTTACTTTCTCTGTTACTTTTGTAATTTTCTCTTTCAACCATTTTCTATTTTAGCTTTCCTCCCAGATAAGAAAGAACAGTTCAACATTTTATTTTATTTTATTATTTTTTGTGGTATTAGAAATTGAATCCAGGGCCTTCACAGTGACTACATCCCTTACCCTTTTTATTTTCTGGGACAGGCTTTCACTAAGTTCCTGAGATGCCCAGGATGGGCTCTAACCTATGATCCTCCCACCTCAGCCTCCCACAGTGCTGAGATTACAGATATGCACCACCATGCCTGGCTCAATTCAACTTTTTAATAATTTTTCCAGAAATTGCCACTTCAATTCTTTTCTCTCAGGTCTCACTCCTGGACCCTACCTGAAATATCTTCTGCTTCTGAGTATACTTCTGTGCACTCCAAGACACTGAAATCAAACCTTTATTTGTTGTTCAAAAACAATTAAATAGAAATGGTATTTTCCAGACCATTAGAACTCAGATATACACTTGTATGAAAGGCAGTACATACTGGTTGATATAGAGTTGAACAGAAACAAATTCCATACCTACTAAAACCAGAGTAGATATTTTTATGTAACAGCATATGCGAAAAGTACTAAATAAGAAGCCAGCAGGTGATCCTAGACCCAGTTTGCCACTAATTAGCTAATGGCCTTGAAAAAAGCTTTGAGGTTTGCATCCATAAAACTGGAGTCAGTTAGTGATTTTCAAACTTTGGGATTATTTCTAAGAACACAACTCAATATTCCAGTAAAAAATAAAATATTAACAGGATACCTGCAGAACTCTTTTGGTTGAAATGTGCCTCTGAGCTCCAAACTGAGCTCCCCTAACTTCCCCTTCTCAAGTCTTCAGAGGCTGCTCCCAGGAACCCCCCAATTACTTTTTATGGTGATGTGGAAACTGATATAAAAAGACCAAGTTCATTTATAGCTCTAAAATCCTGTGATCCCCTGGAGTTTAAACACAGATAGTGCTAGGATTTGGTTGTGCATGTTAGATTAGCAGAATGACATGGAGACATGTCCCTGTGAGGAGGCCATAGTAGAGTATCGGAGGGTAGAAAAGTGGCCCCTGCCTGCCCTGACCATACAGGGGCATCGATATACCATGGAATTTTTTGAATGTGAATAATGACTCATGATTCATTTTATAGAGTTCTTCCTTTGTGTTAGAAACTGTGCCATAGGTCACCCTACCATAAGGCCTTTGATCTTCACCACCAACTACTTCATCTTGAAATCCTTCCCTCTCCCACTCAGATATACCAGTCCAGCTGAAGGGGATGAGGTGGTCAGGGCCTTTGCTGTCCCTCTTCCAGGTTCTAATTTGTATGTCACCTTCTAAAAGAAGGATTCTTTGGCCACCTTGTATATCCTGGGCAACTTTTCTTGTTTAATTCACAGCATGAATTACTTATTTGCATGACTATTTAGTTTGCTTATGTTTACTTGTGCGTTTTCTGAATTCTGCAAACACCAAAAGGTTAATTTATGGAGAATAGAGAATTTGTCTGGCTCATCCATCACTCAGCACCGTGACTATGGCATGGCCCCTACGTGGATCTAGAGAATGAATAAACAAGCCAGAGGAGAAGAAAGTGAAATACAGAGAGCACTCTAAGTCACATTACTAATAAGCAACAGAACACAGATTCCAACTCAATTCCAACCCAAGAGCATCCCTTAACTGCCGTTTGATCTTGTCTCATCAATGCTCATAGCTACCTGACAGAATGCTAATAAAATAATAACTGCAATGACAGAGAAAACCTTGATGCCTATCTCTGTTAATCCTACGAATGTTTCCTAGACCTCCCTTTGATCTTGGGTAGAATACACAGCACCTCACCACATCCATTGTTGGACACTTCAAGTTTCTTCAAAGTGCTTTCTTACCTCGAATCAAAATCTACCTTCATGCATCATTCTCTCACCGATCACTTTTTCTTAGCTAGCAGATAAGATATGTATTAAGGAAACTGGGTCCTTACCACTGGCTTTCAGTAATTGGTTTTGTCTTTGCAAGCTGTCTTCACTGAAAGATGTTTTTATGCCATATTCACCTCCCCTCCAGCTTACATGTGATCGATATTGACAAGAAGATGCTGGATAAAGCCACTGAGCTCCTTAAAACCAAGACACACTATGAGTCTGTTTGAGTCTGTTCTTTTGTGGTCCCTGGCTTCAGCTTTTGGCCTTTGAGAGCATTTTAGTCCGAACTACACTGTGGTTTCTGTGGTCTCCCCTGGTGGCAACTGGTTCCCAAGAATATTACCTATTTTGACTAGCATAAGGCTTCTAACCTTTATCTAGATCCAAAGTTTTTATTCTGTTATGTACAAAGAAATAAAGAAAAATGTGAGTGTGCCAGCAAATATTTAGTAGCCTCTATGAGCCAGCGAGTGTTCTGAATCCCACATTTGGATCATCACATTTAATAGACAGTAGCATGTCCTGGGAAAATAGCAGAGGCTTTTTTTTCATTTTATATATTTTTTTCATTTTGACATTTATTTCTATTTCCTATTTTCTAATAGTCTATCTTCCTTAGTGCTGTTACTGATTTGATGCAGTAATCCATGTGAAGCACTTAGCACAGCTTGGGGCATAGAGTTGGCACTCAAGAGATGTCGGCTGTTACAGTTGCCATACTTCTTTCCTGACACTGAACAGATTTGTGGTTTTGGATCTAGACTCAAGGTGGAGAATATAATTTTCTGCTTTCAATCAACACACTGTACTACAGTAGACAGAACAATAAGGTAGAAATAGCAACATAGTACAGAGCAAGAAGTTTACAGTCAGGCATCAGCTCTGCCAGTTAATGGACTGTGAATGTGAACAGCCCAGAAAGTTCCTCAACTCCTGGGAGTTTTTACTTTTCATCTCTTCATGAGACATGTGAACCTAGTGATCTCTAAGATCCTTTGCCTCCTATATGAGTTCCATGTCTTTGTCTATTTCCTATTGCTATGACTGAATATCACAGACTGAGTAATATATAAAGTATAAAGATTTACTTAGCTCATGGCTATGGAGGCTGAGAAGTCCAAGAGCATGCATTGGCATCAAGAGAGGACTTCTTGCTGCATTCTGGTATGGCAGGGGGTGAGAAAGAGCAAGTTTGCTAGCTTGGGTTTTAGTTCCTCTTCTTCTAAAGCCACTAATCCCATCATGGGGGCCAAAGGCCCCATCCTGAAATACTGTCAATATATGACTTTGAGGATCAAGTTTACACAGTACAGTCAAGCCATAACATTCCCCCAGATAGTCAAAATGTGAATTTCACCATAATGAGGATTACATTTTTATACTTCTCGGCTAACACAGAGTATTAATGAGATCCAAATCACCCAGGTGGAAGATGCATTAGGAAATTCTTAGTAAGAGAAATAGAAAAAGGGCCTTGAAGGCTCCCTTCTTTCTACTCTTCTGGCTGTCAGTAACTAGTTGGTTTAGGAATTTTTCAGAGAAAGTACAACATAGAATGCATCATCGCTGGTGATATTTGGGTTTTCAATTCAAATGATTCTTAGTGCATGGGATGTGGAATGTTGTGTTGAGAAATCTGTTGGTCCAGGAGTCAAGAGCCTGTGAGTTTTATTCCAGCTCCAACTCTGCCGCTGGCTGCTTCTCTAGCAGATGCCATTGACCTTCGAATCTTACTTTTGTCAACTGTCAAACTAGAGGAACTGCTAAAAATTTCTTCCAATTTTAAAACTCTCTGCTACCAAGTTCTCCATATGAGAACAATGCTCATGTGAAATCTGATTGACAGAAAAGCATTTTGTCCTTTCTCCTTCCTTTGCCAAGTGTAATAAGAGATGAGGTGGAAAAAAATTTTCTGCTGTGAAAAGGTTCATTCAGCCTTTTCTTAATAGATCAAGTGGTTGGTATTTCTGCTGGCTCCTGACAGACATTACAAATCACAATCTGGAAAAAGTTCCAAAGCAGCTTCAAGCCTTCCTGCTGAATTTGGATACATCTTCAGGTCTTACTCTGTAGCTCATCCTTAACAACTGACAAAATATTTACTTTGCTGGGTACAGAAAAGGGTAACATTTTCCAAAATACTAAACTAGGTTGGATTCAGAACACAGACAATGAGGCAAAAAGTTGGACTTCTGTTCGAAGCCATGTCACTGAATCATTTTCCAGAGTGCCACGAGAAGCAGAGCCTTAGTGGATGTTTGTGCCCACAGTAATTCTGAGAAAGGCAGAGGCCAGCAGCCTCTGGATAGCGTACCTACTGGTATGATCAGTGATTCTCCAAGTGTGGTCCCCATGCCACCAGCATCTCCAGGCCCATGGCTAGAGACACGGATTCTTGGACTCCATCCCTAGCCTACTGAATCAGAAAGTTCTGAGAGGTGGCTCAGCAATCTGTGCTATCCTGAGTCCTCCATAAAATTAAGTCCAGGTAATTCTAGAATAAAAGTTTGAGAACCAGTGGTTTAGGTCTGTGAAGGCTCTCAGGGCTCATTACCTTTCAGTTGAAAGAGTAAAGCAGATCCCAGGCTCCTAGGGCAGAGAAGCTCAGCTGGTCCCAGCACCCAGAAGGAAGCTCCCTGCCTCCATCCCAGGCTCCTAGGGCAGAGAAGCTCA
>NW_004624753.1:11025540-11036076 GCF_000247695.1 Heterocephalus glaber | reverse complement strand
ATGGAGTACATGTCTTTGATCTGTTGAGAAGGTTCTGTTCTACTTCTAGTCTCCTGATAGCTTTTACCATGAACAGCTGTAGAATTTAGTCCAATGCTCTTTCTCCAGCTAGTGACAGGATCATATGGCTTTCTCCTTTCCTCTGTTAAAAAGATTACTTTTGGGGGTGGATCTTCCAATGCTGAACCAACACTGCCATCCCTGTAATAAAACCACTTTCTACATACTGCCAAAAAAAAAAAAAAGTAAAGCAATGATAAGACTGGTAACTAAAGTTCTCCTAAATAAATTAATTTTTTAATGTACATGAATTTGAAATTTTGAAGGATTGCATTTTAAAATGCTTTCCTCCCTCCATCCCTTCTCTTTCCTAACCCTGTCCTCACCCTTACTGCATACCTGTGGACACAGGGTCTAAGTTATATTTGTCTCGGCTTAAAACAGCAAAAGTGCACTGCAATTTGGTTATCATGCTTGTATGAAGCTGGTGATTTTGTTAAAAATGAATTGCTTCTTTTAAAAAACTCATCTAAGGCCCAACCTAGGAAGAAAAAGTAGACAAGAAACTGAATAACTATAATTTGCAATTCTCTGTTCTGTTAATGAGCCAACTCTCTAACAGAAAACTATTTTTAATAAATTGTGATTTCTTTTCAATTAAATTGCTGAAAGTTGCTGTAGTCACTCACTTTAATTAAGAAGTAAGCTATCATTTTAATAACTGCATTTTTTCTTTCTATGCTTAGAAATCTCCTCAGGAGAAATAAAGATCATTCTCAAAACATTTCCTTCTGCAACTCCCGACTCTCTCCTGCTTGTCCCTCTCAACTTTCTCACCTGCTTGGCCACTGCAGGTATCTGAGCTGTGACCTTTGTCCTGCAGTCTCATGCTTGGCAATGTCATTTAGTCCCAGGGTTTCAACTCCTGCATCTGTTGATTTGGAAGGTTCACAAATCTGTAAAATGAGAGTATGATTTCCCTACTGACTTCCAGCCAATATTTCCAACAGCTTCAGTGTCCTTCCAGCACCTTAAAGACCACAGACCAAAGCAGGATGCACCGTCTTGTACCCATCTTCACTCTTTCTTCGCTCTCCTTGGATGACCCTTCCCTGCCATGTGCTTTTCTTATTCTGCTGTTAAGCAGGAGCTGTAGAAAGCTCATGGGTTTGGGAGCTGTATGGATGTGTCAGCAATGTCCCTTTAGGTAACTCAGTTCTCAGATCTTTAGCTTCTTCATGTACAAACAGAAGGATTGTTTTGAAGAATAAAAAAGGGAAAATATATTTAAAAATTATGGTGTGGAGCTAGGAATACAGCTCAATGGTAGAGAGCTTGTCCCCAGTTCGATCCCCAGGACAACAACGACAAAATAAAAACAGATTGTATAATATATTACCCAGCCAGAACACAGAGTGAATCTGGCCATTGTTAATGATTATTCCATGCCAAAAAAGTTTGAAGACATAAACTCAGACTGTGCCAAGCCAAGCAGGATATGTGTTTGTGCTGTGCATTTAGTGTTGTAACATGCTGTAGGTCTTCAATAAGTACTTGTCCCCTCTTCCTTCTTCCTGCCGTAGTGATGTTTGTCTTCATTGCTTTCTGACTCTGCCCTTCATTGTTGTTCCATCTGTCCTTGCATATCTGTCCCTGCTACTTAGACCACAGTAATGTTCTCCCAGCCAGCCTCTTTGCCCACCGTTGTTTCCCCTCTGTGTACTAGTGAAACCACGTCCCGTAACCCATCCTCTGGCTCATGATCCATTAACCCTTTGCTCACTAAACAGACTTAACACTCCCAGGATGACACTCACAGTCTTCCTGTTGAGGATCCAATAGATTTGAATTCACCCGCTGACCTTTACTCTACCATGTACTGGGTAAATACAGCCTTTACCCAGCTGCACTGTCTTTCCTGGTCCCTTTGCCTGTGTTGTCTTTGCTGACTGGTGGACCTCTCTCTACCTGTTGAAATCCCCCTCAGCCCTCCAGGCTGAAGTGTAACTGTTCCTGATCTCCCTTTACCCCTCAAATTCTACTAACTGTTTTATTTGTATCCTAGAGTTCTTGATATACTCTGCTTTATACTGTAGTTAATCAGGTTTATGTCTTAGACATCCCAGGAAAGAGGTTGGAAAGCAGCAAGTATGTCTTGCTCATGCCTCTTGGCATCAGATATTCTAACGTAAGAGGAACTCAGTAAATGTTGGTTGAATGAATAAATGACTGAATGAAAGTCACTTTTGCTCTGCTAGTAATTAAATACTGTTGTTGATTTCTTGAGTAACTGGAAAGGATTCTTATTTATTTTGCCCTTTAATTAATTAAATTTATTTATTTTTTTAGTACCAGGGATTAAACTCCGGTCCTTGCGCTTGCGTAGCAGGCAGCGAAACCGCTGAGCTAAATCCCCAGTCCTTGCCCTTTAATTTAAAAGATTGAAACCATTAATCAAATTTGAAAGCCATTTAAAATTAAAACTATTATGTCAGTGAGAGTAAATTTTCTAAAACCACGGAAGACTCTTTCTTGCATCTTCGCAGTGATATTAGCCTTATTTGCCTAAAAAGAGAAAATTGTTTGGTAATTAGAGAAAAATGTCACTGGTCAAACAGGTGTATTCTGCTTATGCATATAGTGAAAACTGCGCATTTGCTTACACTTGGGTTTTGGAAAGTACATAAAATTGGCCTTGCATTCCCCGAGCTCCAAAGCATGTGAGAACTTTGCTTTTTTCTTGCTTCTGCCCCAATTTGAAATGCACATTTGTATATATTTTAAGGTGATAAGACTCAACTGTCTGTATTAGCAAGTGTGTTTTTGCAGCTGTATTGTATATAGTCAGTAAGGCAGTTTTTAAAAAGACAGCATCTGTGATTAAGAGACTAGGTTCTATTAAGTTTTTTAAAAAGGTTTTTCTTACATCTCTTTAAGAGAAAGTTGCCTGTTTGCAGAGAGACCCTTTGGAATTGTCAGTGAATGGCTCCTGTGGCAACATTCATCCTCCTGTTTGACATCCTGAAGTCACATCCGGAAGTGCCTTTAATAGTGAGGAGAGTCACACCCACTTCATTCAGTCTGCCATTAAAGTGACACTTCTACATCCCCTTCTCTTTCATTCTTTAATTCAAAAGGTCCTTTTCTTTGCATTGGCTAATTGCTCAAATCATTCTGTTACCTGCTATGAATATTTTTATCCCACTTTTATCTCACCATGGGTTGTAGGAAGGGAAAATACAGGCAGTTAACTTTTATTGCATGTGAAATACTTGGGCCTCAAAATTAGCATAATTTTATGAAAATTATATAGAAACTGCTTAACCTAGTTGGCCATTAAAATATTAATAGAGTTACTGCAGGGTAGCTCATTCACATCCCCTTTCAGGGAACTCTGGGATGTCAAGTAGGTCACCAAGCATATAATTTCCTTAGTTAACCTGGTGTCCTAAAGAAAGATAATCTACAGTCTCAACTTCCGCCATTGAGTGAGGACTCTTGGCAAAGATAATAGACTTCTCAGAGGTAGGAAGTTTGTTTCAGAAAACAAGAATCTCACCTGTGAGCAGTCAGCGTGTCAACACGTTTATTCAGTTCCTCTGGTATGCAAGGTACCTGTGGCAGGTGAGGCTACAGTGGGAAACTGCGGTGCACAGGCCCAGTCCTGTGGAGTGTACTGTCTAGTGCAGATGAGCCATTATGGGCTGTGCCAGTGCTGCACCCCCACCCTCCTCCACCCCTATGTAGCCCAGGTAGCATCAGGAGGAAGACTTTAGAGAGCACCAACGAGAGTTCTTCTATGCATCCTCCAACCTGATCCTGGAAAATTCTAAACTCTTTGACCTGAGAAATTATAAAATTGAAAGAAACCAAAGCAAAACACAAAACCAAAACAAAACCAAAGGGCAGGCTACTTTTTAAGGCCTAAATATCTGTGACCATCTGGGGGTCACATCCTCCAGTTAGCCCAAAGAGCTGTGACCCCTCTGGGCGAACATGTTTTCACATGGAGAATACGCACACATATTTCAAGGTTCTTTCTACGGGATTCCTTTGATGAGAAAACCGAAGATTTAGCCACCTCGAGTGGCTGAGAGCTGGAGGAGCTGGAGGCGGGCTGGTGGCAGTCTGCTGTAAGGATGCACACCCACAGGGACCCAGAACCAGCCAGAAGGGGCCAGGGACACAGAAGTGTCGAGCTGTGGGAAGAGCAGAAGTGTATTCCCTAGGAGATCACACTCATGTGACTCAGCTCTGCTGCCAACCTGTCTGTTAGATAACTGGCTTCCTTAACCACCTCTGTTCTGTCTTTTCCTTTTCCTTAGTGACTTCAAGCACTTTTGAACAGTGAAGAATCTTCAAGCAGCATCTTATATTTAAAGCCAATAACAGCTGAACAGCAATGTGATGGTGGGCTTGGCCCTTCCTCTCAGGCCTCCCCTCATCTGTGTCTCAGGCCTCTTGTTACCTCCACAGAATCCCAAAGATTCCTCAGAACACGCTTTGAAAAACTCTTTTCTGCCTCTTAGCTTTGGCTTTCTTACAGTTTATGTATCCTCGTGACCAACTATGGGTACTTTAGTCTCCTACCAGACAATCTAATGAACTGTATCTTGATCTTTTGCACCAGACCTATTTAGTACAGACTGTACTATTCTTAAATGAAATGTCCTCCTCTGATCCCATCAGTTGTACCCAAGGCGAGGATTGGGTTATGTGGCCCAAAATGTGGTGAGGTCAGGCTGTCCCTTCACCAGGGCCTGGGGAAGGTGGTGGCTCTCAGCAGCCACCATGACTGCGACGTCTAAACAGGATGAGAATGGAGCAAGTATCCTGGCACCCAAACTGGGAAACTCTGGGCAGGCAGAAGCATCAAGCAGTCATAGGCCAACGGGAAGGAGAGACTAGGCTGAGGACTGGGCAAAAGGATCTGAATAGCTGTTAGAGGTATGTGGACTACTTTTATGCAAAATAAGAGCAGCTTGGGAGCTTGGTCTTGGGCACTTTTGGACATTCAACAACAAATACAAACATTACTTTCACCAGTGGAATAAATTAGTCTCAGAGTGGATGTGGTCTAGGGAACAGGGTAAATAAAAGTAACCTTCATGTACCTCCTTCTGCAAGTGCAGAACTGGCTTTTTTAAATGTGCTCTTCTCATTTTCATGACATCAGGTATGAAACACCAATGCCCTCTCCATTTAAATGCTCGATTCTTAGTCCCTCTACAAGGTAAAAGTTGCTTCTGTGGCCACGAGCCACTGCTTGGCAGGATGTCTGGTGAAGGCCTTTTCATTAGCATTGGATCGCACCAGTGCCATGACAGAAACTCAGACTTGGAGCTGGTAGGAGGAACTGTGATGCTCCTAGCCACCAGAAGCAGGGTGTGGCCCTAAGTGGGCTCTGGGCCTCCAGCTGGGACAAGACCTGATTTCAGGATACCCTTGGATGTGGCTTTATGACCCTATGAGAAAAGCAGATCTGATCCCTGGAATTTGAACGAAGCACTAAAAACTATTTGTCCTCACCACTCATATTGGAAGACCTTTACCTCCAAAAAGGAATTAGTCTGAAGAGATTCAAGTTGTAACTTTGGCTCTGACACAAGCTTATTATGCGATTTGTTCCACTTGCGTAGCCTTCTAGTTTCTCTTTCTGTGAAAGAATCATTACACAACTAATATACGTCAGGTTGGGAATCCCAGTGAAGCATTCCAAACAGCCTATTTATTATCCATTCCCTTCTCTGGATTTTGTCACAAGCAAATAGGTGCAGCTTGTTGGGAACTGGGAAAAGTATATTTTGTATTGTTCGTTTTCAGATTTGCAATTTAATGTTCGAAAACTCGGCAGAACATATAAATGATCCTTGATTCTACAACACCCCCTTCACAGTGAGCCTGCTATGATGTCACTGATTGATTGTTGAGTCTCAGATGGGTTGGGCCACCATGACACAGCCAACTTATTATTCTTATTTCAGCAGATAGCACCTTCCCTGTGGACTCCCGTCCACAGAAAATAGTGACCAAGGCAATACCATTTAATTGGGGTTTTTAAAGCCCTTTTATAATAATTTTATTGTTTGGATGCTTCTGATATTTGGACTTTCAGAAAAATAATCTTTGACCGTAGTCAAGGAATAATGTTGCCAGTTTTATAGTAAACAATATTTCATGTGTATCCTGCCCCACCTAAAGGGTACATCATTCAGGGATAGCAAATGGCATTATGTCACACTCTACAGGGCATTTCCTGATTATAGTATCTTTTTATTTGAAGAAAATTTCAAATGTCGGTCCAAGCTCACAGAGCTTTTCTAAGCTTACTATTAACTAGAGTTTTATCTCATCACTGTCCTTCCTTTTACCCAAAGACTAAGAGATTCAAGAAGTTTAAACACCAACCTGATTATGTTACCTTCATGTTTAAAATCCTTTAGATGATCTTCAGTGTCCATAGTACTTTTCCAGTGGATTGTATGGCTGGCTATTCCTCATGATACATGAAATGATTTTATGAATATAACATAGAATTTTTTACAACTTATGTATTTTACTATATATTGTGAAAAATATAATGTACATTAAAACAAAACTATAAAATAGATCACATATTACATTCTAAGGATGAATTATATATTAAGAAAAGTAATATATATTATTACACTTTAATAATTTGTATATATCAACAATGGATATTATTACTTAGGATGATAAGTAAATTAAGTGAATCTATACAGAATCATTGTACAAATACCAGCTGGTAGTATAGTTCTTCATAAATATGAAAAATCTCATGAAGATAGTAAGGAATTACTAAAATTTGAGAAATGTTAGAGAATAGGAGAAAATGTGACTTCTCAGCTTGTCTCCAGTTTTTTATGTTGTCACACTTCATTTCAGCCACTTCACAATTATTTTCTGTAACTAACATCCATGCCCTCTATTCTTGAATTAAAGTATTGACTTACTCACATTAAGTATTGACTTAATCACCTTAGGAAATCCTCTTAAACTCTTTGGGCTTTCTTTTCCTCATCTGAACAATGGGACTAAAGAAATGAGTGGACTGCCACCCACAAGGTGTTTCTGAAAGAAATGTCCTGGATATAATAGTACTCTGTCAATTGTAATAAATGATGCAGATATAGGGGACTATAATATTTCATCCTTATGTTTCTCAGTGCATAATGACTGATCGTTAAATATGTTAAGGAATAGTGAATGACTATCACTGATGTTCAAGTTTGAAACAGCATTTAATTAATTAAGAAAGCATTCATAGAATGGCCATGCATACTGCAGAAGTATTGAAAATATGGCCTCTACCATCAAAAGCTCAATCTAGTGAAGAAGACTAACACCTGAAGAGGTGATCACAATATAAGTTAGAATGTTTTCTGTTTTTAATAAAGATAAGATAAGGAACATTAACTCAACTGGAAAGCTTCCCAGAACAAGTGATGCTCTGTCAGAGGAGGGATGACTTCACGGACAGAGTGAGGAAGGCCTCTGTTGGCTGAGAGCCTGGGCAGAACTGTAGCCCAGCACTGTTCCACAGTGAAGGACAAGGATGCCAGCCACACATACATCCCAGATTACACAAAAGCACAATGGAAGGGAATTAATTCTAATAACATGTTACATTTAATTCAACAAATACTAAATATCATTCAATAGGCAGTCAGTATTTTTAAACTATGAGATATTTTACATTCTTCCTTTTGTACTAAATCTTCAAAATATGGTATATATTTTACACTCACAACGCATGTCAGTTTGGACTAACCATATTCCACATGCTCCACAGCACACATGTTTAGTGAGTTCTTTGGTATCTATAGCACAAGCTGTACACGGATACTGGTGGAAGTTGAAAGGGAGATATAGTCAGATACAAGAATGCTGAGGCCTTAGATGCCAAGATAGCAGAGTCTCAGTGTAATCATGAAGGCATCGGAGCCCTTGATGGCTCTCAAACACTGTATACCATGCAGGTATAACTTGAGGACTGGAAGGATTGGGCTGGCAGCCGTGTAAGAAGGTTGATCAGGGAGGCACGGCACAAAGCCATGCCTTTCAGTATGTTGTGCTTCTCTATGGTGCTTAACGGATTTTTCATTTTCAAAATTTTCAGTTTTTTATGAGTTTTAACCACTTGCTGGTTGCTTCTGAGAATGAAAGGTTTAGTCAAAGAGGAGCTAAGAATATCAGTTTTAAGAAAGAAAAAGTTGGGGTGTGGCCACCTGTAAGCACCTGAAATTTTCCGGCCCAACAGACCTTGCCCTCCACCAAACGGCCACCCACAGGCAGCTCACGGTCACCAAACGCGTGCCGGCCACCTGTCCCTATGGTGATATGTCAATGGGAAATATCCTGCCATCTCCCACCACCTCCTTTGCCAGTAGAGTCCCTAAACTCTAGATAATAACGCCTTTGAGACACTGTAAGGTAAAAATTAATTTTTCTTCTCAGCTTTTCTAAAAAAACAAATGTCTTGAGCAGGCTACATACTTTTTCACCACATCCTGCATATAATTGCATTCTTTGTTACTCCTTCTCCTTTATGGCAAAAGACAGACTTCCTGAATTCATTTTGTCCTTGGGATTGCCAGCTTTGCAGGCTCCTTTCTTCTGCTTTCTGTTCTGCCTTTGTGCATTCTGCTCTGTGGCACCCTTTGAGCTCCACTGGTTTCTAATCCAAGATGTTGCAAGCCAATAAATAATTCGTGTGCCAGGAGGAGAGCAAGTGAACACAGAAACTTCAGCTGGTGCTCTGGCAGAGTCATTTGCTGCAGCGCCTCCTCTTCCTGCTGCTCTGGGATCTCCAGGCCTCTGCTCATCTCCCTGAGTCTAATTGTGGTCACTCAACTGTACGAGGAACAGCCCACAAGCACAGCGAGGCCTTGCCCTGTCGGAGAGAAGTGTCCAGAGTCTCATTCTGTGGAAACCTGGAGTCTGCTTCCCACTCCAGAAATGACCCAGTCCCCTGTTTCCACAGCCCAGAAAGAGGCTGAAGCATGAAGTGACTCCCATGACTCCCCTGACTCCTGTGACCATCACTGTGGGGATGGACATTAGGGGTGGCTTTGCCTGTTTCTCCAGCCATTTCTCAAATCTTCCATTTTAAGCCTAAGTTTTAGGCTCTAAAATGTCTTAAATTTCAAAACGAAGTCCTGGGACACATGACCTTGAATCATTAATTTATTTTGCTCAAATTAGAGCCCAGGAAAGTCAAGAAGGGTTCATGGTTTGATGAGGTAGTAAAAGTAGACTCTGAGTTTATACCTTAACTTTGTTCTGCCAGGCATGAATAACTGTTATTCTTTCTTTCTCCATCATGTACATAGTTTACTGAATAATTTTTAAAGTCCTTATTTCTTTCTTAAAAAATAAAAAAAGAAGAAGAATCTGTATTTTGAGTTAGATACTGCTGGGAAGCCAGCACTTGCCTGGCATCTGTCCATGGTGCTTGAGGGGCAGGGGCGGGGGATGTGAAAAGCACAAAGACAACCCCTGTACTCCCCAAAAAAACCCCACCACGTCTGCTCTTCTTGGTGGGGATGGGGTAGACAACGCTGCTGTGAGGAAAAGAAGATTTGGACTAAGACCATGTTTCCCACTGTTAAATAAAACACTAGGCAATTAGTCTTTTCAAAGGTAAAATATTTCTTTTTATGATCTCTTCATCACACACAGTCATAAAAGAAGAAAAAAGTAAAATTGCTCTGGAAAACTTCAACAAGGAGGTTGATTCCTGTTGCTTTTGTCAATTGCCTTCTTTCAAAGGTAGATTAAAGTGCTTAGAGATAAAGCCCTGAGTGTCCCTAAGGGGGTTTCCCAAGGAAAAGAGAAAATCCTGCAGACTTCCCCCACCTGGTTGGGAACATCAAAGCCCTTCCAGGAGTTTTGTTGCATTAGAGAAGAAAATATTGATTGAGCATTGACTAGGAGTTGTAGTTGCCTTTGTATGGGGAACAAAAAAGTTTAATTACTGAAGGAATAAGTAGTAAGGTAGGGGGAGAACCCAACCAGCTAGTATTAACTTTGCTCGGTCCTCTTTTTTTAATCGGAGATTTTTAAGAGTTCTTGTAGAATGGGGTAAGTGAGGATTCCTCAGACAGATCTCGATTAAGATACTTTTTTTCCCCATTAAGTTTATTGGTACATTTTAGGTATAAAATACAGTTACATTCATCATTGAGATCTTGTACCATTACATGAGTATCTTGCTTCTTATTTTTTTTCCCCTTCCCCTGCCCTCCCTACACCCCCTCCACCCTTCCCTATTTGCAAAAACTTTGTTTCCATTTTTTCCTTTTCTCATATTTTTTCTTTTCCCTTTTTTCCTTTCCCCTACCCCTCCCACTTCCCCTGGTCCTTTAGACCTTTTCTTCCTGTTACACAGTATCAGTTATACATTTTTAAAATTACAATATCAAGATCTAGGAGTCATTACCACAGATTTTACAGAATTTAAAAGGATATAGAAAGCATATTACAAAAATCTTCTTTGAAATAAATTTGACAACT